>MU270073.1:246199-430188 GCA_021432635.1 Thozetella sp. PMI_491
AAAAAAAAAAAAAAAAGAAGAGCTGGCCAAGCACCACAAGGCCGCTGCCTTTTCTTCGCCTGCGGTTTTCTTAAGATTCTTAGGGACCTTCACGGTCAGTATTCTCCTCCAGGCTCTCGAACCATCTACAGCTGGAATTAGCACAGCTAGGCTCTAATACCTAGCCCGCTACATAACATCCCACTTAGTCAAGTCCGGTAGTTTAAAAATAAAAACATCCCTGCAGCGTTGGAATGTCTTGCGTCCAGAATAAAGTGTAAGTTTAGCGGCGACGCCATTGGTATCCATCCGCAAGTCAATATTTGCTAGGATCGGTTTTAAACCCGTTCTCCCCCGGCCGCCTTGCCGTTCTCTTGTTCTTTTGCCACACATTCATTCCAGCGATTTCTTGCTGACCATGGCGCCACATCCTCTCCAACGGCTCGCGTCCCCGGCGCGGACCGTCTCGGCGCTGATCCACCTCGCCGGCATCGTGTCCTTCTCGGCCTCGTTCGCCTACCTGCGCTCGTTCCCCACGCCGCTGGCCGAGTCGTTCGGCGGCGAGTTCCAGTTCCTGACCATCATCGGGCTGGCGCTGGCGCTGGCCACCTTTGCCGCGGGCCTGCTCGCCGACCTGACGCTCTCGCCGGCGCTCTTCAGCGTCAAGAACGCGCTCGCCGTGGGTGCGGCGCCGCTCGAGGTCCTCGTCAGCGTACTTTACTGGGGCCTGTGCGCCATCGACAAGAAGCTCGTGGCGCCGTCCGAGTTCGCCCTGCCGTTCGTCCCAGACTTTGGCTTCCACGCCATGCCGGCCATCATGTTGACGCTGGACCTGCTGCTGCTCAGCCCGCCGTGGACGATCCGGGCGTATCCCGCCATGGCGCTCAGCACGACGCTGGCGTTTCTCTATTGGGGCTGGGTCGAGTACTGCTATTCGAGAAATGGATGGTAAGGAAGTTCTGCGCCCCGTCGCGTCTTTTCTGCGGCAGGTCTAACGCCGGGCTCTAGGTATCCGTACCCCCTCTTCGTGTTGCTCACGACCTGGCAGCGGGTATTGCTGTTTTCCTTCTCGGCGCTGCTGATGACCGGGAGCACCATGATCTTGAAGTGGGTGTATGGGAAACTCAATGGCGTGGAAGAGTTCAAGAAGCACCCTCTCCATTCCGCAAAAACTGACTAGACACGCCGGTCCTGCGATTAACAGCCGCAGATCAAATTCGTATGTACAATATCAAGACTACATGTATCAGGTTAGAAGACAGTATAGACGAGACTTGGGTTGCACACAACCCCAATAATGCCAACATGCAAGACTATCGAAGTGCGCTAGAGCCTGTCATTAATAAATAATTCGCTACAATTCGTCCAGGGCAGGTCCAAGCCTAAGCATGTATTGGTGCCCTTTGCTGTAGAATATAATCCTACCGGATCTAACGTTATTTCTTCCTTGGTTCTTTTCTTTATCGGGACCTCTGTGACCTCTAACACGCCACTATTCCACAGCGTGGGGCTCCATCGCACATGTCGAACCCGGGCGGTGCAATTCGCAGCCCAATGTCTGCCGGCTGCTTGGCTCGCCCAGCGCCGTCAGAGGCACCTGCGGTTGGCGCGCACACACTATATTTCTAGCGATAACTCGCTGATGGGCCCGCCTCTCCCACCCCCGAGCTTTTTTTAACTCCCCCCCCCTTTTGTCCTCTGTATGCCGCGCTCTTACGAACCGCCCCCCTTTCCCCCGCTGTAGCTTATAAACAATGGCCTCCTTAAGCATCCGCAACCTCACCACCACGCCCCTGGAGCTCAAGCACATAGCTCGCTTCGAGGGCGAGGCGGTGGGCGGGAGCGGCATCGCCAACATCACCTCCGCCATTGGCAACCTGTTCAACGGCACCAAGTCCGCCGCCGTCAAGCCCAAGGGCGACGAGCCCACCAGCCACGAAGACGTCAGCGGCGTCACGGTCCAGCCCTTCACCGAGGTCGTGACCGACATCCGGGCGGCGGACCCGGGGAGGGAGGTGCTCCGGCTGACCTTCGAGGAACCGGGCACGAGCCACCGATACACAGTCGACGTGCCCAGCCCTTCCCCCCGCAGCGTGGAGCTCGGGCGCGAGGGCGACGCCCCCGGCCAGTTCACGGCTGTCTACTCGGTCGGCGGAGGCGGCCATGTGGCCATCTACAGCAGCGCCTCCCTCGCGTCGTGGATGCGCGAGCTGTCGGACGGCCATTCCCTCTCGGCGCTGTCCATCCCAGGCACGCACAACAGCCCGACCTGCTACGTCGCGCTACCCTCGGTCCGGTGCCAGGCCGTGGGCGTGCGCGAGCAGCTCGACAACGGCGTGCGCTTCATGGACATACGCGTGAGCGTCAATACCGACAACGATGAGCTCACGCTTGTGCACAGCGTGTTCCCCATCAGCCTGACGGGGAGCAAGTACTTCCGCGATCTGCTGAGCGACGTCTACGCCTTCCTGGACGCCAACCCGAGCGAGGTGCTGCTGATGAGCATCAAGCGCGAAGGCACCGGCAAGGGGACGGACCAGCAGCTGTCGCGATACCTCAAGGACCGCTATTTTGCCGGCGACGCCGAGAGGCGGTGGTTCACCGAGCCCCGGATTCCAACCTTGGGCGAGAGCAGAGGACAAGTTATCCTCGTGAGGCGCTTCAACGTGGACGACAGCCTGCACGGGGAACACGGCGGGACCGGTTGGGGCGTCGACGGTTCCTCATGGCCCGACAACTGCGCCGATGGCACGGTGGGCAGCGGCCTGATTCGAGTGCAGGACTTTTACGAGGTCGACCAGAGCACCAACATCGAGAAGAAGATTGAGCTGGCACGGGCCCAGCTGGAGAGAGCCGCCCAGCAGGAGGCGTCGGCAGGGTCTCTCCCCATCTTCGTCAACTTCCTGAGTGCAAGCAACTTCTTCAACGCCAGCTGCTGGCCCGAGAAGATCGCTGCCAAGGTGAACCCGGCCGTGGTCGAATATCTCTGCATGCGGCATGGAGAGCAGGCCAAAGGCCCCAGCCAGCTCCCGATTGGGGACGCCGCCACTGGCATCGTTGTTACGGACTGGGTTGGCCAAAACGGCGATTGGGATCTTATCCGGTGCATCGTTGGCTGGAACTCTAGGTTGCAGCTGAGGCAGTAGGGACTCCATGCAACGGGTCTCCAGCCTTGCTACGAACATACACATCGCATTGTCACTGGGTTTAGGGTTTAGGGTGAGCAACGGGGTTCGGATATCATTTTGCATTCTTGGGACTATAGATCTTCCCACCATAAAACGCCATCTGTCTTGTGTCTTGTGCCTTTACATCTACAGTCATGATAGATAGAAAGACCTGAATCCGTGTCAGCAAGATGGTTCGCACATTGAAATGTCCCAGATGCAAAGGATGGGCAACACAAATCAGTTCTCCAAGATGACAAATTTCCTCATGAGTAATCAGAAGGAAGGTTTAGCAGGAAATGGTACAGATCATCATAAAGGCGATGCGACCATCCAGGGCAGAACATGTACAAAAAGTAGTACTTACACAAGAAGCGAGCACAATGTCTAACGGAGCATAGTAATTTACCTGCCACGAGACCGAGCAGAGTTAGCCAGTGACCTCTTTGGAGATGGCAAGCAACATCAAGTAGCAAATAAGTTTCAGCCTGTCACAAGGTCAGCTCCTGTATGTATACGGCATTGGGAAACGGGACGACATACCTCATTAAATCAGATTTTGTAAAGTGTTCATTTCCAACCCAGTGGGAGGATCAAACAGTGTGAATAACAGCTCATCATGTAAATGGAAAAAATAGGCGAAAACACTAGGAATATGCCAATTACCTGCCAGCAACGGTCAGTCAAGCGTTCACGGTGGATGCGTGTTAGGGCCATGGCAGGATCGAGGAAGGCACGTTCAGCTGACGAGGTCTCAGCATGAATTTCTCCCGCGCTCCTCCCCACAAGGTTTGTACGCCTTGCTTTTGATGGAGAGAAACTGAGAGGCTTCGCTATGTCCGCCCGTTCGTTCAAATTTCGTCATTGTGCCGGGAGGGTGCAAGCAAGTCGGAGTGTATCATACCTAAGCATCAACAGGTTAGCAGGAGCCCGCCGACGTAATCAATGCCAGTAAAAAGCGAGAAGAGTCCCATTGTCAGACAAGGCTGAAACTATAAGATTGGTTTCCACATCATATATTCGGCATGAGGAATCCCTATATGTCTTTCTATCATCACTCAGGGGGGGAGGGAAGTGAAGCAGCAACTGCGAAGACGACTAACCTTTTGTGTCTGTACGCAGTTCGGACGCGTCAATCAACACATCATACACAAAGAATTGTACAACGCAGGAGCCCGCACTATTAAATGCCGTTAGCAATTTGTACAAGCAAAAGCTGGCCAAGACAACGGCAGAAAGTCTTTGCTCAGGGTAATTCTAGAGTTATTTTGTAGTCCCCATGGTGCTTGTAAGTATTGGATTGTTCATAAGATCGTCATCATAGCAAAGAATTCGCGAGACATTAAGAGAATGCCTTACCTTGCGGAGGGAGAGCCCAACGCTCCGAAAGCTTTTGAGCTGTGAAGTGGAAGAGAAAGCAAAGGAGAAAGGAACTTGGAGCTCGAGAAAAAATACTGCGAGTCGAAAAAATTCAGTGTGGAGACCAGCTTGCCCCACCACCGGATCCTTGTTGATGCACCACCACACCTGCTTGCCTTACCGCCTTAGGTTCCACAAGGAGATGTGGCGGTGCAGATCTGGGGTTCCGCTCGGTGGCAATATCTTATCGATAAGAGCGATGATGAAGCCTCCCGACCTCTTCCGGTTGTTGTTCCCCGACTCACTCATACCTCAACACACTCGAGGATCTGTGAAGCCCAATCTCCCCTCCCGAGGTTGACCAAGCTCACGCATCATGTCTCCGGTAGGAGGCATATGGGCCCATGCGGCCATGCGTGTAGCATCCAAGACCTTGGTGGCGGCATCCAAAACGATGCGCGCCAAGATCTCGGTTGCTTTACGCCCCCTCAACGCAGAACTACAGCCTATCCTCGCCCGCAACGCCACGCCCGCTGGCCGCCAACCCGTCCACCCGGCCGCCTGGCTCCGACAGCAGAAGCGTGTCGGGAAGTGGTACTCATCTAACGCTTATGCCAATGTCCATGCCGCCGTCCGCCGGTATCTGAGCACTGGCCCCTCGGGCTCGGGCGCCGGTCCACGGTTCGACCGAACCAAGTTTCCCGTGTCGAACACATCGCGCCAGGTCGCCCAGCTGACCGGCCGCGCTCCCTTCGCCTCGACGCTGCGTCCGAACCTTACCGGCGGAGCTCTACCCCGAACCGCCGGTGGATACTCGGCAGCGGGGTCCGGACGTGCTGGAGGTGCTCGGTACTTCAGCCACACCCCAGCCGCGCCCGCCCAGGTGGTGCAGAACGTCAGCCAGGCCATGCGGGCATTCTGGCTCTCGGGCCAGCGCGCCGTCTACGAAGGCACCGATGCCGAAGGAAACGCACGATACAGGGCATTCAATGTGGCCCACGACGAGGCCCGCAAGCGCCTAGCCAAGGTCTCTTTCTTGGCGCCCGGCTCGTACATTGACTTCCGCATCAACCCCACCGTGACGGCCCTCAGCCCTCTCGCTGTTGCGTTCCCGTTCGCCACCGCCGAGGCGTTTGGCATGGCCACGAAGCCCCAGGCTGGTGCTGCCACTCTCAACGACGAGGGATTCCTCGACGTCCTGTCTGTGGATTTCACACGGGCACTCAAAGACCTGACCATGGTCATGTCGGACCTCAAAAAGCTATCCGTCCTGGGAGACCTGCCCATCTCACTGGAGGACAAGAACTGTGTTCTCCGAGTACGATTTCCCGGCGTAGACGCCGAGACGGTGTCCCGGCTCTGTGACGACGTCGGGGTCGAGCGCGGCGTAGTTCGGCAGGATAGCGACTTTGACGACAGCGTGGGCGTCGCGCTTGCCCTGAAGTTTCCCTTCGCCCCTGACCAAAAGACACGGACTCTCAGCTCCCCCAGCTCGGGCATGTCGGAGGCCGAAGAGGCCTTCTACGCCGAGTACAACGAGAATCCGTGGCTATCGTCGCCCGAGCCTGAAGAAGGCTACGAGAGCGCATCTCCACCTCTGATGAGCTACTCGGGCGAGCGCTGCTCAGATGAAATCGATGACCTGGAAGGGATTTACCGGTTCATCGAGGAGTGCGACAGGGCCAGATCGAGGGGTCCGTTTTGAGGCTCCTCGCGTGCTTGCCTGCTAGTTCGTTGGCAACATGATGCGATGGATTTGAACCAGTGTCTCGATTGTATTTGTTTTGGTACAGGAAGGAAAAGGGGAAAATACCACACTCTTTTGTACAATAGGAAACACAAACCTTGGCCGCATACGGCCGGACAGCTCTGAGCGCGAATGGAATCTCCTTATCGTTCTGATTCAAAGGGTCGAACCTAACAAGGTCGAGACCAGTACTACAGACTCCGCGAGAAAAAGGTGGGAAGAGCCCGTACACATATAGTCTCTCATTTATAATCTGTTATAACTACCAGAGCACCATAGACTCATACAATAGGGTATCTGACCACGTCTGTCGACCCTAGAACGCCGTATAAAACAAACAGGCCATCGTGGCAACCTTGGTCCGTCTCAACTGGACAACTTCTGCACCGTACCCCTCTACCCTATAGAGGCTCCTGTCCCTAAAAATGAGATATTGGCCAGGCAATTCGAGTGGCCTGTCCAATTCTCGAGTGGTGAATGCAGCGCGAACGCAGCGACTCACGACGGATCATCATCCCACCACAAACTCGTCACGCTCCTACACCGTACCACCATCCCACCACAAACTTGTCACGCTCTCACACATTTCTTTTCGTTCGCCGTTACCGATGCAAGGGTAACTGCTCCGGGCCACAATAGATTTGCCGGATAGATTACGAAAGGCGCATCAGTGCCTTCCAGCGCCGCCGTTCTTCCGCGAGGACCTCCCTATCGCGGGCCATCTGCTCTTCCAAGACGAAAGAGTCGACCTGAGTGTCGACGTCACCGGTGCTCTTGCGGGCGGAGCCACGGCGCAGGCGGGGAGCTGAGCCAGACTTTCGAGGTTCGATGATACTGACGAGATCATCATTTGGACGCGCCCGCGCCTTGATAGCGAGCGAGGGCGAGGTGGGTTCCTCGGGCAAGTAATCCAGCTCGTATGTCGGGCGGTTCAGAATGAATGGTTTCTTCTTCGTGGACTTGGTCTTCCCTCCCGCGAAAGGGGGGATAGGAGGGAGAGGCACGGGCGTAACCTTCTTCTTCTCCGGATCCTTGCTCATCTCAGCAGTCCTATTGGTAAGTGGAGGCAGCACAGGGGGTGGAATAGGAGTTATCTTGGGAATACCCTTGGGGATGGGGTTGCTGGGCGCGATGGGATTCTTGGCGTAGGATGGAAGAGGGATCGGGCTGGTCGATTGAGCAACAGGGTTGCTCAGATCACTGCGTGCCCAAGATGGAAGGGTTTTAGTGGCAAGAGACAAGCCAGGCCCGTCCGGAGATTCAGCGGCGCCGAAGAATCGCATCTTTGGTGGGGAAGGGTACTCGTAGACTGGCTCTAGAGATGAGTGAGTGCGAGCCAGAGGACTAGGGCGAGCCACTCGATCTTGCTTCCACCAAGAGCGCTCGCGGCTAGGAATAGTATTCCTGCCGGCGCTGCGAGGAGACGGCTTATGGCCGGGAGAGCCACGGTTCTAGCGGGGCCGTCTCGCCATGGGGTCCTTGATATGAACGCCGCGGCCTGTCTCTGTGTGGTAAATGGCTTCAGGCTTGGGGGGTTCGATGCGGACGGGGACCTGCATGTTAGTTCCTCGAGCCTGTGTGTCAACATTCTCGGCATGTCGGACGTCGTGGGGCGAAGAGGATGGGAATTTCATCAGTTGGTCGAGGCTATGAGCATCAATATCAACACCGTCGAAGAGACGGGGGTCCAAGGGGCCGAAGCCTGCTAGGGTATATCCTCCCTTCTCCTGGGCCTCTTTTTTCACCGCGGCGGATCTACCTCTCTCCTCACCAAGATGTAGGGTTTCGACGCTCGCCTGCCGGCTGATGGGGTTGTCAGTTGGTTTGGGGGAGTTAGTTACGGTGTGAAACTTGCCGGCACCTATCCCCGACGCGAATGTGCCCTTTTCGTCCCACTTTGGCTTCTTGATCAGCTCGGCCTTCCGTCCGGTGGTCGCAGCGGCGTGGGGAGAGCTGCTATGGGGCCTGCCCTTCTGGCCGATCGTCGAGCGGGCCGGGGTCATGGTGAGCGCCCTGGTCTTGTCACCTTGCTTCGCCTTGGTGTGAGAATTCTCGTCCCGGTTCCTCTTAATCACAGAGCTATGGCCGCGTTTATTGTCGTGAAAGAGAGGGGCATCCAGCGCGCCTGACATGAAGCCAGGAGAACCCGGCAAGCTTCGGGATTTCTTCCTTCGATGCGGCGGGACCTCCTTAACGCGGTCCCTGAAGCCAAGCGGGTTGTTCAGGATTTCGGTTCGACGGCGAGAATAATATTCTTCGTCAGGATCGATCTCCTGGGGCTGCGGCGGCGCGGGGGTGAGTACGTCTTGAGTTGCGGAGGCAATGGCCGGAGAAATCCGTATAACCGGGATTGCTTCCTCCACCTTCACGCCACCGCGGTCGTCAGTTGTGGTAGATTTGGATTCGGCCTTCTCCTTCTTCGGCGATTTCTTCAGAACGAGCTTCTCATCCGGGCTGACGGCGGGGTTCGCATCTGCGACCTTTGGAGTTGAAGGCGTGTTCGAGGCACTATGATTCTCCTTCACTTTCTTCACAGGCTGCTCGGTGCTGCCCCGAGGCTCGTCGCCTCTGGCTTCACTACTCTCGTCTTTACGGTTCTTCTTGGCCTTCTTCAACTTCTTTCTGTTCTCCGATGTGGACTCCCCCGCCACTTGTTTCATGGGAACGGGAGTCTCGTGCTGGGATTCGTTCTCCTGGTTCTTGAGGCTGGGCTTGAGGACGGTCTCATCATCGTCAGAGTGCACGGCGGATTTGGGGGCGGTATTCTTCTTCGCCTTCGCAACCTTTTGGCCGTTTTCTACTCCCAGCTGCTCGTGACGGTCCTTGCGCTTCCGAGTGAGGCGCGATGACTCCTGCGATGCCGAGGTCTTGTTTTCCTCCTTGGGTGGTGAGATAGCACTGCTGTTGCCCGTATTTTGACTGCCATTGCCGGTGGTGGCTTCCTTGCTCTTAGCAATCTCGTGCTCAGATGACAGGCAGGACGACGATGAATCCTGCTCGGGCTGGCGTTGCTCGGTAAGCTTGCGCGCGAGGTCTTTGTCGGACTCCACGAGGGGCTTGATGCTCTTCTTGACTTTCCGGTGGAGAGTTCGGATCAAAGCGAGGTCTTTGGCTCTCTCCTCGGTCGGCCCCAGGAGGTATCGACGCTTCTGCTGGGTTAGCGCCTCAGCCAGCTGCTTGCGAAGTCGAAGCTGTCGGCTGTGGAGGCGGCTTTGCTGAATTAGAAGCTTTGCACGGTGCAAATAGTTGCCGGTGCTGGTTTTATTCGTGCTCGCCTCGCGATGGAGCTCTCGATCAATCATGGTTCGCTTCTCGATCAAGCGCAGGGTCTTACGCTCAATGGCCTGGCGCGTCATGTCGTTGAAGGGCTTTGGGAGGGTATGCTTTGTGAGTTGCTCCTCTCGAGTAGACCGAGGTCCCAAGTCAGGACGCTCTCTCTTGGGAGAAAGCTTGGAATCCATCTTGGGACGCGGCGGGGAAGAGCTGGGGCTGTTTTTGAAGGATGGGCGCGTCGCTGGTCAAGATACTGGCACCGTCCTTTTGACAACCACTGGGTTTGTTGTTGATGGTGGAGGTCCCTTTTTTTTTTGACCTCGAAGGTAAAATAGGGAAGAAAAAAGCCCCGCGGGGCACAATGAGGGGGGTAGGGGCGTAAAATGTGCAGGAACCCTCGTTGCGCCGTCACATCTTTTTCACCTTTTTTCACGATGCTCTAGAACATTTGCTCGCGGACCAAATAGTGTTATCTTATCAGCGATTGAGCCGATCGGCGCTTGATGTGGGGTGCGCGGTGGCACGGCCTCCGCAAGGTACAACTGTACTTGTACCTCCCCTTGGCCTACCTGGGGTGCATCTTGCGGACTTGGCAAGCTTGATTAGCTGAGCAAAGCTGAGCTACAGCTCTTTTAGGGGACACTAGGAGGCGCCACTGGCAATGGCCAATGTCTGCCAATGGCCGGTTGGAAGTACCGACGACCGCCCTTTCGAGCGAGCCGTCGTTTACTCCGCACTGAATGGCGGCACCTTCTTGGACCTCGGCATGGTTTCGGCGCGAGGACCCCACGTAACCGATTCAGTTCCCCTGCCACTGAGCAAGCAAACTAGGCTTCAATAAAGTCCAGGTTGGGGCTCTTCCATGCTTGGTCGAAACTAAACTTTTTGCATCCCTATTAATTGCCTGTTTTTGACGATTCTGCACCCCTCTAGCTGCTCAGGATCTTCACCATGTCTGGCCCCGGCGTCGGTTACGAGTTTCCTCCCCGTGAGGTCAAGTGGCTCAAGAGGGATGCTCTCCTCTTCGCCAAGTCGATCGGCGCTACCGCAGACGAGCTTCATTTTCTCTATGTTCGTACCGTTGTCCAAAGCTGGCGGGCCGAGCTCGCGAACCGCATCCAAAGTCTAACTGCCCGTCTTCTAGGAGCTCCATCCCAACTTCGCCGTCTTCCCGACCTACCCGGTCATTCTCCCTTTCAAGAACGACACGCAAGAGGTGATCGACTTCTATGCTGCCCAGAAGGCGAACCCCATCCCTGGCGTCCCCGCCTTTGACTCGACGCGGGTCGTCGACGGCCAGCGCTTGATCCAGTTCCTCAAGCCCATCCCCACAACCTCCGAGGGCCGCAAGTTCGAGGTGCGCACCAAGGTGCTGGGCGTTTACGACAAAGGCCGCCCGGGCAGCGTCGTCGAGCTGCAGCAGGAGCTGGTAGATGCGGGCACTGGCGAGGTCTTCACCCGGGCCATTGGGTCATCCTTCTACGTCGCGCAGGGCAACTGGGGCGGCCCCAAAGGGCCCGCCACCGAGAACTTCCCGCCCCCCAAGGACAAGAAGCCTGATGTCGAGTTCGAGGACCAGACGACCCAAGAGACGCCGCTTCTGTACCGCCTCAACGGCGACTACAACCCGCTGCACGCGACGCCCGAGCCCGGCAAGAAGATGGGCTTCGGCGGCGTCATCATCCACGGCCTGTACTCCTGGAACGCGACTGCGCACGGCATCCTCAAGCACCTCGGCGGGAGCGACCCCGCTAACATCAAGGAATACCAGGCCCGCTTTGCGAGCCCTGTCCGGCCGGGCGACAAGCTCATCACCTCGGTGTGGCGGACGGGCCAGTACAAGGGCGACTTCGAGGAGGTCCGGTTTGAGGTTAAGGTGGCCGGCGGCAAGGTCTGCCTCAGCAATGGACGGGCTCTCATCAAGGTTGTTGCGCCCGCTAAGACCAAGCTTTAGGTGTCGCCGGCATCGGTCGGACGAGCAGCCGCAACGCGCCAAAGAGATATATAATTGTGCATATTGTAAAAGTCCTGGTTGTTAGGCAGGTAGCCAAGATAGCCAATTTAGCGAATGGATTGAGACGGTTCAAGCAACTTAAACAAATGTAGGCGTTCTAGGCATCTATATTTTGTTAGTGGTGCGGGTGGTTAAGCCCACCTGCCGCATGCACTGCTCTAAGCTTTATCTTGGTGCCTGAACTTTTTGCACCTGCAACCTGGAACGCCTAGAGCCCATAAAAGGCCGAGTGTGTGCCTTCCGTCCTAAAAAAAAAAACCCCCAAAAAAAACCAATGGCCTGAATCCTTGTTCTGCTCCTCTCACGAATCTTTGCAATGGCTGCTGTTGAGATTGGCCAGCGAATGTCCTTTGAGGGCAATTTGTGCACTGTGCGTTTTATCGGTGTTGTGGCCGGCACCACAGGCTCTTGGCTCGGCGTTGAGTGGGATGACCCCAGCCGAGGGAAGCACAACGGAAGCCACAAAGGGCATCGTTATTTTTCTTGTATGCGCTACTCGAAGTCCTGCCTTCTGAGTCTCCTGGCTCCCCGGGTCCTGATGTCGTGCTGACACCGTCTCTAGGCAAGTCGTCTTCGGCCACTGCTGCGTCATTCGTCCGCCCCACGCGGCCAGCAGACCAGCCTCAAGCCTTCGTCTCTGCCCTTCAGCAGAAGTATGCTGGCGATGCAGGCAGTGCAGACGCACCGGGGAAGCAGATCGTCATCTCCGGAAAGGTCGCCGAGGAAGTAGGCTTTGAAAAGATACGCCGGAAACAGGCCCAACTCAGCGAACTCAAGGTCGTCATTCTAGATGGCGCCAAGGTTGTCTCGCCGTATCCAGTCGGCGGCGCCGGCAAGGAGAAGACGCAGACTATCCGCGATACCTGTCCCAAGGTCACCGATTTGGAACTAAGCCGGAATCTCTTCACCCGCCTCGGCACAGTCGTCGAGATATGCTCAGAGCTAGAACACCTACGGACTCTACGTATCAACGGGAACCGCTTCCAGGACGTCGTAGACGACGAGGGTCTGGAGGGCGCCGAGAAGGTGTTCAAAGGTGTAAAAGAGCTCTCTTTAGAGGAGACAAACTTGGAATGGGACGAGATATGCCACATCGGTTCTAAGTTCCCGTCTCTATCTGCCCTGGCAGCCGGCAGCAACCTGCTCCAGAGCCTGTCCCCCATCCCGGAGGCAAGCTTCACATCGACGCTTGTCTCGCTCAACCTGGAATACAATGAATTTTCGTCCATAGCAGATATTGCTTCCCTCACATCTATCAAGTCTCTGCGCAGCCTCCAGTTGAAGGGCAACAAGATCTCTACCATCGAAGCCGCGCACCAGTCAGCGCCTGCGCCGGTTTTCCCACAGAAACTACGGTATCTTGATCTGTCCTACAACAATGTCACTACATGGGCATTCATCGATGCTCTACCGGCGTGCTTCCCAGGCCTGACCGCTCTGCGGATCGCTCATAACCCCCTCTATGACAACCCGAGTCTCGATGATCAGAGCACGTCCGAAAACACCTCTACGGTGGCGGCCGGCGAGACAGGGGCAGCGAAAGCCCCGACGAATGAGTCGGCGTACATGTTCATAACTGCACGATTGCCCATGCTCCAGGCCCTCAACTTCGGCACCATCACATCGGCGGATCGCACAGATGCAGAGATGTTTTACCTGGGCCGCATTGCTCGTAGACTAGCCAGCCTCCCGCAGGACCGAGAACACGAGGTGCTCAAGTCCCATCGTCGATGGAAAGAGCTCTGCGAGGAGTATGGAGAGCCAGTGGTAGTGCGGCAGAAAGAGGTCAACCCCAACTTCCTCGAGGCACGCCTCGTAAGTGTGGACTTTTACATCTTAAGCGGCGAACGCGAAGAGACGGCCGATGGGGAAACTGGTAAAAGGCTGCACAAAAAACACGAGAAAATTGAACGGAGCACTAAGATCCCTAAATCATTCGACATCTACGCCGTCAAAGGAATCGCCGGCAAGTTGTTCGGTTTGCCGCCATTGAAGCTGCGCTTGATTTGGGAAACGGGTGAGTGGGATCCGGTTGCCGGGTTTGATGAGGAGGAAGGAGACAGCAGCGAGGATGAGGATATGGAAACAGACCGAGAGGGTCAAGGAGCTTCTGGTCCGGTCGCGAAAGAGGAGACAGGCGAGGAGAGGGCTGGTCGTTGGGTCAAACGCGAGGTTGAGCTGAAGGAAGGTCCGAGGCAGTTTGGCTACTGTGTTGACGGGTCTGAAGTAAGAGTTAGGGTAGAAAGAAGGTGAAGACTTGGGGCCTAGAGCATTTCACCGAAGCCAAACAAACATCAAACAAGGACAAGCGAGCCTGCAAGCTGCAAACCCAGACGACATCTATGCTGTCTGCACGTTTGTCCATTTGATCAAGATAGCCGAGAGCCGGAGTTAACAAGAAGCTCACGAGATATATCTTATACCAGTGCGCAGGTATGTGCCTTGGTTCAATATTTTATATATCCACCAAACTATCTCGCTCCGTACGTGCTCTTAGTGCAACCAGGTGCCCAGCTGATCAACTCATTCTCACCCAAAACAGATAATTGCAGTGTGGACAGCGAACTGCTGAATCTATCCTCAAAAACTATCCGAAAAATCACGGCTCGGCCCATTTCCCAACAATGTCTAACCCGCCTCGGTATGCTAGCCAAGACGCCGCGCAACCTCACCCCCTATATTTTATTGTTCGGCCAGATACGAAACGCCTAACGGACAACGGGCTCAAGGTCAGTCTGGGCCCTCTTGTCCCGCTTATTGCCGTCGACGAGCTTCCGGATTGGTGTGAGATCATCGGTGTGCCTCGTGAACTGTAAGCAAATCTTCTATACATCATACTACACCCCGCAGCTGCAGTTCACCTGGATGGGACAGATCTTTACTGACCGTCTAACAGCAAAGTCGAAGAAACTCTAGGTCTCTACAACCTGGGAGCCGTACCAAAGGATGGGGTGTACAGTGTAGCTGTCATACCGAACCGTGGGTATCCGCACTTGTGGGCAGACAAGGGCAATCGGAACAGCCAGATCGCCACGCCCGAGGGTCTACACAATGGAAGCCAGACTGGAATTGGAAACGATACTACGAACCATGATCTGTGCCCAGATCTTGATCACCGGCATCAGGGCATCACCATCGCTTCGCCTTCTGTCCTTGCATCTAGTGCTCTTTCTATCCCTCCCCAGGGAGCTGGCACAAAGGTGGGCTGGCAGCGAACATCTTTGAACCAGCATCAGGCCAACGCCAGGCCAGCCATGCGGGAGCAGCAGCAGCAGCAGCAGCAGCAGCAAGACGAGAGCACCTGTCTGGCCACGAACTCATCTACTACGCCATCGGATATTTCGTCTCATCAGGACGCCGTGGCCGGGGTCGATGGTGCTATTCGTTACTACAGGAGGAGCGGCACAGGCTTTTGCAAGCATTGGTGCCGCCACGGGTTTTGCAAATGGGGCAGCAATTGCCGATATGTCCATTGTATGCCGAATTCTACTAAAGACTTGGCCAAGGTCGGCTTGAAAGAGTTTCCACGCTGGTGGACCGCTGCCATGAACATGGTGCTGGTTGGCAGGCCCGATAGCATGAGCCCATTGGGTATAGCAGAGTCGTACAACGCGCAATCAGCCGCGGGGGTGGTTGACAGACGCCAGGGTACAAGGGCGATGATGATTCACGGTAACATGCTCATGGGCTTACCTACGGGACCCAATGCCCAGGCTGTTCGCCCCGGAGTCGAGAAAGATCCCTTCCATCCGACTCTGGCACGAAGGGAGCGCGAAACAACACCTTTGGAGCCTCGAGCTCCCAGGAATAAGCATCGAATCTCCACAGACGAGGCATTGTCCAGAGAAATGTACGAGGGGAGGGACGGGCGTCATGACCCAGTGAACCAAGAAACCGAGACGGGGCGGGCCGTGGAGAACACCACAGACTCCGGCCACCGGGCTCGTCCAGTCTGTGAACGCCCGGCAGCCGGAGCAAAGAATCGTGATAACTCCAGCGCCGAGCATCTCATTGATTTGTAATTATGAGGCAGGAAGGAAGGAGCTGCGGATGAATAAGTGTCTGGGTGTATCCCTTTATGCTCTGCTGGTGGGGAGCAGCTCGGCGCAACCAGCCTCGGAGGTTCCAGCGTTGGCATGGTACCGGGGTTTTTGGCCGGGGTGGGAACCGCAGCATCGCAGGCGGCGTTGGCGTCGTTGCTGTCTTAGTCTCTAGGCCCCCAAGTTCACCATGCCGGACTTTGCAATGGGACCAGGTATCTTAGTACCTACCTAGGTAGTTATTTCGCATCTAGCACTTCGTGATGATTAACAGCTTAGTATGCAGCACCACACGCGATTGGCCCAGCTGATTTTATGTGGGGCCAGAAAATGCCAAGACCTGAATAGTTACCGCATTGGGAAAGAAGGGAATACAAAGATGGACGCCGGAAACACCTTGGAGACGACTATGGCGCTTTTTACATAGGCCGGACTTAAGAACGAAGATGGAGATAGTAAAGGAAGAGAAACATGCAGCCGTGTCGTCTTTCGTCGTCTACACGGGATTCTGCACGGAATTAAGGAGCAACACCCTGTGTACGTGCTGCCGGCGAAATGGACAATTCGGCAATCCACTACGAAGCCACGAGGCTGGCGACGGGCTGTAGCGATGGCTAGGACTCCGGAGTCAAGTCGTTCGCGGCGACGGCATACAAGTATAAGTAGAAGATGCTTCTCTCTCTGCTCGAGCTCAAAGCATTCATCAGATTGTCATCTCAGATAGCACGAGAAGACCCAACCCGAACTCCAAGCCTACCGCGTCACATACATATATACACATACGATACATTGAATCTGGCACCATGCCTTCGCTCAACGGGGTAGAGATCGGCCCAATCGGCTACGGCATGATGGGTGAGTCTCAACAAGCTCGATCCCAAGGCAATAACAGGACGAGACAGCGAGGACTAACTCGCGAGAAAAGGTCTCACCCTTGTCCCCAGCCCGCTGTCGGACGAGGTGACCTTCGCAGCCCTGCGTGCGTCGCTGGAGAACGGCTGCAACTTTTGGAACGCTGGTACATTCTACGTACGACGACCCTGAGGCCGGCATGCCCCTGGCATAGTCGTGTGATGGAGCTAACCAGACGCCGCTAGGGACCGAATGAGACCAACTCGCTCGTTCTGCTCGAGCGCTACTTCGCCAAATACCCCGAGGACGCATCCAAGGTCGTGTTGAGCGTTAAGGGCTGCTACAACGCCGCTGTTCACCAGGCGGAGTGCTCGCCCGAGTCGATCCGTGCTTCGATAAATGGGGCCCTCGAGCAGCTCAAAGGCCGCAAGAAGATCGACATCTGGGAGTGCGCCCGCCGCGACCCCAACGTGCCACTCGCGGACTCGTTCAAAGCCCAACAGGAGTTCGTCGACAAGGGCCTGGTTGGCGCCCTCGCCACCAGCGAGGTGAACGCACAGACGATCCACGAAGCTGTCAAGCTCGCCAAGATCGTCGCCGTCGAGGTCGAGCTGAGCTTGTGGTCTACCGATGTGCTAACTAACGGCGTGGCGGCCGCCTGCGCCCAGTACGGGATTGCACTGGTGGCCTACTCGCCTGTCGGTAAAGGGGTACGTGCGCGGAAACTCCTCTTCCCCCTTTGCATCAAAGACTCTCACGGTACAGTGGAGCTAACTCGTCTGTAGATGTTGACCGGACAGTTCCGCTCACTAGATGACATCCCCAAGGATTCCATGCTTCACTACTATCCGCGCTTTTCCCCCGAGAACTTCGACCTCAACGTTCAGCTAGTCAAGCAGGTGGAAGAGCTGGCTAAGAAGAAGGGTTGTACTCCGGCACAGCTAGCTATCGGTTGGACCCTAAGTCTTTCCAAGCGGCCCGGCTTGCCTCTTATCATTCCTATTCCTGGCTCGACGAATCCTAAGCGGGTGGCCGAGAATGCGGTCCCAGTCGACCTTACGCTGGAGGAGCTAGATGAGATTGATGCCACCTTGGCTAAATTTGAGATCAAGGGAAGCCGATACCCTCCTGGTATCCCTATGGAGACTTAAGCGGTCTTAGACCAGGGTTGGGATAGACACCAACATACGAGTAGCGACTCAGCCTAGTGTACGACTGGTTAGCCTCATCGAACGAATCTTCGAACTGCGCCGTGAAATGCCCATTGCAGGTATGGCTATCAGACTTGATAGTAATGTGATAACTGTCCACAATGACTTCCAAAGAAGCCTTCAGAATTGCAGAATTCATGAGAGAATAATCATCATAAGCCATCCGGGGGAAAGGGACTGTCGAGAGACACCTTACCATAATTCGATTGAGATAGAAAGACCTTAGTGAGCGGGGAACACTTAAATGTTAATATAAGCTGAAGCGATGCCATATTCTATATCTCATGGTAGACGGCATTGGGCTCTCATGAGACAGTCATTGGCGTAGCTCGTCGAACAGAATCGCGGCGTCGCAAAAGAGCAAGGACCCGTCGTGAGTTGGACGAACTTTTTTTATAGGGCTAGGACGTAAGTGGGGAGGGAAGAGGGTTAGGGTTGCCGGTCCACTCAAGGCGAGGGAACAACTCTCGGAGGACGATCCGCTAGCGATTGGCCCATTTGGCATTAACAAGACAGCTTCTAACAAATTTGGTGTATTGAACAGGGATATCGAGCGTTGGGGGTATACTGGAAGAAGTGGCCTTCCGCATTATCGCACCACACTTTGTCTACAACCTTTCGCCTAGCCTGCTCCTCTCCAGGGTTAGGCTTCATCTCGAAAGCTCTCCTCCCACCAGCTCAAGCCGTGGCACCGTTTACACCGACCACTTCGATCCGGTTGACGAGCTTCTTCATGTTGGTCCACTCCTCGTTCTTCAGGCCCTCCTTGCCGCCGAGGTCTGGGCCGACCTCGAAAAGTGTCAGGGCCCCGTCGATACCGCCCGTCGCCAGCCGCTTGCCTTCGTTGTGCTCCCACGCAAGCTTGTTCAGACTCTTGCTGAGCATCGTCCTGCCGTCCTTGCGGGAGCTAGGGGATATACGCGCGACCGGCTCTTCCGTCTCTACGGTGATATCCCACAGCTCGAGCCAGCCGGCGCCATCTACGAGCGAGAAGACGCCCGGCTTGACCGGTGACCAGGCGGCGTCGTATACAACGTCCTCGCGAACAAATTCCATGAGCGGAGCGATGGCGCCTTCGCCGAGGCCGACGGTCGAGGTTGCGGCAGGCGCGCGTACCTTCCAGAGCTTGACGCTCCAGTCCAAACTAGCCGACAGAACCAGGTCACCGAGATCGACTGGCCCCCTGGCCGGGTGGAAGTCCACGGCCATGACCGGCGCGGCGTGGCCTTTGTAGCTGACGCGGGGATCAACGCCGGCCTTAGCGCCCGCTCTGTCATATCGGTGGCACGGGAAGATGGTACCCTCTTCCGAGCCGACGAGGAAGAAAGTCGGGTCAGCCTGGGGAAACGCCATGCACGTCGGGCTAAGATCCTCTGTCTTGGCCGGCTGAGGTGCAAGTAGGGTAAGGGCCTCCTGGGGCTGCGCGAACATGTCGACGCTCCAACCGCACACAGCACCGTCGGTCGAACACGAGATGATGTTGTTCGCGTTTTGCGTTCCGACAATGTCGACAGAGTAGATGGGGTGGGTATGACCCGAGCCCGTAAGAGGCGTCTTCTGAACAGGAGCAGACCGTTGCCTAGTGTCCCAGAGTAGGACCTGTCCACTATAGGAGCCGCCAATGATGATGTTGGGATGGAACGGCGAGAACTTGGCCGTGAGAATATCGGACTGGGCATGGAACACGTACTCAGGCCGGTCGTGGAGGTGGCTGTTCCAAACTTGGACCACTCCGTCTGGCTCGTGTGGCGCCGACGGGTTCTTCGTATATGCCGCGAGCACGAGTTCCGGGAATTTTGGCGAGAAGTCGATAGAGCTGATCATCCTTTTCTTGGACCACCGCTCGTCGTAAAATTGGGCCAGCTCCTTGACCTTTCGGCGACCCTTTCCTCCCACGTTACCACTCTGGTCATCTTCGTCGTCTAGGCCATGCGCCTGCAAGGTATAGTCGGTCAGGATGTCGTACTCTTGGTCCAGGGCCTTCTCGATGACCTTAGTTGATCGGTCGATAAAGTCCATGAACTCGTCTGACTGAGCCACGGCGTTGAGCTCCTCGGCGGTCAGCGTCCTAGACGGGAAATTCGCCGCCGCGGACGGCTTCAGCACGCCGTCTGTAATGAGCTCTTTGGTTGCCCGCAGCTCCTCCTCGATTTCGTACCGTATTTTATCTCGCAGTTCTTCCTCCCGGTCGCGCTCCCGCCTGCTCAGCCTCTTACTGGGCGTGGCGGCCGGCTCCTCGATTGTTGACGCATCAGAGAAGGCACGCACCCTGTTCGGCGGGGTCCATTCGTCTACCGTCTGCACGCCTTTGCTGTACGAGAAAACCTCCTTGATGGGAGACGGCGGGCATTCGTAGACAGTTGTGAGGGAGACGGCCGTTAGGATCTGAGGTGTTGACGTGGCCGCGTGCCCGATTGCTGGGCCGGTAATGTCCGACGTCTCGTTGCTGAGCTCTCCGGCGCTAAGAACACTATTCGGCCGGCTTCCCCTTGCCGCTGGCGATGCGGCGCCTCCCGTTGATACTGATGTTGACCGCTCCCCGACGAGCTGGTTGATCAGAGAATCGATGTCGCGGCGGGTGTCTGGTCGGATAGGCGGCGGGGCTATCAACTAGGAGGTGCGCTGTCAGCACATGAAAGGAGCTGTGTAGGATTTGAAGCATGGCAGTACGCACGTCGCTGGGGCCGCCTAAGCTCTGGCGACCGGCTTGGTTGGCGCGGAGCTCCCTCTGTCGTTTAAGCTCTGCGAGCTTTGCCTTCTTTGCGAGAATCTCATCTCGGCGTTGTTGCTGCATTTTGCCTACTGCTTAAGCCCATCTCAGAACCGACTGTTGCCCGGTCGGCGCGGGAGCAAACTCGGAAGCTATCGAGGTCGCAAGACGGCCGAGCGAATGACACGCCGAGGCGGGAAGAAACAAGCACTACGTCGTGCTAAGGCAGGTGAAGGTAGGTAGTTGTCTTGTGGAGAGGAGCTCAGTGGAGGTGGAAAGTGCGGGGGGTGAGTTGATAAGGCGTAGCGCGGTAGGTGGGCGTGGCGTGGGAGGGAGAAACAGCCAGGTCCCCGTCGGCCGTTTAGGTCAACCTTCTTTGAAGTTTCATGCGCGTTGTTCGCGATGGGCCAGTCAAGAACAGGGGAATGCTGAACCGGGACGGCATGTGCAAGGGGCAAGGGGCGTCAGGTGGTTTCGGCTCCACCGGCTGGCAGCAGCTGTATCTGCACTGGCTTCTTAGTGGTCCGAGCTTCGGTCAAGCTGCCAGCTTTTGCTTGGGGTGAGGAATGGCTGGAAGTACGGAGCTGTGGACCCCCCCATTGGCAAAAACCGCGAAAAATCCCGAGCTCCAAAACTTCGCCCAAACGATCTCGTCGGCAACCACGAAATCCCTCGATTGCGATTCCGGGACCAATTGATCGCCAATTGCATCCCCACGCGCCACGCTCGCTCGCTCCTGAAGCCCTTCTGTCCGCCCCCGACTCGCTGACTTTTTTCTCCGAAATGTCTTCCGCAGCGTGGACACCCCTTGCCAACGTAAGTCATACGACGATAATAACAACACCCGGCTCCGGCCCCCCGGGCGGCGCGAAATCCTCCTCCCAGCGAGGTCCACGGGGACACGCCGATCTGGATGCGATGCGCGCTCGAGTTTTCAGAGGGAATTGGCTGACGTATGACTTTTGTAGGTGGCCCGGTGGTCGTTCCTCGGACTCGGCGTCTTTACCGGTTTCTACCACCAGCGATCGATCACTTCCTCGCAAAAGGCCGCGGAAGCAAAGCACGAGTATGAGCACAAGCAGCAGCTCATAAACCAGGCGAAGGAGGCGTACGCGAAGAGCAAGCAGCCCGCTGCTGCGGCCGCAACAGCCACCACCGGAGGACGTAAGGCGCTATTCTGGAGAACCTCCCTTGGCCCTGTTCGCAGAACCAGGCGACTACAAGCAGACCTTGCTGACAGATTTTGGCAGTGAACCAAGACCCAATGGACCCCAAGTTCGATCTCGAGTCTTACTTTGATGCGCTGGTGAAGCAGAAGCCATGAGGGAGACACACCCCGGCTGGCGGTATCGGAAAGGGTCGTTAATGCGGATAGGGGATGGAGGAAGGCTTCCCCCCCCAAGCCATGTGGAGGTGCCTCGGTATTGAGAGAAACATGTCTGCTTGTGCCAGGAGTCGAGGCCATTCAGCGCTCACGGTAATGATGGTCGTCCAGACGTCCGGCAGGCATGGTACGGTGTATTATGACGAAACACTGCGGCATAGACATTTCCTATATCGTTTTTTTGGATGCGCTGTACATGTGTACAATAAAAATTAGACGGTTAACTAGCGTGTAGCCGACACCGAGTTCCTCGTGCACTGTCGCGCGGCCCATGTGCTTTCCCGAGCCCGCCGGTCTCGTACGATCTGGAGCCCGGGCCGTCACCAAGAAGACAAGAGCATTGGCAACCCAACGAGACGCAGGCCGACGATTCCGAATACACTGGAGAGATGTGGAGAGATGTATATACTCAATGAGTCGGTTTGATCTATTCCTGCCGGCTTCCTGGCCAGCCTTCCCAGTAAGATATATAGTGGACGGAGATGCTCGAGGCGGCACATTGGCCACTACTCTCTGGCAGGATTAAGGGTGAAATAATGAATAAAAAGCATAGTCCTGTTGTTATCCCAAATTTGGCAACACGAGCATAACTAGATCTTGTCGATATCCTTCGGGGACGAAAGGTCTCTTCTTCAGTAGGCAACCGGGAGGTTCGAGGAGAGAAGAACCCCTTGAGAAACCGTCTCATCACCCATCACCTATCCTTGGCTCGTTGTGTTCTACAATGCTTCGAGCCATGCCAGACTCTTTGCATTCACAATTCCTTGGGACACTTGTATGGGCGAGTCGGAGGAGCAAATTCGGTTAGTCCCGGCACGCTGAGCCTCTCAGAGGCTCTAATTACTAGTAGACGATGATGGCTGTTCCCATTGACACCTTAACCGACGCTGTCTCACCGCCCGGCAATATCGGAGCCACCCTGGTTCGTCCCGCCCTTTTCACCCGGGCGTGCCTGCAGCAGGGGTGGCGCCAAGCCAAATTCAGATGCTCTGACGCGGAAGCTCCAAACTGTCCTCTCGCTCGAAATCCAATTCGTACTGCGCAGACTCTCTAAACTTCACAACGAAGAGAGGCAGCACCTTCATCCAGTGGCCACCATGTCGGCCAACGCCCTTGAATTTCTCACCACCGGGAGCTCCGGAAAGAGCACTCGCACCCTCCTGCGAGTGATCATTCTGACCCTGATCGCTGGCGCCGCAGTTGCCAGCCGGCTGTTTTCTGTGATTCGTGAGTGTCCTTTTCGGCCTCCCGCCGCTCACCCAGAGCTGCAGCAGGGCACTGTCTCGGTCGCGCTCCACGACCGCCCGTGCCTGCCTAGCCCATTGGGAATGCGCCAATTTAGCACTCTGAACAAAGCAGCTAACCGTCCATCACAGGCTTTGAGAGTATTATTCACGAATGTTAGTAGCGATTCCCGCGGCCTGCTTCCGTTGAGCTCCCCGAGCTCCAGCTAACACCTGTCCAGTCGACCCGTGGTTCAACTTCCGCGCAACCAAGTACCTCGTCGCGAATGGATTCTATAACTTCTGGGACTGGTTTGACGACCGGACATGGCACCCTCTCGGCCGTGTGACGGGAGGAACTTTGTACCCCGGTCTGATGGTCACCAGCGGAGCCATCTACCACGCCCTCCGCGCCCTCACCATCCCCGTTGACATCCGCAACATCTGCGTCCTGCTCGCCCCGGCTTTCTCTGGCCTGACTGCCTATGCGGCCTACCTCCTCACCAATGAGATGACCACCAACTCTGCTGCCGGTCTCCTGGCCGCGGCGTTCATGGGCATCTCGCCCGGTTACATCTCCCGCTCAGTTGCTGGCAGCTATGATAACGAGGCCATCGCCATCTTCCTACTTGTCTTCACCTTTTACCTCTGGATCAAAGCCCTCAAGCAGGGTTCCATGCTCTGGGGTGCCCTCTGCGCCTTGTTCTACGGCTACATGGTGGCCTCGTGGGGCGGATATGCCTTCATTACCTGTTTGCTTCCCCTCCATGCCTTTGTTCTCATCGCCATGGGCCGGTATAGCACCCGTCTCTACGTGGCTTATACCACGTGGTATGCTCTCGGCACGCTCGCTAGCATGCAGATTCCATTCGTCGGTTTCCTGCCCGTCAAGACCAGCGAGCACATGCCCGCCCTGGGTGAGTCGAGCTCCCCCTGGACCGTAGAAGCAGCATACTGACCTCCTCTAGGTATCTTTGGCTTCCTGCAGCTTCTTGCATTCCTCGAGTACGTGCGGTCGGCTGTTCCCGGCCGTCAGTTCCAGACCTTCCTCTGGGGCTTTGCAGGAACTCTGTTCGGTCTGGGCGTGATTGGGCTCGTCGTGGCCACAAGTGCCGGCATCATCGCCCCCTGGAGCGGACGATTCTACTCGCTCTGGGATACTGGATACGCCAAGATCCACATTCCCATTATCGCCTCGGTTTCGGAGCATCAGCCGACCGCATGGCCCGCCTTCTTCTTTGACCTTAACTTCCTCATCTGGCTCTTCCCGGCTGGTGTCTACCTCTGCTTCAACCAGCTGGCCGATGAGCACGTCTTTATCGTAGTCTACGCCTTGTTCGGCAGCTACTTCGCCGGTGTTATGGTTCGATTGATGCTCACCTTGACCCCTGTCGTCTGTGTCGCGGCTGCCATCGCCTCGTCGTCTGTCCTCGAGAACTACCTCCACATCAAGTCGCCCAGCGTCGAGGACTACAAGCCCGCCGATGCTGCCGATGCTGCCCCGAAGAAGAGCCAGAAGAGCGGGCTCCGGTCGACAATCAAGCCCGTTATCGGTATTTACGCAAACATCAACAAGAGTGTCGTGACAACGGTCATGACTGTTTACCTGCTGCTCTTCGTCCTGCACTGCACTTGGGTCACCTCCAATGCCTACTCGTCTCCGTCGGTCGTCTTAGCGAGCCGCATGCCTGACGGAAGCCAGCACATTATCGACGACTACCGTGAGGCATACCAGTGGCTGCGCCAGAACACGAAGGAGGACGCCAAGATCATGTCTTGGTGGGATTATGGCTACCAGATTGGCGGCATGGCCGACCGCCCCACCCTCGTCGACAACAATACCTGGAACAACACCCACATTGCCACTGTTGGAAAGGCCATGAGCTCCCGCGAGGAGGTTAGCTATCCTATCATGCGCCAGCACGAGGTGGACTACGTCCTGGTGGTCTTTGGTGGTCTTCTTGGCTACTCGGGAGACGACATTAACAAGTTCCTCTGGATGGTCCGTATCGCTGAGGGCATCTGGCCCGACGAGGTTAAGGAGCGCGATTTCTTCACCGCTCGCGGCGAGTACCGTGTGGACGGCGAGGCCACCGACACCATGAAGAACAGCCTGATGTACGCAATCTTCTCTCCCCGTTCGTTATCTAGCTTTGCCTTGCTGACAAACCCTTAGGTACAAGATGTCCTATTACAACTACAACGCCTTGTTCCCCCCCGGACAGGCGCAGGACCGCGTCCGTGGAGCCCGCCTTCCTGATGTCGGCCCTACCCTCAATACCCTGGAGGAGGCCTACACCAGCGAGAACTGGATCATCCGCATCTACAAGGTCAAGGACCTCGACAACATCGGCCGAGACCACGCCGCGGCTGCTTCGTTTGAGCGCGGCCACAAGAAGAAGAAGAGCACCAAGAAGAGAGGCCCCCGTGTTCTCCGGGTTGACTAGACAGCCCAGACTGGGTCAGGCGAGACCCCAAGGATTTCTGAAAAAACAAAGACTTTGCTCAGTGAGACCAAAAGAAAGGTATTTCCTTGCGTCACCTCAAGGAGTGGATGGGTTGGGAACATGAAGCCAGGCTGGTTGGCACTGTGTATAAAAGCAGTATGTGTGTCTCACGAATACCATTGTCCATTACTTGTCTTGAGTGACCGCTTTTGTGATGTCAATTCTTTGAGTTTGGTCTTTTGGGTTTCTTGTGGTAGCAGTAGAAGTACCATATAGTGCTATAACCTTGAACTACACGCGTCACTGGCAAGTCGCGTGGTATCTCGGCATTGTATGCTTCCTTGGTTCAAAAGAGTCCTTCAAGTACGCAGAGGTTACGACAAAATTCATTTAGCGAAGAATGGAGGGGTTTGCACAGGATGTGTTGTGGGGGTTTGCTGCCACAAACCTCGAGTCTATAGCACAAATGTAGTTTTGTGCCGAGGCAGTTCTCTATTTCAGATTATCGTGATGATACCTCCTTGGATATGTCAATTGGTGCACCATCTGCCTTCGGTTGCTAGGAGGAAAAATGTGTCCTGTCCCCGGCACTTCACATTGTGAGCCATCAGTCGACGCATCTAGGCAGGAGGACCAAAGCCATTACCACACACGCAACTTTGGGCCTGCTGTCCACCAAAGTCTCGGCTTCCACGACTTGAACTCAGAGAAATTTTCCAAAGCTCTTCTACTTTTTGCGCGGTATCAGGTGCAGGGCTTTCAAATACTCCCCCAAACCTACCATTGTCTTTGTCCTTTGCATCGTCCTCTCCACCTCATGAAGAACAATAGCAAAAGCTGCGACCGAGAGTCGAAGACATTTCTCAACAATGACTGGCCACCACCCGTATACGAACTACAATATACAGTAAGTCCATCTCGTTCTCGAGCTCATCCAATCTCATCACAATCCACAGTATCGTCTTGGCTGCCGCCATTTCGATGACTCTGGGCCTTTCTTCCGTGCTCTCCATCGCACCCCTCTCCTCCATGGAGTGTGATCTCTATGTGGCAACAGAGAGATTCCTGATGTTCTGTTCTGCTGGTCTCTCGATGCGCCGCTTCACCTACGTCTTCTCCAATGGAGCCAACCCTTCCGAGCGGCCGCTAACATGCTCTTCAGGGACTGGAGTGGCTGGAAGGGCCCAGCCGCTACATCTGAGCATATCGAGCATACGAAGCCTAAGAAGAAGATCCCGAAGATTGATTTGATGACCTCTCTTTTTATGATACCGACATCCTTGAAGGACCTCGAGACCAAGCAGTGGACAAGAGCTACCTCCGAACAGAAAAAGGCTGGTTCCGACCGTACTTGGGCAGACCTGAAACCTTTAACTCGCCATCGCTCGAAGTCATCAAAGCTGCCATGTCTTGACAAAAGAGGCAGACACAAGAAGAATTGCATCCAAATCGAGGTACAAGAATCCGAGTCACAAGGCGAGCCCGGTCCAGATTCCGAGGGCGAGAACAAATATGCGTTTGGGTCTGAGGACGATCTCGACTCCAGCTTCGACTCTGTCGTAGAAATCGAGATTATTCGAAGCCAGAGTAAGAGGGGGAAGCAGAAGGACTGTTCTCGCAGCAAACTCAAGAAATATGACCGCCGAGCCCTTTCGGAGAGCCAGAGAAGCAAGGCTAAGCTGAAAGGTCGGTCGAAGGAGTCTCTGTCTCGCAAGAGTGCTCTGCATGCGAGCCAACTATCACCCCGTGGGCCAAAGGGACCCATCTTAGGGCGCAGGCTACCTGGGGCAGGAAAAATTTCAGCGGAAGAGAGGAAAACACCACCCATCGAGGGGTACCCGCCTCCAATCACCAATCCTGAGACGATGCCCCAACCCAGCCATGAATCAAACTACAACACAGGCCAGTTTGGTAATGGCTTCTTGAGCCCTTCCTCTTACCAGTATTCGCAAATGCCCCAGGTCTACATCCAACCTCCTCCCCAAGGGCCCAACTTTATCCCCCAGTCGAATCAACCGAGTGAGGTTATCTACATTACTCCTCCGACCGCTGGTCCCTTTCCGCCCACCATGGTTCCGCCACCGACTCCAGCGTTCGCGCCACTGCCTCCGGATCCTGGTCCAACTCCCGCCGGGCTCTCCTTCAGAGAACATCTCGTCAAACTGAAAGCTCACTACAACAAAATGCACCCGGAACAGGATTTGAAGGCATCTCGGCCTGCCCAAGTCGCTAATACCTCTCCAGAAATCGGGTCTTCATCCAAGCTGGACGGCCTAGCTTCGCCTTCTATTTCCCCGGCTCGCAACGAATCTTCCAAGAGCAAAGGCTCTCCATCTCACCATTCCCGCCATAGCCGCAGGCGGAAATCTTCCACCGGAAACAAAAAGCGGCGTAGTTCGGAGACGCACCTTACGGCTTCGACCATCCGACCTATATGCATACTTTGTGGCTCTCCGCGCTCCGAACGATATGTCCAGGACCACCCAGTGAAACCTGGAGCAGCTCCACGACCAAGTATTTGCCGCCACTGCCGTCGCCGTGCCCACAAGACGGACCGGCCTGACTCCCTGCCTCGCGTCTGGGATCGGCTGCTCGAAGATCCGTACATGCGCTTTTGGTGTGTGCGCTGCGGCACTGTACGATCGAGTTCTTACCACAACGACCACCCAGTCGGTGGGCGTCAGCCCACCATTATTATTTGTGGTCGCTGTGAGAAGATTAAATGTGAAGATTATGAGAATGACTTTACCATTATTGGCAATGCCGAAGAAACGCATCGCAGGCATACGGTTTGTTTACCTTCCCCCTGAGTTTTGTGGGTCGTGAGCTGACTCCAGATAGGATGAGCTTGGCCACAGCTCTCGCGGGGGTGAGCGTCATTCACGAGTAAAAGCCGCCAGCGTCACAAGGTCTACGAAAAATTCGGCTCGCAAGATTGTCAGTAACTTAGCCACATATCCCATATATGGTGAAGGAGAAGACCCATCGCCCAAGCAGAACAACGTTGGTGTTACTCCTCGGCCCCGGGCGAACACTTCTCGTCCTCGGCAGACTCAACCCTCCGCAACTGGTTCGCTGCCTGATTCGCATGAAAGCTCGTCTCAACTCACAAAGGCATCCCTATCTACAACGGTGAGCTATGTAAGCCTGCGCAGCGACGTTACAATTACACCAGGCTCGCCTCTCGTCCACCATGGTGATCCAAAGGACATGTCTCCCGTCGCAGGCAACGGCCAGCCCCCTTTATTTGAGTCTGTAACCAATTCAGAAGTTAGCAATGGGGGAATTGGTGGCCACCATCCCGATCCGTCGCACCGGCTGGATCCGCTCAAGAGCAGGGCAAGGAGGCGCAGGGAAGAACGAAACGAGTCCGGGCTACATGCTATCACCAGTGACGCCCAGGTACATCTTCCACACATCCCGCAAGTCCCTCAGGTTTCCCTCTCGAACGTGGGTATAGTTGGCCAAGGCAGCCCCAATGGAGCCCCGACAGTCAAGTCGAACAAATCCGGCTCCAGCTCGATCAAGACGCCGGGGTCGACAACCTGCTCGTCCGGATGCCAGGTATGCGGGTGCCGAGGTTTCTGCCAAAAATCGACTACCTCGAGCTCTAGCAGAACTCACCCGCGATCGTGTCTTCGTGCTCGAGGTCGAGCGACCACCGAATCTTCGTCCCAGAAGACTGTTCAGTGGAGCGAGTCGCAGAGTTTCAGTCCCGCCCCAGAGTATGACCGGACGCCGGATCTTCCGAGCCCCGAAGAGCAGATGCGTCGGTGGGAGGAGATCACCCAGGACCGTCGAGGATCGATTCCTCCCCGTCCACTTACTCCCGAGGAGATCTCGAGACGGTTCTCGAGTAATTCAATTCCTGGCCCGTCGGCCTGGGTGCCACCGCCAAACGCAGCCACTACTCCCGCTCCCACGAGCGAGTACAGCACATCTGGTGCTACTCCGCCACCTTTCCAAAGCGCGTGGGAGGAACCCCGAGAGCCGGATTATCATCCCAAAGACCAGTCTGATCAGGGACGCTGCGGAGGCTCACAGTCGGCGGGCTCGGCACGCTTCCATTCTGCCTCAAGCACGACACACAGCTCATCGCAATGGAAATCCAGTTCAAGCTCCTCGCGTGCCGTGCGCCACCCGGGATCGGGATTGCATGAGAGCCCCGACACGACCCCGGCCACGGCAACTTTCCCCGACATGCCCGGAGGTGACCATAGTTTTAGCTTCTCGCAAACCGACTTCCCGGAGAGATTCGATAACGAGCAGCCTATTCAAACCAACAATGGTAGCCATTATCGACCCAGATCGGCGGGCGCTTGGCAAAGCCCGTCCTCCCGCCGCGGGTCTCGAGAGCAGGCCTACTACGACGGCGGCGCTTCGGAACGCGATGCCAGTGACCATGTCAATTTTTCGTATCCCACCTCATCACCCCGAAATTCTCCTCGGGAGCGCCCCCGACATCGTTCGGGCACCTCACGACACTCTCAGGGTAGCGGGGTTTCAACCGCGACTTCACTGCCCGAGGCTCTGATCTGGGAGGTTGACTCGAACGAGGCGGCCGAGATTCAGGGTACCCAGATCCCGGGCCGTGATCAAGAAGGAAATTCTCATCAAATTGGTGAAAATTCTCGTGCTGAGGATACCTGTGTACTGTTCCCCACCGACCGGAGCTTGGTGTGCACTGCTACAGGCAGGCTGAGTGCTGGTGAGCATCCTCCTCTCTCCCATTCCGTCACGGCTCTCTAGGAATCGTTCTAAGTCGCAACATTTCTAGGTTCAGCGATCGCTTCCTGGAGTGCTTCTAGCCTCGAGGGGCCTGTCGTGGAGGACACTCGAGCGAGCTCCACGCCCGCTAATACCCTCCCACTCGAGAGCGCGCCTATGGCATCGAACAACCCATCCGAGGATGATGGATACTACACCGCCTCGGAGTCTTCTTTCTCGATCAATAGCTCCCGAAAGGCCCACACCGGCCACTCAACCGAGGGCAGTGGCTAATGGGCGGGACTGTGCTGCTAGTTCTACCTCTCAACGACCTCCGTTGACCGAAACAACTCGGGCCACGCGTCGTCGGTGGTCTCTCGCTGTCTTTTTGACATGCCTTTGTTTCTCCTTTCCACCACTGCGCCACTAACGATGTCCACTGACCCCTCCGCCATGTAGCAGAGATCGATCGACTAATATCAACCAATTGTTAGAGTAGAGAAGGTGTTGACGGAATGGCCGCCTGTGATGCCACCCTCGCTGCCACTCAGCATCAGTCCCTATTATTACTATTGTCAAATCAACTTGGCATTGAAGGCATCAATCATGTAATGTAGCTGCTTAATTCGTGGTTTGCGCTGATGGCTATCGGTACCTGAGATGACGGGATCAGCGCAGGAGGAGGTGAATGAAGGATGCCGTAGAAGAAGAATTTCGAAGGAGGACGCACCTCGAATCAACAGGCATGGATGGAATTGCAATCTCAAGTAGGACTGTCACGAGCTAGCGTAGCAAATCGCTCAGCCATAAGACAGGTAGCAGATCAAGTAGTGACCTCCTCGTGCATCCAAAGTCTCGCCTGCCTTTGGCCACGTTCGTGACGGTGCTGGAACAGGCTGTAACAGGATACGCCGGGAGGTTAAACAGCATAGACGCGATGGCCGACTGGAACGGCTAGATGGCATGCTACATAACATCGAGTTCATATTACTAGGAACCGACCTGCTCAACCAACTTTGTGTTTGAGATACAGGAAGTCCACGCGGGACCCTAAGTACCGACCAGCCCTTCCTAGACCACCCTTATAGAACGTTCGCTCAATAGTGCCTCCGCTCGACACTAGATCTACCTCATAGGTCCCGCCGTATGTTTCTCCATCCCCAGTTGTAAACGAATAAAGGAGGAAGCGCGCAGGAAACGGCGACGGGAAGCTTCCCAATTGCACACCGGCCCTCAGAAGGAGCCGTAGCCCAGGAACCGAGAACGACAGAACACGCTCGCTCAAGATCGAACGCTTTTGAGTTGAAATATGCTTTTGTCTGACACCTTCACCAACCCCTTGAAGCCGAAACAAAGAGAAATAGCCGTGAAAGACAGGGGATATAGAGTTTGACGACGTTGCATAGTATTAGGACATGACTGCCTGCCTCCCACCTGTAGATGAACCGGCGGCATTTTTTCTAAGCTTAGAATTGCCGCTGGCTTGGTCCGACCCCGAGATCAGGGCTCGGCGGGATGATCGGCACAACAAGCGTCTTTGCCGGACTCGTCTTTCGGCTGCCGTGAGCGGCGAGTGCTCTTCGGGCTTCGAGGCGTCTAATTTCGAAGTCGTGAGAGCGCTTCTTTTCTAGTTCAATGGTGCGCTTGCGCTCGTCAAGATCAAACTGATCTTCCTCCATCTTCAGGTCATACTCCGTCAAACTCCGCATCTTGCGCTCGGCATGGGTGCATACATCGTCTAGAACTCGCGCCACTGCGTCAGGAACAAAGCAAGGAGACCGAATGACGCTCGTGGGAGATGGTGAGCGAGGACGGGCGTGCGAGCTGCCACCCCAGAGGCAGCGGAAAGTGAGCTCTGTCTTAATATCGATATCCCCGCTCCGCCATACAACAATAGAGTCGCCGTGGTAAAGACGCATCCAGTGTCGGGAGGGCCCTGCCGGGTTCTTGCAGTCATCCGAAAGGAGATGGATCCCGTTGACGAAGATTCCGTTCGTCGCCTTGGTAGATATGTAGAAATTGAACGTGTCCTCATCGTCATCCAGGATACCTCTCCAGGGTCGGGAGTTTTTGGCGGCATCGTATCCCTCCTTCCAGAGGAGTATCTTGAAACCGTACTTGGGCACTTTCACCTCTGCTTTATTGCCGTACACGCGCGTGTTCTCACTGGCTCGGCCCCACGATACCATCGACTCGGTGATCCGGATTAAGATATCGTCCACAGCAGATCCAGGGACGGACTCGAGCGAGGCAACAATTGCAGTCCCCGGCGGGTCTGCGTAGACTGGTACGATGATCGCTGGCCTTGGTGGCTGTGTATCTGGAATGGCCTCGAGGTCGTTGGGGTTTGAGCCTGCAGTCGAAGGAAAGAGGTCGTCTGGACCGCCTCGCCTAGCTGCCTTACCATCGCTCGAGACAGCTTCGACCTCGAGTGCTTTCTGGGCGACGACCGCATCGTACCGAACTGGCGGAAAGTGCTTCATAGCCAAGTCCCACAAGGGGGTCGTGCCAGGGCGGAATTCCTCTCCTCTGGCCTTTGCAGCGGCCATGAAGGCGTCGAGCTGGAGTTGGGTCATCTCGGGATACCTAAGGTGCCATGATTTCTTGTCTTGGGCGTTCCACCACACCGATTTGTGCACTGGGGCATCCATCTGGCGTCCCGACTGCGCGATTGAGACCGAGGGGATGTGCAAGTACAGCTCATAGTCGCTCTCGTCATCGTTGGATCCGCTTGGACTGGATTCGTTTGCCAACGAGTCCAGCTCCACTCCGGACCTCAACCTCTTGATCATAGGCCGACCGTGATCGGACGAATCGAACTCATCGCTGGTGTCATAGCCTACCCTGCGTTTGCTCGTGTTGAGATCGCTGTGGTGAGAGCGGAGATTGGAACCGCCAAGGGATTTCATGTTGAGGTTCTCCAGAATCGACTCGGCGCCACCCAGGCTTTGCGATTCCAGGTTGGCTGTCAGGTTGACGCCTCCGTCGAGTGACTCACTCCGAGTCGAGGAGAGCAGCGACACGCGTAATAAACTAGTGCCTGGCATTGGCTGCGAGGGCTTCGAATTCTGCTTTGGGGTCGAGGATCGATCTGAATCAAAACTGTCTCGGACCTCGGAGCCTCCGTCGAGGATCTCAGTGGCCCCAAAGCTGTTGTTGTTATTGGCGACCGGGAGGTTTAAAAGGTCGGGAGCGATCAAGCCAGAGCTTCCAAGCGCCGAGATATTGACCTCCCCAAACAAAGGCGGCGGTGGCCGTCGCTGGCCTCGTCCAAATGTATAGTTCTCCTTTTCCGATTCATACCCGCCGAGCAAATTCTCGTCGTAAATGTCATCGTCGAGAATTTCGTCATCGAGTATCTCGTCGTCGCTTTGAGGATCCAGGGGCCGGTTTTCCTTCTCCTCTAGGCTTAGCTGCGATGCGCCTTGCTCCAAGCCATCGTCGTCCGTGATATCATCGAATGATTGCGGAGCACCGAGCCCGGAACCCCCAAGCCAAGGGTGTTGGAAAAGCTGGTCCACGGTCGCGCGAGTCTCTGGTCTTTTGTCGAGCATATGGCTGAGAAAGTCGATACAGGCCGGTGAGATGTTCGCTTTCACCAGGGGTCTAGTGTCGAGGTTGGTCGTCATTATTCGATGGAGGAGCTCTGTGTGGCTAATCCCATTGTTCACGGGATAGGGTGGGCTTTGAGTCAAGGCATAGAACAGCACGCCTCCTAGCGACCAAATATCGATGGCATTGTCGTATCTCTGGCCGGTGAGCGGCCGGCGCTGCCGGTTTCGGGGATGGCGGCGGCCAAGCTGATCGTATTCCAAAAACTCGTTGTAGACCTCCGGCGCACAGTACAGCAGGGTCCCGCAGAAAGTCCTCAGAAACGTTTGCTCGCTGTCAATCATCTTCGAGAGGCCAAAGTCGGTGAGTTTTACGACAAACGGATTCTGGGAGCTGATGAGGATGTTGTCGGGCTTCACGTCGCGGTGGGTGATGGCTTTGCGATGCAGGTAGCCTAGTGCGTCGAGGAGCTGCTTGGCCATGATCTTGACTGCTTCCTCCGGAAGGGGACCGTTGTCGAGGATGAGCTTGCCTAGGTCGCCGCCTGTCACAAGCTCCATGATTATGATCAATAGTCTATCGTCCCAGTCTATATGCTCCATGTAACGCACGATGTTCGGCTGTCGCCGGGTTAGCTGGGCTCAACACTCGATAAATAGGGCGCAGTCAGGTCTTACGTGCTGAACGTTCCGCATGATCTTCATCTCGTTTTCCACCTTCTGGTCCAGGATGCCGTTCTTTATAAACTTGCGTTTATCCAGCTCTTTCGCTGCGTAAGGAACGCCTCCAAACCTGGTGGTGACCTTGTATACCGTGGCAAAGGCGCCTTTTCCAATCTCGCCGATTTTGTTATACTTTTCCGACCCGTTCCATGGTCTTGGAAATCGATCTAGGCCCCGCGAGTTTTCCCGCGTTCTTTCCCTCTCAAGATTCGGAGGCCGGTGAGCTGGAGGTTGTCTGCCCTGTCCCGTGTCGGGGAACAGGTTGAGCTGCCGAGCATGTTAGACCGCTGTTGAGACCACTCACTAAGGAAAAGGTACTTACCGGGCCGTCCGGCTCAGGGACAATAGTCGCATTGGCGTCGGCGCTGTCCAGGTCCTGTAGCCTCTTCATGTATTTGACCAGGTTCGCCCGGTACGCCTCTTCGTGCTCGCCCTCCCGCCTTGGAACGCGCACGAGAAACACGAGGTCGGCGGGGCGCTTGTGCATGAGGATTGCGATCTTCGAGCCGCTCGTCAGCGTCCTCCTCGTCTCCCCTGGCGGGTTTCTCGTCTTCGCCTTCAGCAGGTTGTCCTCTACTAACGTGCCGTTCGTGGAGGTGTCCTCTAGCATGAGGACGCCATAATCGTTCAGGTAGATACGGAAGTGGATATTGCTCAGGCGCCGGTAGGGGTCGTTGGTGAAGCAGATGTCGCACCGCGCGTGGTTCCTCCCGAAGGTGAAGCCTTGCCGAGGATTCTTAACCTTGGCCGATAGCCGGAGGACGATGGCATGCTCGCCAGCATCGTGCGACATCAGCTGGAAGTGTTGCGCATCGTCTTCGAAATCGAGGTCCAGGTCAACCCGGGCGGCGTCGTCGTGGCGGGCGAGGTGCGCCGAGGTTTGCAATGCGATGCGGGCTAGCTCGGCCCTCGCGCTGTCGGAGAAGGGGATCAACAGACATATTATGTCGGCAACGTCCTCGTCCGAGAAGCCCGAGTTCTGCTTGCCGAGACGTCGAGGATCAACGACATTCTGCGTGGCTGTTTGAGGGTTTGTCAGCCATCGCCGTCGCTCACGACCCGGAGGCATCCCAGAGCTAGGGGTAAAAGGGTGGCAAACCTGGTTGGGTCGGCTGCGAACTGCCGTCTGGATCCATTGGCGAGACCTTTAGAGGAGATTGACCCCTCCAGGTTCCAATACCGACCGACAGCAGCCCTCGTGGGTTATAAAGGAGCTTCGCATTCGAACGGAATGGGGGATGGGCTGTCTTCGAACCTTCCTACCGATGTCGAGCGTGCGTCGAGACCCGGCACTCGCTAGCGCGCCGCCCTCCCACAATCTGCAGCAGAGGCGAAGCAAGCCCAGGTAGCCGTGGGCGGTGCACCAATGCACGAACGCTCCGAATGCACGAAGGACCCCCCGACAACCGGGAGCTATCGTGGGAGACCGGGGAAGCACCCGGGAGAAATCTGTGAGGCACTAGCGCGGGCCGTCGTTTCTCGTCCAGAGAAGAGAAGTCGCGGGCGGTCGCGGTGGCGGTCGCACTCAAGGCTGCAGGCCGAGATCGTCGCCTTTGGGGTGGACGATGGCGGGGTTGTGTTTGCGTGTGGATTGAATGGCTGCAAGGCCAAAAAAAAAAGTTGCACCACTCCAAGAAAAGAGCCTCTTACCCAGCAACGACCATCCAGCGGCGCCAAACCACGCGGATAGAAGCCCGCAGCGCCGCAGAGCACCGTGGAGAAGGGCAGGGCACCTGGTGCAGCGTTTTGTCATTCACTCGATCAGCTGCACCCGAGATGCTGCCACTATGTGGGGGGCAAAGCCATCACAAGGGGTTGGACTCGAGACCTGGTCCCGCGGTTTGACATTCATAGGACGGCAGGCGTCCCCTCGCCGTTTGGCGCATGCTGCCGTTCCCGCGGGGAGCTGCTCATCCAGTGGCATCCAGTGGGCATCCAGTGGCCGGGAGGCACCCGTCGGCGGCAATCCCCGATCGTGCCTGACCCTGCTACCAAAATACCCCTTGCTGACTCAGAAACTGATTGGTACCCATGGATTTAAGCTTGATTCCTCTGAATGCCGACTCACGCGGACTGGGCCTTCTCCCCTCCTTTTTTCGTCCCGCCACCCTTTCTCTTGGAGGAGAGGTGCTCAGGAGATGGGGTTTCATCGTAGCCCATTTAGGCCTTGTTGCCTTAACAGGGGACTTGATTACAGGTGCCCATGCTTCCCTTTGGTCTATGAAAATCTTTGCTTCGGCCGAAGTCGAGACGGTCTGGGTCAACGGGGTTTCTCCTCCAGGCCAAGTGCACAAAAATTGTCTTGCCATTTAACACCCCGCCCACAGCCGAGAACCAAAGCCATAATTTTTGGTTTATGGATTTCTTTATCGGCTCGCTGCCCGAATATACTTGCACTATGCGAGCTGGGCAACGGATCGGGGCGGAACACGGCCCCACATCGGCGCGCGGAATTGCTCAGCCCTACAGCGCCTAGCAGGCTAACGGGCTCTTTTGGGGTGAGGCGGCGGCGCTGACAAGTACTCTTCGGTCACACACCCGTCCCGCTCTGCCGGCCGTTTTGTTTGTGTTCCTTGGCTGGCATATGGCTGGATAAATGAGGTCATGGTCGGAACCTTCTAACGTCCCGTGCCCAGACCCAGCAGAATAATGTAGAGCCCCCGCGACAGAGCCTAGCAGGTTATGGGAAATACAGGACGCCACACCCAGTGGGCCTGTTCAGAATTAGATAAAAGAAAATATCGAGGAAAGCCGTTCAACGGTGCTCTGCCCTAGCATTTGCACTTGACTATGGCATGGGGCGTGAAGCTGAAGCCCGCCTCGAAGCCTCGTGACTGATACCGACTCCAAGGTGCGAGCTATAGGAGTTTATTACGCCTTCTACCCGGTACGTGTAGCACAATAGGGCACAGCTAGAAGCATGTAATGATCGGGATTGTCTACAATTTCTCCTGTCTCTGAGCTGGCGGGAGCCCGAAAAAAGCAACAGGGCGGGAGGCGTGGTTACGAAGTATGCGCCAGGGTGGCAGAGTACTCTGTCGCGTAGCAGCTTATCGATCCCCTCGGCGAATGGAAGTGTGTGGTGATCTGCGCATCTGGGCGCTCGTGCCCTCGGTAGTTGCTGGAAAAGCGCGTCCGCGATCCAACTGAAAGGCACAGCAGTGCTCGCTTCAATCTTGGCGCATATCACGACTGCGTTGATGGTCCGTACCTAGAGCAGCCATTGACGACTAGCTAGCTAAGGTTGGGTTAAAGCGAGAGAAAAAATTGAGAAAGTACCCACTAGCTGGGCTGATTTGGGCATGTCCCAATCATTTCGCAAATGGTCCAGATGAATAACAAAAACAAAAAAACAACACGAGTTCTCGGCGTTTGATGTGGAGCAAGGTTAGGCTTGCAGGTTGATGGTGTTGAGATGCTTATGACGTAATGGTGCTTTTGCGTTTGTGCGCCTGCAGCCCCTTGCGCCCTGCAGCCCCTTGCTCACGGGATCGCCAACGGTTCATGTCCCTGATTCCTTGTATTTTCCCACTATCACTCATGTTTTCCAAGAGCTCAACATTGAGCACGTCTGGGCCAGATAAGCAGGCTTGGCTCCAGGTGGGAGGAAGGAGAGGCAACACTAGTCGAAGCTAGGCATGCCGATTCCACAAAGAATGGGAAAACCAGAGAGGTGGAATGGCGATATTTGGGGCCGACTGAGCTAGTTTCGATCTACAGCGATCTTCATCAGGGATCGACGACAATTTGATGTGACAGGCAATCGACGGCGGGAGATGACACGCCTGCTCTCCCGCTTGTCCTACAGAGAGTACTGCGACGGGAAGACCCTACAAGGAGCTTTTACTAGTATTTTCTTCTTCTTACTCTCTGCCCCTCGAGCCGCGGCAGCCGGAAAGGATAGCGGCCGAGCCGACAGCCTGGGAACTTAAAGATTTGTCCGTTGTCGACGTCATTGACCAGGAAGCAGGGCATGACAAGAGTCTTGGTACCACGTATTCGTTCCACTCTGCCCAGGCGAGCCAGGCCATGGGTTCCTTCAGGAATGAAAGTGAGCAGAGCAATGGCTGAATGAGCTCCCCTTGGAACGCACAATTATCCAAGCATTTGGCCACAAGCGCAGAAACATTGCGGATAAGGGATAAGCAGCGAGGCTTGGAAGCCGGGTGGGAGAACGACACCGAACAAGCTTAAGCAGGCCTCCCTGGCCGTACGTAACAAAAGTGGCTGAGTTAAGCCCTGTACAACCAGGCCATGGAACATGGGGCAACCTGTACGATACAACCCCTGTTTGCTTGTTTGTTAGCGTGGGAATTAAAAGCCACTGTCTTCATAAGCAAAGTATTTGACCCAGATACAGGTGAGTTTACACGGCCAACAGGGAGCCAAAAGGGCCAAGAACAAGCAAGCCTACAGGGCTGGTTACTGGCTTGTAAGCCCTCATGGTTAGCTGGCCTCTGTACTATACCAAGCCAACAATTGTACAGGGGGTGAATTCTATGCTTGGGACGCGCAACAGCTTGGACTCTAGCGGACAGCCATGTACGGTACGAGGTGTACGAGGTACCACCCGCACCCCGGCCGGTTACGGGATCCCAGCTGTCAATGTTTGGGCTCGAGTTTCGACCACAACGGCCGCGCGCTGCACTCCGCAAAGCGCAGCTCTGGCAGAACCTCGTTCGCTTTTTTGCCAAGAGCGCACACATCAATGCATCGGGCTCCCCCGCATGCTGATTCCACCAAGCATTCGGTGTCAAGGTGAGGACAGAGCATTGGGGGAAATAAGGGGGGAAAGACGCTGAACCTGGGCGGCGCTTGCGCTGCTCCACTGTGTCGCCTTGAATGGGCTTTGGGCATGCGAGCAGCGTTTCAGTAGATGTTGCCTTTTCTGGCGCAACTGGCGCTCAGTGGTCGCGAGGTTGAGCCGTCCGCCACGACCCTAGCAAAAGCTGGTTCCAGTCCTGCAAGCTGGCGAGCCAGCTAGCCGCCGTCGCCGTCACCGCCGGTTGACCATGCTAGCTGGGTCCATGACGAGTGGGCGGACCGCCAACGAAGTTGGATACCCGCCTGCCACGCCAATGCAGACGAACGACTGGATCTAGACGTACGTCTCCTCGGGGGGCTGGCACTTGGCACTAAGGATGGATACTGTATTAGTGCCGGCGATGGGCAATGTAGCGCGGGAGCGCGGCCACATGGACCCTCTCTCTCTCCCCATCATCCGGGCTGCCGGACCTTTGTTGCAGGCCAATCATGGTCGTAGCACCGGGAGCATGGGTGGTCAGGTTAGTGAGCTGCATTGCGTGTTAGTGACCTTGAATATTGGACCCTTTGCTGAGCCTAGCTCCTCCCTGGTGACGTTGCTCGCCGCCCCTCCCTCCCCTGCGCTGCGGGAAGGAGGAGGGAAGGTGGAGCATACAAGACGGCAGAGCGACGGTGAAGGGGCGGAACAGGAGGTAGCAGCAGCTACGCTCGACGGGTAGTCCGTCCATGTAAGCAAAGCTGTGTGTGTATATGTGAGTGTGTGGGTGTGCTACACAGCACAGCGTCAATACCGACCGAAGGGGGGGTGGGGGTGGACCCAAGAAGCTGGTGTGGCAGGCAAGACATGGTGCAGTCCATGGGACTAGTATCACAAGTCGTGGGCTGGTCGCGAGGCGTGCGATGTTCTACGGAGTAGGTCCTCTGACCGAACAAGTGCGGGCGAATTGTAGACCGAGTTTGCCAGGAAAAAGTAGCGGCGGCTCCATCTGCCTGCAGAAGAGGGCGTCCTTAGGGGTTCCTCGCCCGGATCTAAGCATCATTCAAGAGGCCACTTCACTTGTTGAAGACTACATGGTGGTGTACATGGCTACTATACGAAATGAGTAAGGTACCGCCGTACGGTCGATCGGCCCTAGAGGCAGGAAGGAAGCTACCACATGGAGTGGCGGCGGCAACGAGCGAGTTTTCCCTGATGACAGCGATGCGCCATACTGCAAATGGCCTGCTGCTGGGACGGCCGTCTCGGCTTCTTTCGGATGTACCCCCAATGAGCATGGTTTGAACAACGGGCGCGCCTTGTACCCTGCGAGCGAGGCCTGCCACCTCAGCCAGCTGTTTGGCGGTGGAATACGAGAAAACGCGTACTCTTACCTCCGGCGGATCCGCCTGGGTCAAGCCTGCCGCCTTCTCGCTGGGCTGTGATGACGATTAACAGCCCTGAGTAAGGTGCAAGCCAAGCGAGGGAGGGGAATAATCTTGTTGCAAGAACCGCCCTCGTCCAAGTGCAGACTTTCCTTCATGCCCGTCTCTTGTCTGAATCGACAGCAAGCTGCATCCAGACAAAGAAGGACGTCCGGACGCACCTCCCCTACAGCGTCTACCGCCTACCCTATGTGCGGGGACTCTTAGTTGCATCCCCAGGCCCCCTAGCGACGCCGGTTTAGGAAGCCCGACCCCCCCCACAGGCGACGGGGGAGCCACGACAATACAACCGAGTCGAGACGAGAAAGTAGCGCCGGAGGGACATGGTCGGATACGAAAAATCGATACATTAACGAGCCGTCTTCTCTCGACCGCGTGGGCCTGGGAGGTTGGTAAACCCGTCTGTCGGCCCACGCCATTTCGCTCGGCAGCCAAGAGAGGAGCCTCCGTCCCAAGCCTTCGCCAAGTGCTCGTCGCCCAGGCCGCTGAGCTTGGCACGGTAGACATACGGATACGGAGCAAGGGTCTGGCGATTGACGAGGACAGCGACCACATACGACAGAGGACGGTGCATGCCAGCCGTTCCCCCTCCCACGCCAGGCGAGACAAGACACAAAACCTCACGGGCTGCCCAGCTGCAGCGAAGCAAACGCACGCACGGTTAGGAGCTACTGACTGACCCATTACCTTGTCGCAAAGCTCGGAACACCACCGAACGTTCGCGGTCCTGCATTATAGTACCCTCCACCCCGGCGACAGTTGGACAGAAATCCCCGGACGGAGGACGAGGAGAACCCAAGGAGAGTCTGACGCCTTGCGCACCTCCACACACCCATCCTCAACCACGTTATTAGTGAACAACCTTGAGACGACGTTTCCCCCCTCCTTGTCGGTCTCGTCTCGCCCCTCCTGCCAGCACCCGCGGGACCACAATTCCAGGGAAGCCTGACATAATAGCTTGTCACAGCGGACATAGCTTGACACGGAACCACAAAACGCACCGTGGCCCCGAAGTTGCCGCTGTGTTTGGACCCCGGTCTGCGACTCTTCGATTTCCCTTCTGCGTGAGGAGGTGGTTCCATATCTTGGAGGTCCTGCGCTTTGCGAAATTCGGTATCTTTGTTTTCTCTGTTTCTTCCCTTTTGACCTGCAACCTGCCAAGATCCTCTCCCCCCCGCCCGCGCCCTTCCTTGGTTTGGAGTATCACGCCGAGCGAAATCGCAGCAGCAGCAGCGGCGGCGGCGCCCGAGAGCACTTTCTGCCCAGCCCAGCAGCCAAGCAGCTGGGCTCATTATAAGCGGTCATCTTAGCCCAAAGGAGCAGAAAAGCGGACGCGCAATAACGAGGGAAAAATGGGTCGAAATCGAGGTTTGTCCGCCCGCCCCGTCATACTCATGACATTCCTCAGTTCAGCTGCCCCTTCGTTCGGTGTTCGGCCGGTACGATCATCTAGGCCCCCCCTGGCTGGCTCATTAGATTTGGCGATGCAACCTGCGTGCCAGAACCCGACCCGGCGCTCGTTCGTTGCCTCCTAGGAGCCTGACCCATGGCCTCTATCCCAATCATTTCCCCCTCGCACCCCAGCCCATTGGCCCCCGATGGATTCCTTGGACTACAGGGTGGGCGTGTAATATGACGAAGTTATGCTGACCAAGCCTGCACCTTTTTAAGTACTCTCGTTTATGTCGACCTGGTCGGCCACTCACAGGGACTCGAGGACCCCGACACCTACATCATCCCCTCCAAACGGTGCCTTGGCCCAGAACCTACAAGACCCCAAGGCCAACCTGGTGCACCCGCCCCCGCCTTCCGCACTTGCGACAACACACAACTTCGCCAGCGGCGCCCCAGTACCTTCCTCCCCGGTTCGCGGCGAATATGTTCCATCGCCCGTCTCATTAACCGACGACTCTGCTTGGACGAGCCCTGCCCCTACCGGCCGGCAACGAAGCAACTCGCGCCTGTCCATGGTACAGCCGTACCAGCCCAAGACGATGAACATGAACGAAGAGACGATACCCGAGCTGCTGCCAATCTTTGGTTTCCTCAACAACCACTCCAACAAGCTGTACCAGGAAGGTTACTTCCTCAAGCTCGATGATCAAGACAGCAGTAAGTGCCCCGAGCTGGCGCGACCGCCGTCCGCTTGAATCCGCTGGTCGAGACTGGACACCGTTGCTGATGTGACGTAACGCAGAGGGGAAGCCCAACCCCGACCGGACATGGACCGAATGCTTCGCTCAGCTTGTCGGCACCGTCTTGTCCCTATGGGATGCCGCCGAGCTCGACGCAGCCGGGGATGACGGCGAGGTGCTGCCCAAATTCCTCAATCTCACGGACGCCTCCATTAAGATGGTAGGATACTCGCCTTCCTCGTGCATCGCAAGCTACTGACCATTCCCCAGATCGAATCGCTGCCCACGAAGTCGAACGACGAGGACCCGCTGCAGAACATCCTGAGCATTAGCACCGCCGGTCGAAATCGATACCTCCTCCACTTCAACTCACACCACTCCCTTCTCCAATGGACGGCCGGCATTCGATTGGCAATGTACGAGCACACGACGCTCCAGGAAGCGTATACGGGGGCTTTGATAGCAGGAAAGGGCAAGCTTCTGAACAACATCGGCGTCATCATGGAGCGATCCCGATTCAAGGTCGAGGAATGGGTTCGTGTCCGGTTCGGCGCCGGCGTCCCCTGGAGACGATGCTGGTGTGTTATCACACCGCCAGACGAGAAGGAGTACCAGAAGGTGCAGAAAGATTGGAAGAAGCGGAACCCCTACGACCGATCACACCCCCCTTTACTGAAGGGCGACATCAAGTTCTATGACTCCAAGAAGGATGCCGAAAAGAAGAAGAGGTCTCGGCCGATTGCGACCATCAACGATGCTTACGCGGCGTATGCTCTCTATCCGCAGTCGAGGTCGCTCATCGAGAACTCGACCCTGCTCAAGGTCGAGGGCAACATCACGATCCACTCAGATCCGCCGTCGGCCACGGAGGGCTTCGTCTTCATCATGCCCGAGACGCACCCCGCCGTCTCAGGTTTCGAGATGCTCCTGCGATTCCTCTTCCCTACCTGGGATACCTTCGGCCTGTACGGTCGCCCCGGCCGATTGGTCGCCAGTGTGCTGGATGCAAGGTCATTGATGTTCGCGATGCCGAAGCACAAGAAATACGGCTACCTCGAGATCCTAGACGTCACTGGGCTGATCACAATGGACGGGAACCAGGGGTGGTCAGAGAGGGATTGGAGAAAGAAGATGAAGGAATTGACAGGGACGCGGATGAGCATGATGGATGACGCACCTCAGTCCCATAGCCGGAGCAACAGCCGGAGCAGCAAGCGGCTCAGCTTTGGGCCTCAACCCACAGGCGCGAGCCGCCCTCGAGTGAATTTTGCCGACGACTCGGGATCGCCGCGCTCCTCCCGGTCTCTAACCATCACCCGGCCCGGACAGCGGACCGACTCGGCTCCGCCTGATCCCAGCCGGCACCGCGCCGCGCCCGCGATGGCGGCGAACAATGCGAGACACTCACGTAACATCTCGGACACGCAGCTCGATGGGGACTTTGTGGCCCATGGTTTTGATGCGCCTACAGGACCGGGGGCACCTAATCGGCCCGCCGACCGCGCCCGGACGTTCGCCAGCGACCTCGCATCGACACCAGAACGCGTCAGCTCGGAAGATGAGCGACCGATAAGGACGACGCCCCCCGGCAACATTCACGAAGGGATGGGTCGCATGGAGACGCCCGAGCCTGTGAACGCTCCGCCTTCCTTCTCTCACACTCCCGGGGCCCGTCCTCAGCAACAGCCTTACCACTCGCCCGAGATGCGCCGGGCTAACAGCCGGCTCTCGAGCACAACACTGTCGCAGTTGGCCAAAGCCGGCGGCCTGACTCCAGAGACCTTCCCTGACGACCCGATGGAACGCCATTCGGGCGAAGACAGCTCCACGGCAGGGCAATTAGACCTCCGGAGTCAAGCGGTACAGCAGCCACATGATGCGACCCCCCTAGGGATGAATGCTAATCTCAATGGGTCTCGTGAAGCTCTAACCCTCGCAAACCCCCCTCGCTCCTCCCCCGGACTTCCCCCACCCCAGCAAGGTCTCTCTCAACATCGATCTAGGTCTCCGCTGGCGGGCCCAGCCGGACCGCCGCCACCCGGCCCCCTGCCTAACTACAGAGGTCCGCCGCCTCCCTTGACCTCTCCGACCGGGCCTCTGCTTCAGGGCCGAGGCCAGCCACCCATGATGAGCCCACGTGGTCCTCCTCCAGACGGGAGACCATACTCGCCGAAATGGGATCCTCGTATGGGGCCACCACCGCCTGGCGCGGGCTATTCGCCACGAGGGCCACCTCCTAACGGGCCCCCTCCCGGCCCTCGGCGCACCCCACCCCCGAATCCGGCTCTGCAACGACAGCCGCCTCCGCATCTCCAAGGAGGCGGTTCACCGCCAATCAACCGGAAACCATTGCCCGCGCGGACAACGAGCCTCAAGCGGCAGGAAGAGGGAGGGTCTGCACCGCCCTCTCCCACAAGTAGCAACGGTAGCTTCACCCAGCGAGTACTGGAGGAAGCAGGTATGGGTGGAGGTCGGCAACAACAGCCCGTGCCAAGGCAAGCTCCGGCGACGCGGCAGCCTATTGTGCCGACTCAGGGCATCTTCCGCCAGAATAGCGAGACAAGCAGCCGTTACGACGACGCGTCCTCCACGGCCAGCCCCGATTATGCGAGCACCCGCAAGTCCACAGATACCCAAGAATCCGTGGACCGACCCCGTGCCGGCGTTCTAAAGACGGTAGGAGCGGGTCAAACCATGGCGGTCCCGGCGCCGCAGGCAGATCCGTCGTCGGATTACTCAATCCCCGATATCGACTTTGGCCGTACTATCAACTATTCCCGCAGCAAGACGCCGACGCTGCCCAGTGGAGGCGCAACGAACGGACCGAACACTGGGGTTCAGCCGAACCCGCGGCAACTGAACACTATCAATACCTCGCAAGGCCACACGCGCCAGGAGTCGGACGACACTATCCGCCGCAGCGTCGCCTGGCAGCCAGGCATGGCAGTCACATCCCCTGGCGCCGAGCGCGTCTTGTCGCCAGAGGAATTCGTTCAGCAACGAGCCGCTGCCGCGCCCATGTATGCTCATCAGCGCAACCCGTCGGGGAACACCCTAGCCGCTTTGCGGACTGGAACCCCTACGCCACCCCTGGCACGCCCGGGCAGCGGACAAGCCTTCCACTCTCGGAGCAACTCGGCGGACCTCTTGCAAAATGGACGTCCTCTTAGCCAAGGGACCGCGGCTGTGCTCTCCGGCGGCGAGATGTCCTCGTATCTTTCCGCCCGCGAGCAAGAGCATGTTGCCCGCATGACCGGCAGTCCTTTAATTGCCGTCGCAGGCAACAAGGGGCCCGCACAGCAAGCCGGTCTCGTGGGGGCCATCGACGCCCGAGAGCGAGAACGGGCTCAGATGAAGCAAGGCTTCGCTGGCCAGGCTGTCGCACAGGCGATTGACCAACGGCAGCGTGAGCAGCATCAGCAGGCCCAGAGGGCTGCGCAGGCTGCTTATGCCCAACAGCAGGCACAGCTGGCCGCTCAGCAGCAGAACTTTATGGCCCAGGGGATGGTGGGAGGTGCCCCGGCGCCATCAATGTACGGCGGCAGCATGGGCGGCATGCGGAGCATGAGCCCCGGCCCGGGGATGATGAGCGGACCGCGTAGCCACAGTCCGGGGCCCGGCATGATGGCCCCCCGAAGCTACAGTCCTGGCCCGGGGATGATGGCTCCCAGAAGCCACAGCCCGGGACCGGGTCTTATGGGCCGGGGTATGGGCCCACCACGGCTGGACTCTAACTTCCAGCCCATCGGCGGGCCGGCTCCAATGCAAGGGAGACCTCCAATGATGGCCAACCAAGGATCGTATGGCCAGCACCCTGCCGCCCAGGCGTACGCCCAAGGTGGCGGGTGGGCCAATCCAAACATGCGCCCTCCACAATCCCCTGGGTTCCCCCCGGCCCAGGGACAGTTCGGAGCCCCTGGCAACCAGCCGGGAGCGCGGCCCGGGACGCCAGGACGCATGCCTTTCCAAGGCCAAGCCTTCTAGAAACAGGTCAGGGATTTGAGGAAGAACTTCGAACCCGACGAGGACGGAAAACGCAAGGAGACATGAGCCAGTTACTACTGGCATGGATTAGCTGACGCCGAATGAGATGTGCGCGCAGGGGTCTGGATCACCCCTTGGATAGAGACTTATCCTTCATACCACTATGCTTTGGGGTTCTCGGTTATTTTTTTGGGTGTTCACGGACTATATATTGCATGCCACTTGGACATGGCTGGCTTCTCCATTGTATCTTTTGACATCACCCCCCAGCCTTCCCTCTCCGACTGGTTGGCTGTTCTATTTTCTTCTCCTTACTGGGTTCAAAGATTGGGATGCAAACAAACACACAGTGCATCTGCATGGGCGGCAGAAGAGTCATGAAGTTATTGATTCCACTGGGTTGTCATGCTGAAATTACGGCATTGTCCATGGGACTGGTTCCGCATCCTCGTTGTGAGTGCTTCTGAGTTTAGACAGCCGTTCTGCATCCTGAAGCATCGAACACCTAAGTTTCTTTGTTGATAATGCCGCATCCTGACTCCTTGGCAAAGTGAATTTGAGCAAATGCATCCCTTCTCTACCTAGGTGCCCAAGCCGTCTACCTACGTAGACCCGAATGATGGCGAGAATCGGGTATGAGGCCGAGTATACAGTTTAAAAAACCTACCTTACCTTGCCTACCCCAGTAGTTATCATCCTGAAAACGGAAGCTCCTGATCACTCAAACTAGTGGACCCTGGTGGGGGCGGTCGTGATAAGGACCGATAAGAGAGTAGCCTCCTTCCTTCGGCCCTCCGTCATTAGCTGCCGCATCAGCCACCTATCGCATCGCAACACCTCGCAAATGTAGCCGGCCAGCACCCACCATCCATCAATACCTTCGGTTTCCCGCGTCTTTGGGATGAGGAGAATATCTCCCAGACTCTTGGCCGCTGCTGCACCGCTGCTGTCTTCAACCCGCCGTGCGCCGCTACCTGTCGCGCTTTGCCGGCCCCTCCGGCCCGCTCTCCGTCAGCTGCGATGCCTCTCCTCCCGACCGCCCCGGTCACGACGGCCGCGATCTCTCTCTTCCTCCGTTTCTCAGTCGCACAGCCAACTGCTACGTAGCAACTTCCTGACTGCCTCGCTACTGTTTCGCGGCCGCCCTCCTGCGCGCACAGCGCCGACGGCGCCATCATCCACCGCTCCTAACCCGGAGCTTCCCGCGTCGGATGGCTATTCAGCGGGCGACGGACAAGTGACGCGCATCGCGACTCTCAACTCTTCCATGTTCGACCCCGCCACGCTCCCAAGACTCCCCTTCCGGTTCGACACGGGCGTGGCCCTCTTCGCGAAGCGGGCTCCGCGGCCCTTCCCACCACCCTTCCTGAGCCCACCCTCGGGGTCGTTTAGCGACCCGCTCAGCACCCACCACCACGGCTATGGGGCGGACCGCCGGGGGACGTATGTGAACGGCCAGTTGATACAAGGGGCAACGAATGGAGACGACGCTGTGTTCGCAAGCGAGTATTTCATATGTGCGAACGACGGCGTGGGTGCGTGGAGCGCGAGGCCAAGGGGACATGCCGGGTAAGTTCAAGTTGCTTCCATGCGGTTGGCCTGGGTTTTAGGAACCATTGATGCAATACAACTGCTTCGAGCTCGGGCTGATCCTCCACGCGCAGGCTCTGGGCCAGACTAATCCTCCATTTCTGGGCGGCCGCTACCTTCGAAGACCTTGCCAAGCACGGCAGCACGCATTACACCCCCGATCCGATCGCGTGCCTCCAACGTGCATATGAGCAAACAATTGCGGCAACGAGTGCCCCTAATGACTGGCAAGGCACGACGACGGCCACCGGAGCACTGCTGCACTTTGAGCCTGGCCAGGGAAGCGAGGGGCCAGCGCCTGTACTCTACGTGACCAACATTGGCGACTCCCAAGTGATGGTAGTGCGCCCGTCAGACCGCAAGCTTGTCTTCAAGTCGGTAGAGCAGTGGCATTGGTTCGATTGCCCGCGCCAGCTTGGGACCAACTCCCCCGACACGCCGTCAGAGAATGGTGTCCTGGATGTGGTCCGCGTACAGGACGGCGACATCGTATTGGCCATGTCTGACGGAGTGATCGACAACCTGTGGACGCACGAGATCGTGGAGAATGTCAGTCAAAGCCTCGAGCGCTGGCGGTCGGGGAAGGTCAAAGGCAGGCGAAGCGTTGACGACACCAGTGGCAGCGGCATGGCCTTTGTCGCCGAGGAACTCATGGAGGCAGCCAAGACCATCGCGCTCGATCCCTTTGCCGAGAGTCCGTTCATGGAACGGGCCATTGACGAGGGCCTGGCTAGCGAGGGCGGAAAATTGGACGACATCAGCGTTGTGGCAGGCCTGGTCACGAGGAGCGAGTGAGAGGGCTCAGGCTGCAAGATATGGTACGATGGGATATAGCTCAGGAGAGAATGAAGGGCCTTGCACAAGGTTCCTCAGGGTATGGCACGTGCCCCAGTGCGACACCGTACTGGAGCGGTCTTAGAGAGAGCACGATGTAATTCGAGGAAGAGCCGCCTTCCATTTGTCGATTTGGGCGTTGATGGAAACCAGGAGGTGTCAGGCATTAGATGGTCGGCGTTCTATGGCTTAGGCACGGTATCTCGCCTGTACAGATCTGGCTTCGGAGGGGCAGGTTGTACCACATAGCATCAGGTGTTAACAATGCCTGGGAATAGTTTATAGCATGCTTTCGCGCCGAAAAAAAACTAGATTCCATGTAGAGCTCTAGTTTGAGCCCGGCACACACTCACGATCAATGACAGGCTTCGGCAGAGCAAGTAGAAGAGCTGATGCCGCTCAACACAGGGCCGGCTAGGGTAAAGGAGATCAATCTAGGTTCTTGACCTCGAGGAGTGAACATTGACTGCGATGATCAGGTGTTGCACTTTACATACCCGCCAGCGTGCATGAACTATGAGGCGGGCCGGCTGCGCGTGGTGGGGTATTGTTGCTTATCGGGGTTATCGATAACGGGTGCATGGGAAATTTTGAGAACCTCGTCCTTCAACACAGACCAGCGAGCAAGATCTAACAACAGCGCTTTTGCAAACAACATTCGGTAGTCCCTAGTTTGTTGTGCTGCGTCCACGGCGCACTCCTAATCCAAGATGAGGGGCAAAAGGTATGGAGAACACCCTGCCTTGTGTTTTCGCCGTTACTTACTCTCGCTCTAGGTCAAAACAGTACCGCAAGCTCATGAATGAGTACCAGCTGGGTGGAGGATTCAGAGAGCCGTACCAAGTGCTTCGTATGAACCGCACCTCCCAACCCGTGCTGCCCCGCTCGTGCTGCTAATTCTAGCCCCAAGTGACGGCCGACATGGTGGTCGAGACGATGAAGGTGGACCTGGCCAAGTATCTGGAAATCACCTTTCAAGGCCGGGTTAAGCCCATGATCACCACGTGCAGCATGCGCGCCATGTACGCCAACAACAAGGACCCGACCATCGCGGCGGCCATCGAGCGCGCCAAAGGCTTCGAGCGACGTCGATGCGGTCACCTGATGGACCAGCCGGCTGAGCCCGAGAGGGACTGCGTCCTGTCGGTAGTGGACGGCAAGGGAACTGGCAAGAACGCCAACCACCTGTGCATCGCATCCCAGGATGACGACCTGCGCCGGCGCCTGAGAGTGATTCCGTTCGTGCCCATGTGCTACTCCAAGCGGTCCGTCATGATCCTGGAACCAGCCTCAGCCGCCACGCTTCAAGCCCGGGAGCAAGACGAGAAGGCCAAGTTCCGGGACGGCCTGAAGTCCAAGAAGAGGAAGCGCGAGAACGGTGGTTCGGACGACGAGGACGGCCAAGCCAAGGTGGCCCAGCCCAACGTGGTCGAGCCGGAAGAGCACGAGATTAAGAGGAAGAAGAGGGCCCGTGGACCCAAGGGCCCGAACCCGCTCAGCATGAAGAAGGCCAAGGCGAAGGCGCGGCCGGAGGACCAGGGAAAGAAGGCGCCGGAAGAAGCCAAACTGGAAGAAGCCAAACCGGAAGAGCCGGTGCACGTCAAGGCGAAGCGGAAGCGGAGGAAGAAGCAGAAGGGCGGCGGTGAGACTGGGGCAGACGATTCGACCGCACAGGCGGCCGTCGCTTCTGCTGGGTCGGGAGAAGAGATCGACTGAACTCGTCCCCCGAAAGCGATGTACATAAATTACATCATAGCATGTCTGCGGGCTACCGGCGTTTTAGGGCAGGCGCTCATCCGAAGATACCATGCATTTCTGTACACCAATTTGCTTGGCTACGTGTGACTACTCCATAAGTAAAGCTGCAAGTGTAGCGTGAGCTAGGCAGTTGCTCGGACACCCGAGGCTACCAGAAGGAAGCACTTGCATAACAGCGGCTGCGGCAATTGGCGTGGCCATGCCAATGATAAGCCTGTGCAAGAAGTGCAGGCCTTCGGGCGTAAGCTCTAGCCCCCGACCTGGGATTCATCAGCTTCTCGACCTGTCCTTTGTAATGGGAGACGCGTCCTTTAATGGCGTGGGGAAGGGCGCCCCATACGAGTGAAGAGACGTCAAGTGATGGGGAGGCCCCAACCAAGCAGCCAGTGCCAGCCACCGGTCCCTCGTGCGACTTGCCCTGGTTTGGGCTCTAGCCCCACCAAGCCGGCGCCGTCGGCAGTCTTGCTTGCCAGGGGGCGGAGTTTTGGGGGGGGGGGGGGGGCAGGAGTCTAGGATAAGTGTGTGCCTACCACTTGTTACAGGCCGTTCCCCACAGGGCCGATCCCCAAGTCTGTGCGGTGAAGACCTATTGCGGTAAGTCTACGTCGTCAGCGATGCCCCCTGATTCCCGCCCAAGTTCTTCATTCTGCCACCCATGAATCGATCATACCACCTTAGACCCTACGACTAAACGTTTTACATCTTCTCGCCCCCCTCCCCAGCGGTTGTAGTTTTTTAGTTTTTTAGTGCTGCTGGCCGCCAACCCTAGACACAATACAAAAGCCAGACACGTGCCAGAGGGCCCCAAGTCCAACTGTCCCAAGCGGGCGAATCACGGGGGCTCAAAGCTCCTAGAAGTTCCATCCCGTCCTTCGAAACACCAGCGAACAAGCTCGACCCCTGATCTCCGCCGACGCGGCTCTGGCCACCGCTTGGTTCGCGACCGACCGCCTTTGAGAATAGCCGCAGCTGGCCAGCACTCGCCCGACATGGCAGCGTCCGACGCCTCCGCTGCTCCTCCTGCTCCTCAGCCCACATCGCCATCCGATGGCAGCAAAGACGCCGAGTCGTCACCGCCAGAGCCTCCCAAGGATGGACAGTCCGCACCAGCGCCTGCGCCGCCAGCTACCAAGAACCCCGCGCCGACAGAAGTAGCCAACATGGCTGCCGAGCCGCCCGAGCTCGACGATTTCGGGCTCCCCATAAAGAAATTCTCCTCCAAGCACGAACGCGGCGCCAGCGTGTCCTCGCAAGCCTCCAAGGGATCCAAGAACTCGGGGAGGAAAGGAAGCACAGCCGGGTCGAGGCATGGGAGCATCTCGAGCAGGAAATCGAGTAGGCACTACAATGAGCCCCTGGCCGACTCGGACACGGACGGCGAGTTCGAGGACGCGGTATCGGGCCGCCGTGGCGATGAAGAAGACGATCCGCGAACGCCGATACCACCCGGTATACGTAAGTCGTCGGCTGCCGAGACCGGCTGGACGCCCCAGGACCTGGATAACCCAGAGAGCGAGGCCAAGTCACGGACCAAGCGCGGTGCTGACGAACCGGCCGTAGAGCTGACCGATAAGGCCAACGAGAAGAGGACACCGCCTGTGGACCCGAAGAAGGCCGAACGAGACCGGGCAGAGAGCACCGCTAGCAACAACATCGTCTCCGAGTTCTCGCATCAGCAGTTGACCACGGCTCAGCCCGAGAAGACGGACGATGACGACGGCGAGTGGCAGGAGATGCCCGCGTATGCGCCTTACGACATTTACGACGATGACAACAAGCTAATCGCCAAGGAGCACGACGAGACGGCCGACGAGACGTACGGCTATGCCGGACTCGGCGGCGCAGGCAAGGGATACACGAGGGTCTTGGTGGACGACGATGCCGAGTCGGCCACGAGCATGGACGACAACACCAACTACTTGTTCAAAGGCGCCCAAAGCACCAGTATGATGGACGAAGAGGAAACGCAGCGCGATGCTGTCACCCAGCTCCAAGCTACCAAGGATCTCCTCACCGAAGGCCAGAGGATCGCATACGTCGGCCTCACGAGGCTGGAGCTCTCTGCGATGACCAAGGAAGCAGAGAGCATAGTGTACACCCGAAAGACCAAGAAGGAGGTCCAAACTGCCGCCGAGAGCATGCTGATGTGGAGCCAAAAGATGATGGTTCGCCTATACGCACACATGGACATCAGCCAAGCGGAGCAAGTCATGATCGAGCAGCTGAGCGCCCACGGGGTCGTGCCAAAGGATCTGACGCCAGTGTTGATGGCCAACGCGCGGGTCAAGAACCCCATGGCCGATGATGAGAGCAAGTCTGCGGGCACTGGCACCTTGAGCCCTGGACCGGATTCCCTAAAGAGCCCCACCTCGTCGAAGAGCCTCGAGTATGAGAGCCCGGCAGAACCCCCGCCGCCATACTCTGCTGAGGACGACGTGGAGCTCACTGCACCCGTTAGGACGCCATCCCAGCTCCCTCAGACGGAAAAGATTGACATCGACCTGCGGTGGACGGTGCTTTGCGATCTCTTCCTGGTCCTCATCGCCGACTCCATTTACGATGCCAGATCTAGGGTGCTGCTCGAGAGAGTAGGCCAGGCCCTGGAAATTCCTTGGATAGACATTTGCCGTTTCGAGAAGAAGGTCACAGACGCGCTCGAGATGCAGCAGAACGCGGAGAAGGAAAACTGGAACGAGGACGAGCACAAGGAGAACCGTCGCAAGATGGCTCTCAAGCGACGCTACGTCATGATGGGCCTGGCCACTGTTGGTGGCGGCCTGGTCATCGGCCTGTCTGCAGGCCTACTCGCGCCCGTCATTGGCGCCGGCCTGGCGGCTGGTTTCACCACAATCGGCGTGACGGGAACGAGCGGTTTCCTCGCGGGTGCCGGAGGCGCCGCCATCATCACGTCCTCTGCGGCAGCTTCCGGTAGCTTCATCGGCGTCAAGGCTGCAAACAGGAGAACGGGTGCGGTCAAGACGTTCGAATACCGCCCCTTGCACAACAACAAGCGGGTAAACTTGATCGTGACCGTGTCCGGATGGATGACGGGCAAGGTCGACGACATTCGCCTGCCATACAGCACCGTCGATCCCATCATGGGCGATATCTACTCCGTCCTCTGGGAGCCCGAGATGCTGACCAGTATGGGTGACACCATCAACATTCTTGCCACAGAGGTGTGCTTCCCTCCCCCCACCCCCCCAGCTGCGGGCCGCCGAAGCCACTAACATTCCCCAGGCACTCACGCAGGGTCTGCAACAAATCCTGGGTAGCACTATCCTTGTCTCGCTCATGGCGGCCCTTCAGTTGCCCGTCGTGCTCACCAAGCTTGCTTACCTGATCGATAACCCGTGGGCCGTCTCGCTCGACCGCGCCACCATGGCCGGTCTCATTCTCGCCGACTCCCTCATTGACCGCAACCTGGGCACCCGCCCGGTCACTCTTGTTGGCTACTCGCTTGGCAGCCGTGTGATTTTCTCCTGTCTCTTGGAGTTGGCAAAGAAAGGAGCAGTCGGGCTGGTGCAAAACGTATACATCTTCGGCAGCCCCGTCGTCGTGAGGACTGAGGAATACCTGCGGGCACGCACAGTGGTTTCCGGGAGGTTCCTGAGCGGGTACAACCGGAACGACTGGATCCTGGGCTACCTGTTCCGTCTGACCAACGGTGGCATCCGCCGCGTGGGTGGCCTAGCCCCGGTGGAGAACGTACCCGGCCTAGAGAATATGGACTGCTCCGAGATCGTCGTTGGCCATATGGACTACCGAACGGCAATGCCCCGCCTGCTTCGTGAGTGTGGCTGGCTCGTCGAGAGCGACGAGTTCACCGAGATCGAGGATCCGGACCCGGACAACCACCAGGAGCGCCAGCGCGAGCTAATCAACGAGATCGAAGAAGCGCGCAAGGAGTTCGAGAGGGAAGAAAACGCGAGCAAGGGTGGCGCATTTGCGTTCTTCCGGAAGAAGAAGCAGCAGCGTCAGGAGTGGGAGGTGTACGAAGACTCGTCCAAGGAGAAAGGCGGGCCCAACGCCGGCGGCGGCAAGACAGAAGACAAAGAAGGCAACAACCACGGCGTCTTGTTCGACGTCGACGCGATCCGCGCCGAGCTATACAAGGAGGCATCCAAAACGGGCCAGAACGGCGCCGCCGCAGATGAGATGCTCCAGATTAAGGAGATCAAGAGTACGCTTCCGCCCATGCGGCTGCCCAGCCCGGGGCTAGTGCCGCCGAAGAGCCCGGCCTTGACGGTGCGGTCTCGGAGCAGCACCGATGCGCAGTCTCCCCAAGGGTCCAGGCGGCCGTCGCATGAGTACCGGCAGTCGATGGACTCGAGAACGCCTACGGGATACTCCTTCTCGACACCTGGCAAAGGCGGGAATGGCTACGAGGCGGGTGGCAGCAACGGCTATCGGAACGACGGCATCGAAGAGGATAATGGGATCCAGATGACCTTCGACACGTCCTTCGACGACACCCCGCAAAAGCCGCCCCCTGGCCCGCCCAAGGAACGGACGCAGAGCTTGAACGCGGTGCCAACGACTGACGCGAGGTCGGTCTCAGAACCGGTTCGCCCCGGTGTGAAGACAGCGCAAACGGTGCCCAATATCATGCTGACGGACCACTGGGTCGATGAGGAAGACGAGGACTTCGGCAAGGAAAAAGAGATCTCGATGACTTTTGCATAGCGCACCGCCGCGGAGAGCCGCTAGAGGGGGTAGACCACGTTTCGATTCTATGTACATGTGCTACAATAAAATAGCCAGATCCGGAAGGGGCGGGGAGCAGGGCATCTCAGCTGAAGTCATGCATGCTAGGACTGTTTTGAACATACACGCGTCGAGATACACGACATACCCAAGACGCCGGGGAGAGAAGAGGGCCTCAGGTCTTTGGCCGGGGCATGCGGGACTTTTGCATGGGAAAGAGTCTCGGAGTTTACGATTAGCTGTTGTAATGCCCTGCGCGTGAGTTCCTCCCAAGAGGAACGAGGGACAGTCAGGGGACATTTGCCGCCAGGCTGGTGGTGGTGGCGATTAGGTAGTTGGTTTTATAGCCTCATCTGAATCCGCTCTTATGCCCAGATATCCCGCAAAGACGCTGTCGTGTCACAAGTGGGAGCTAGCTAGATGGCCACAGGTATGTGAGAATGCCGGTAGCTAGTCCCTTGTATTTGAGACAGCTGAGCGGCCTGGGAGCCGGCACCCACTCGGCCGAAGGGCCTCTCTTCACCGCCGAACCTGGAAGTCCTTCTCTTCGTCGACGACATCGCGATCCTCCTTGTCCAGCTTGACTACCTTTGCAGAGCGGGGCCCATTGTCCACTTCCTTGAGAAAGGAAGCGATGGCGGCGTCGTCGCCTTGGGCCTCGCCCTCGACCTGTGCGACAAGGCTCAGCTGGGCTGGTCCGGCACGACCGAGAGACACAGGGCGGCAGGAAGAAGGGAGCTAAGCGGCACACACCTTGTTGTTATCCGTGTTTCTCACCCAGCCTGTCAGCCCGAGCTCAATGGCGCGTTTCCGGGTGAAGTAGCTTTGGGCATCATAGCGAGGTTAGCTGGCGGATGGGCTCCCCCGATGGGGGCTTGTCAGGCGCTGGTGCACGAACCGAAAGCCAACTCCTGCGCCGGCGCACGTCAGCTGTCCTGTCCGACCCTGCCATCAGCAGGCCCTCCGAGAGACCTCGACGCACCTTGAACGACTCCGCCGTGGGCGAGGAAGTAAATCTAAGCCGCGAGAGTCTCAGCTTCTCCGCCGGCGCAGACCAGCAGGGCAAAGGGGTCTGCTCACTCTTTTGGTCATGATGGGCGGCCCGAGGTTTTAGCAGTGCCGTTAGGGCCTATCACAAAGCAAGCAGCTGATGTATCCTGTAAAGTTGCTGAACTCCTTTTGCGTCTTGGTTTGAGAACGATAAGAGTGGGAAGCTTCATCAATGTCATCATTCGCTGGAGCCGATTGGGGAAGCTCCTGGCTGGGCTCCAATCAGAGAGCGTTCCCGAGGCCTCAAGCCCGTCCCGGCCGGCCGCGTGCGCCGCTGGTCGGGAAGCAAACGTGGATCAACTGCATATCCCCGCGCCCGACCCGGTCGAGCTCCGTTCGGGGGCCAGGCCGCCTGCCCCTTTCTGGTCTGGATGGCGGGAACACATTGCAGCTCTGCGGTTCTCGACGGTCGGATCCTAGCAGGGCAGTTGGAGCGGGGCATCACGCAGAGAAACGCCGAGGCCGCTCCTCCGTCTAATAGTGCCTCTGCTTGGCGCATCTGGGATAGCACCTCGAATAACTAACTCGCTTGGCTGTTAGATAGGCCCCAGGGTCAATGCTGTCATGCCCAAGCGGCTTCCTTCTCCCTTGGCACTGCCGCGCTAGGTTAGGCATGCCTCTCTAGTCTTCGTCAAAGCATCAGCAACCTACCCACACGAGAGGGATCACGGCTCAGTGGGCAGTCGAGATTTGGAATGATATGACACAGCAGCGACCTCAGGCGTGTCTCTCTTTGACAGAGCTGGAGGGGCACTTTTGGAGCAGAGTGGCCTCGGGCGGGTCAGCTAGCTAGCTAGCTGCTGGTGGCGACCAGTGAAGCAGATCAGTGCAGGCATACGCCTTCAAAGGCGGCCCTACAGGTTCAAACGCAGCTCCATCCGTTCCCGACCTCGAGTGCGGCGGGCAAGCCAAGGTGAGAGGACGGAATAATCAAGCCACTTCAATTTAGCCTACCTACCCCGGGCGAACATCGCACGCCCGTGGTCTGAGCCTCCGGTGCACGATCTCCACAGCCATAGAACGGGGAGACACGGCCCCTGAGCGACATGGGGAGCAGCGTCGTCCGATCACCGCGGATCATCTAGTGACGACCGGGGGCCCAGACCCGGGCTGTGCTACTCACCCCCCACAGCGCGGTGGGTGGCCGGACCGGGTCCAGGGGAGCCAGCCGGCCCCAGGGACATGCCCGCCTCGTGGGCAGTGCCGGGCACTGAGCGAGTTTATTGGAAACGCGGCGCTGGCGAGCGAGGGCCATACACGGAGAAACTTGGCCGGCTCTCTATCCCGGCAGCGGAGGGGGGCCAGTGGTTGCCCTTCCAGGACGAGGGTGCGAATAGACCACAGGCAAGACCAAGTATCTGTCGCTCTTGCCTTTGCAAGATAGCGCGGCTGTCGGTGCGCTGCGAGACTCCGACACTCGCCTCCTGTCTCGGGCCGCAACCACGGTCAAAGCCACCCGCCCGTCGCGGGAGGCAGCAGCAGTGTCAATCGCTCACTCGGTGTCAGTTGGTGACAAGGAGTTGGCCTAGGGGGGAGTCATGGTGCGCCTCCCCCCTTTACCAAGCCAGCCAAAGTCCAGTGTCTCTGGCCAGCCGCATGCAGGAGAAACAAGTCAACGCCCATTGTCCGGCCTCCTTCTCCCGCCCCCCCTTCTCTCCCGGGGCGCCGGGAGCACCGATTGAAACCAAACCAAACCAAACGCACGCTGGTGCGCGCTCCTCCCCTCCCGCTGTTCCCTCTTGTCGGGGTTGGCCGGACAAGAGGCAAAATAGCACGCCTGTGTTTTCAAACGCTGGCCGGCAGCCACTCCCCAGCCCGGATTTGGACTGCCTGAGTCGCGGCTTGCCGCGGGCGCATTTAGCCTGATCGGGACAAGGGAGGCCCATCGCTGCAGATCTTCACGGGCGGCTCGTCCGAAGCTTGGCGAAACCCGCTGGTGTGGGAGCTCCTCTGTCACCTGAGGGGCGTCGCCCGGGGCAGAGACGGCGCTGAGATGGCGTTGCAGGCTTGTGTCGCGATGAGGCGGCGCCCATGGCCCGCCCGATCCAAATGGTGGCGGCGCCGGTGCATTTCTGCTGGGCGGTTTCAAGATGGGACGGAAGCCAGTCCGACGCCCCCCCCCCCAAGCCTAAAGGCGGATGGATGCTTTAGCTTACCTTAAGGCCCATCTTAGCGGGGTTTGTCTCCTATCTGTCTCCTATCGAACGGGGAGGGGAGGGACAGGCGGAACACAACACCAGAAGAGACGGTTCACTTGAGCGAGAGAAGGGACGAGATAGTGGTATCAACAAGCTGTAAGGAAATTGGTATTGTCGCAGATCTAGCTCTGCTAAGCTGTTCAACTTCTTCTCTCAAAAAAGGAAGCACGCCTGTTGCGCAAAATCTGAACGCCTGAATGCACCGTCCTTCCAAAAACACCTCCCTAGAAGAACCGTGCCGAGCTCTGTAGAGCCACCGAAAGTGACAGTCCAACTTGACAGTCAAAAAAAGGTTTCGAGAATCTCGTCATATACACAACAAGGCATGCCATCGTATACCGTAGTCCCTATAGACCCGGTGCCGCCTCTAACGCAGATCGGTTGTGACCTGCCAGTCTCGAGAGAAGTGCTTCTCAAAATTCGACAATATGTACAATGAATTTTGCGCGCAGAAGGTCTGCCAACTTGGCTCGGGTATCGTCTTTGCTGGGTTTTTTTTCGAGTTTTTTTCGTTTGTCGTCGCTCTTTTTAGATCCACAGCTCGGGCGCGGGCGCCTTCAACGGTCGGGGAACTAGGCCGAAGATGCTGTCGTAGAGGCCTTGGATCTCGTCGAGATAGTCCTCGGCCCTGAATTTGCATAGGCCCATCTCCTGGAGCTCCTTCTCCTCGGCATCGATCACATTTAACCGGTCCTTCACACCAAACTCTTCGGCAATTTCTGACACCTGCGCCAGCTCCTTCCCAAATGGATGCGTCTGCGAGTAGTCTTTCCTGTGCTGCTGGAGCTGCGGCTGCGACTGGGCGCTCCTCAGGGGGACGGATGGCACCCGTGGGGGCGCTGCCGGGACGGGTGGGTTAGAAAGCTTGGGGACGTGGTGCGAGTGGCTCGACAGGTGCGAACTGGCGGACGTGTTGGTGCTGGTTGAAGACGAGCGGGAGAAGGTGAAGCTCGCCTTGGTCGAAACCGTCCGGCTCGACTGCTCTGACAGCTGCGACATGGAGCGCTGGCGGCCGAGGTTGCTGTACGACTTGGACCCCTTGGAGGTGTGGGAGGGAGCCCTCTGGGGAATCTCGGGCTTGGGACCCGATGCGACCTCGTGGCCGGGTGCGGCAAAGTAGCTGGAGAGGTGGTTTGGCTCCGGCGACATATCGCGCTTCGGCGCCGTTGGGATGTCCGGGCTCGTCGGAGGAGACGAGGAGCTGGTGCGTGCGCTGTCTGACATATCATCATCGGACTTGCCGGAGGAGCTGATCGAGGTGGCCGACTTGGGCTCCTTAGGGTAGATGTCAGGCGCATTGTAGGAGAGCATGTTGGTGGTGTGGACAAGCTCGACAGGCCCCGAGATCTTGTTACGAATGGAGCCGAAACCCTTGGTGGTGTTACTCCTCTGGGGGGCACTCTCCGAGGACTGGAAGCCCTGCTTGGCCCTACGGGTCGTGAACGCTCTGCCGATGCTCGACATGTTGCACGAAAGTAGCCGCGATGCCCTGCGGTATGGAGAATAGGATGGCTGAAAGGTGTGCGGACGAGATGCGGTCCGACCAAGGTGAGGTGTGGGCGGGAAGGTCCTCTTTTATGGGTATCCCAAGGGGGGAAGTGGTGGAAATAGAGGGGTGAAAGGGGGGGAGGGGAGCTAGTGGATGCGAGTGACTCGTGAAGTTGAGTGACTCGCAACAGGCGGATCTTGTCGACCGAAAATACCTAGCGGGAAAAGAAAGAAGTGAAGCAGACAAGGCAAAGCGGCTCTCAGATCGCTCCGGATCGTCACTGCGACCAGTGAAAGTTTGTCGATGCTTTACAGCAAACCGCCGTGGTGGCGAGTTCGAGAAGGTGATCAGCGGGAGGGAAGGAAGTGGGAGGTGAGCGGGATGATATGCAACCTTGTGGTCGCTCCGATTGCACAGCTGAGGGACAGCTTGGACCCCCTCCAAAACCACAGGCAGGATGTGGGTGGCCTGAGTGTGTGACGTTGGCAAGATGGTTGGCGGGCTGCGCCTGTGTCTCGCCGACTCCTTTGTGGATAGCTTGCTGCACAGTCTAGTGACCCGGCCGAGTCGGTCCAAGCGAAGGGGACTGCAGGCAGGATGTCTGGGGAAAGGGAACGTCCGCCAATGCCGTGCAGGCGTGCGCGCTGGTGATCAGAATCCGACGAAACTGCTTCGGGTCGATCCTCCAGATACTCCAGAGGGAGTAGGGCGGCCAGAAATCCCAGTCGTCGGGCTTGTTCGCGTACCGTACCACCTCGCGTCCTCAACTTATGCCCTTTCGAAACTGTTTCGACAGTTATACCGGGTCGCGTCCAAATCAGGCGGTTCCAGAGTGAAATCCGGGTTGCTGGCAGTGCACCGGGTGCGCTCTCGTAAAACGTTTCTCGTAAAAGTGAACAAGAAGAAGAAAAGCCTTGCGATCCACCGCACGGGGGGGCAAGATGGCTGTTGGTGTTGGTTGTGGGCGGAATCCAGTCCCTTTATCGAACACTCTTTGTGTGTTGTTTGTCGCTGCTGTACTTAGCGCGAGAAGGAATGTTGGGGGGTGTCTATGTGCTGGGAAAGGAACGGTGACGATGCGGGGGCCCTCTGGTCCTTGAGTTTGGACAAGCTTCGAGCCTGCGACAAAAAAAAAAAAAAAAGGATGAGGAGTCCTACACGCGTTGAAGTCTGTGAAAGGAGAGTGAGCAAGAGGGGAGGAATCTCGCAGCCTGGAGTGGAAGAAAGGCGTAAAGAGAATGTGCTCTTTGGGGAGGCACGACAATAAAAAACAGGACGGGGGTGGGGAGGACAGAGGTGAGCGGGAGATCAGAGAAAGGTGCAGGGGTACAAGGTCACCCTGGCACTCAGGGTGGTGGGTACTTCTTGGCTAGCAGTAAGTTGAGTGCGCGCCCCGGTACTGCTACCTTGCCTATCTAGGTACCTAGCAGGGGGAGGAGGAGGAGAGGGGGATTCAATAGGGGATGGGGTGGGGCCATTGGGGTTTTTTGGTGCTGGGCCGGCAAAAAGCAGTCCATTTTAGCTTGCCCGGCGTGCATCAACAGCGTGATTGCCACGCACACGCCCCCCAAAATGGCGACGGCCCTTCTCTGGGGTCCGTAGGAGCGAGGGGGGTGTCGCTACAGTCGCTACAGTACTACCGAGAGGACTGTGGCATGGCCCATATGGGTCAGCACCCGCAGCATAACTTCCATCCTTCTGTCAATAGCGCTCAACAGCCACCACCATGGCTGCTACCCCCAGAACAAATAGTCGATACATAATCTGTATAATGCATCTCCTGCCCCCCCCCCCATTTCTGATGCCATATGACCGTTCCCTCGGGGGTACTACGTTGTATGTACTCTACGTGCTACTAAAGCGTAGTTCGTCGTTAGGCATGTGGCATCCGGCAACGATGCAGGTGCGCCCATGACTACCAGGCTCCACCACCGGTATGTTTGCTGGCCCCGTCTCGTTTCCCCAGAGGCCAGGCGAGAATGGGGGGGGGGTGGCCTCTAAGCGACCAGTCGAGAGCTGCTGGCAGAACTCTACTATGGTAGTCTCAGGGGACAGGCGCTGTAGCTGCGGGCCCTCATGTTGGCTTTCCCCGCGGCTGGTTGGCCTGACCTAGCTCGGCATGGACGAATCAGGAAGCTACCTTGAGGCGCTCGCCAATGACCAGCCAATGAGGAAAGGAAGAGAAGAGAAAAGCCGCCGGGGGCACCCTCTCCTTTTCCTTTTTTTTTTGTGCCCGCTGCGTAAAACCCCCCCCTTACGCTTCGCATCTCGCACCACTGCTCAACGTACCTTATTCGTCGTCAGAGCACATACTTAATCAGGTCAGGCGCTAGCACCACGCAGGGCTCGCTCGAGATTCACCTGCAGAAGCGCGTGCCTACACCACAGCGCAGCACGCGTTGGCAGTCAAAATAGTGATGTGATGCAGTTGCCCACCAGCTAGGCGTCAAATCAACGCCCGGTGCCCCTGCCATCATGATGTCTGCGCTAGGTCCTCTGCGTCCCTCCAAACTGTGGCGCGCTATCTGCGTGTCAGCGGGCCTCGCTGGAGAGAGACCGCGGGTCTCGTGCGTTGGTGCCGGTCCAATCTGCACCGTGCCTGACCCAACCGAGCGGACAGAATAAGCAACACCGACGTGGACGGTCGCCGCGGTGGCCACGTACCGGACTCATTTTAGGGGATCCCCTTTCCATCGCCCCCGTTGTCCGCGCCTGTCTCCATGCGGCCCGCCAGCCAACCCGTCAGCCCGTACCGTGAGCTGTAATTGCAGAAACCGAGCAATCTGTACACATGCCACAGCATTACTATCGCCCGAGCTTCAGCTCCGTCCCGCACCGGCAGTGCGAGGAGCGGAGGACATGGCCGATAACCCCACCCCTGTGCGCACCTTCTCCTTCCCCCCCGCCGCTTCCTCTTTATCTTTCTCTCTCTCGCTCGCCCTCTCTCTCCACACACCCCTATCGTTTGGGTTGGGTTGTGCAGGCAAGCAGGGTTGGCCACATCAACTCCCCCCCCGGTCACCAGAGGTTTCGCACAGATTTGTTGGCCCCGGCGTCCGTTGGCTCCCATCGCACCCAATCGAGCCAAGCGGGTGATCCACGCGATCCCTGATAGGATTGTGCCGGCCTCGCGCGGCCAGTCAGGAGCCACACGGCAAGGCGTGTGTTCCTGCAGTTGAAACGGGACTAATTGCGACGCCGCCCACCACGCCATTGGTTGGATGTTCCATCTTCATTGCCCTTAGGAAATGGCCGGGGTGTTGGGGGTTGAGGTGGCTGATCCACTGTTTCAGATCAGGCTTTTCTCCTTCGAGAAGAGACCAGCGACTCCCATCTCGTGCCCCCTTCCCAATCTTGCCAATCCAGCTGCGCCGATCGGTCCAGGGTTGTTGGGCTCATAGGAAGCCGCTCCCCACGCCTGCTGCGCGGTCGCAGAAACGGCGTCCGGCGAGGCTTGTCTATCTGCGTCTATTGACCTTGTAGAGCAAGCCGTCGTCCCTCATGGGCGCCCGCGCGCTTGTTTCTCTGGCCGGAGGGAGCCTGGCCCAGGGCTCGGGCTACTAACCACCCCTCTTTTTTTCCCTTTCCTTTGTTCCCCCTTCTTACGGCATTTTTTCACCGAACGGTGTATCGTCTGGCCAAGGTTCACTGATTGGAACCTTACCTTTTCGCTTGGTCGAGACTTCTGGGCTGCTTGGCCCTGATCGGCGAGAGCTGAATCGTCCGGCAAGGCCGGGTAAAAGCGGTCGCCGGCGTACGGTCTCCGGGTTTGGGCTCCGTAGTGCCCAAAAGAGCCATCACGACGGAGCCGGCCAATCCAGTGGCGAAAATCGGTCAAGCAACCCGGAGCTGGCTCTTCCTGTTGACGTCGTGCATCGAACTGGAGTCACCATTCTGTCATGCAGGACCGTCCATCAAGCAAGCCCATGATCAATCCCATGAAGCCTCGCGTCCGATGAACAATCTTGGCCGGCCCAGGGCCCAAGGAGCTTGCGAGATGAATCCATCCATGTTTTTTTCTTGACGCAGATTTGTTCGCCCTTCTGGCTGCTGATTCCTCATCATCTCCCACGGTGATCCCACCCACATGAAATCCGGCGGAGCACAATTGACGTAGACAGTCGCCTATTTTCGGCCGTAGAAGAGGGTCCGTATTCCTCCTTCAATAAACTGTGCAACCGATTTGGTGCTGCGTGGGCAGGCGAGGCGCATGAATATGGAATGATCGAAGGCGACACCCACGTTCCGTCAATGCGAACCCTCTGCTTACAGCAGAACCGCAGGGGTCAGAACGGGGGCCCCGGGGCCCCAAGACCGCTGTAACTGCTATCCTCCAGATGGCAGCTGCCGATCATTCAGGCGACCCCAGGTCCCCGGAGACAACGGACGATCCCACCAGTCACAGAAGTCGCATGAAATGCCTCTCCGCCCGTCTGGTGGGAAATCTCGGGGTCTTCAACACCATGCTACCGGGCTGCTTGCTCCGGCGAACCACCCTGAAGGGCGTCGTCTCTGGTGCGGCTATATTCTGTGACAACGGCACCCTGGAGCTGGGCGGCAGTTAGTCCCAGGTTCCCGGCGTACACCGCATGCCACTCCACCGACAGCTTGCGGGTCTCTCGATGTTTCGATGTCCTACCCGGTCTAGCAAGGAATCGAACGTCACACTGTCGCAAGACGTTTATAATTATGCCCGCTGATGATGAACACGGAGGGGGCTTGGAAACAAGACATCAATGTAGGCATCCAGGGGCCACGCAGAAGCGATCGACCGCTTTTCGCAGTCTCATGGCGCCGAACCATTGCTAGACCGTTGGATGACCGTGGGCTCGGGGGATCGGAGGCCGTGGCTCAGGGTGAACAACGCTCGCTTCTAGTGCGAGACACTGTGAATACAACGGCCTATCGGCTTCAAATCTATTCTGGCCCTAGTCTTCGAGGGCTTGGGCAAGTTTCACGTGCCGTCCGCATGTGTTGCGAGGCATCCTCTTCCTATGCTAGCTCAGTCCTCGTCCATGGAGTCTCCGTCTTCCTTGTCTACTGCGGCACCGTCTTCATTCCCATCTTCGTCCTCGTCGTCCTCACTGCTGCTCTCTTGGAGCTCGTCAACCCCCACGAGACGGTCCTCCACGTTGTCTTCGCCCTCCTTTCTCGCCGGCACCCTGGAGCCGAATGTCTTGCGCACAGCCGCGTTGGTGCTCGTATCCCAGACAGACACGGTACCCTTGCTTCCGGCCACAGCGAGCCGGAAGGCGACCTCCGGATCAGGACCAAACGTAGTAGCGAAGACGTTGCCAACATCAAAGTCGCGCGAGATAACCATAGCAGGCCCCTCGGGCCCTATCGTCCACAGCTTAACGGTCTTGTCCGCCGACCCGGTGGCCATGAAGCCAGGAATGACAGGGTTCAGGTCGAAGGATGAGACAGATTCGTCGTGTGCCTGGAGTTTCCACACAGACTTGCTAGCTGAAGGATCGGTCCCTGCGTTGCGCACGTCGAAGTAGTGTATCAAACCGTTCTCAGTCGAGACGAAGAAGTAGTTTGGGTCGTGGGGGTCCCATCGGACGTTCTCAACATCGCTCTCTACCCCGACCCTCTTCGGCTGCGCATCCGGGGCTCGCATGTCCGCAGCTGCGACAGTCCGATCGTAGCTACCGCTCAGGAGCACCGTCGATTCCACAGCGTGCCACGCCAGGGAGCAAACCTTATCGGTGTGATAACTGTAGGACTTGGCACATTTGGTCGTGTGAAGATCCCAGAGCTTGATAGTCTTGTCAGCCGAGGCCGAAGCCAGCAGGTTTCGGTGTTTCCTATTTGCGGCGAGGGACAGGACGGCATCGACATGGTATTCGTCGTTCGCTTTCTTGGACTTCTTCTTCTTCTCTTTCTTCTTTTTTTTCTTGCCCTCTTCCGCATTGCCGCCTTGCCCGAGGATGGCGTTCGGATACAGCGAGTCGACTGTGTCCAGATCCCAGATCTCAATGTCGGGGTCGAAAGTGCCTACGGCAACAAAGTTCGCTGTGGAATCCTTGTCGACCCCTGCCTTTCCCACAGGAATATCCAGCCACTCCACGCAGAGAGGTATGGCCGGGAGCATGATATCGTGGTGGACGTATAAGTTGTCCGCAGAATCTTCGTAGACATAGACCTCAAGGTGCGCAAGTTCATCCTCAACCTTGGCTGCCAGCAGGAGGTTGTCGGTTGCCAAAATCTGCAACTCTTCGCGATCTTCATCCTCGTTTTCCCCCCCTCCTTCCTTCAGAGTGATGTAAGGATCGTCTTTGTTGGACTCGTAATAGGCGAGCGACTTGATATTGCCAAACATGCCCATCTGCTGGCCCTCGCCTTCATCTTCGTCATCGTCATCATAGTGCTCTAGGTCATACTCCTTGAGATCGTCATCATCCACGTTAATTCTGCTCTATTTGTAAGCACAGTGTCTAGCAGACAGAGAGGGCAATTAGGAAGGGCGAGTTTACTCTTGGGCCATTTCAGCGTCATCGTCGTCGTCTGCCTTTGTCGCAACGCCGCTCTTCTTGGAGGATTTCTTTTTTTCTGCCGGAGCTTCGCTTGCCTCTTTCTCGGCCTCTAGAGCTTCCTCGAGGTCTTCTTTGGCGTCATCGAGCTGCAACTTGGCTAGCTCAGCAATGCGCTCAAACTCGTCTTCGTCGAACTGATATTTGGTGGGAAACGGTGCGGCGAAGCCCCGCGGGACCCATGCCGCCGAGGTGATCATGGACGACATCTTGGGTTAAATTCCACAGAATGCGACGACGAAAATCACCAGGCCAATGGCTGACCAAACAGAGGAAGAACAAGCGTCTTCTCCAGCTAGTGACTGGGTTGCGGAATAAAAAGCTTTCGAAATCCGTCGTGCGAAGCTGCCCAAGAAATTTCGAGCCGATCAACTTTTTAGTGGAGCTGCGGGGCTTATCGCTTATCGTAGGTTGCCGGGAAGGCTGGACCTCCCCTGTGGGTTCAGCCACGCGAAAGTCAATAGAGCCTGTTCGCAACGACAAAAGTTGCGAACACCATCCCAAGTCGACACCCACCATCTCGAAACGGGCAGGCGCGCATAATGCCCTGCGATACCTCCCATATTTCCACTATCCAAGCCACTATTTGACTCAACAACCAAACCCCCCTGCGCCAGCGCGACACCACAGCCGGCATCCCGAGGATGGAGGACCTCGAGGCGGATCGGGCTTTGGACCGCGACTGGTACGGAGGCGAAGGTGATTTGGGCGGGCACACGTTTGGCGATGACTTCCATAACCCTTTTGGATATGGCACCGACAACAGCTGGGCTGCGCAGGAGCGAGAGGCGGCTCTGGCGGAGAAAAAGAAGCTGGGCGTCCAGAGAGGCATGAACGCGAAGCAACTACAAAGGCAAAAGGAAACGGACGCATGGGAAAGCAACAGGATGGTATCATCCGGAACGGCGCAAAAGAGGCATTTTGACCACGACTTTGAGGATGACGAGGAGTCGACCCGCGTCCATCTGCTTGTGCATGACCTCCGGCCGCCCTTCTTGGACGGCTCCGTCATCTTTACAAAGCAGCTTGAGCCGATACCTGCAGTGCGCGACTACCAGAGCGACATGGCTGTCTTTAGCAGAAAAGGGAGCAAAGTCGTAAGAAACAACAGGCAGCAGCGCGAGAGGGTAAAGCAGGCACAGGAAGCCACCAGCGTGGCAGGGACGGCCTTGGGCAACTTGATGGGGGTCAAAGCAGACCCGATCGACTCGGAGGATGGTCCCTTGCCCGCGGTGAGCGACGGCAAAGTGAGAAGAGAGAAACCCCCGCCTTCCGAGGGGCCAGTTGTGGTCGTGAAGAACCACACGATCCAGGAGCAGCGCGAGTCGCTGCCGGCATTTGCCGTTCGAGAGGAGCTGCTTCGCATCATCCGACAGTTCCAAGTCATCATCGTCGTGGGAGAGACAGGATCAGGCAAGACAACGCAGCTCACTCAATTCCTATACGAGGACGGCTACGGCCAGAACGGCATGATTGGGTGTACCCAGCCCAGGAGAGTGGCAGCCATGAGCGTCGCAAAGCGCGTCGCTGAGGAGATGGGCGTGCCTCTGGGGAGCACCGTCGGTTACGCCATTCGATTTGAGGACTACACGTCTCCGGATACCAAGATCAAGTATATGACAGACGGCATCCTGCTCCGCGAGTCTCTCAATGATGGGGATCTGGACAAGTATTCGTGCATCATCCTGGACGAGGCCCACGAGCGCGCCTTGAACACCGACATTTCCATGGGCCTGTTCAAGAAAATCCTTCAGAGACGGCGGGATCTGAAGCTGATTGTTACGTCGGCGACCATGAATGCCCAGAAATTCTCCGACTTCTACAGTGGAGCCCCCGTGTTCACCATTCCTGGCAGAACGTTCCCGGTGAACGTCAAGTTCAGCAACTCCCCCGTGGAGGACTACGTGGACCAGGCTGTGCATCAAATATTGATGATCCACATCGGCAAGGGCAAGGGCGACATACTTGTCTTCATGACCGGACAGGAAGACATTGAGGTGACATGCGCGCTCACTCGGGAGCGACTAGAGGCTCTAGCCGACGCCCCGGAGTTGAGCATATTGCCACTTTACAGTCAGATGCCTGCAGACCTGCAGACCAAGATCTTCGACCGAGCCCCTCCTGGTGTTCGAAAGTGCATCGTGGCCACCAACATCGCTGAGACTAGCTTGACGGTTGACGGCGTTGTGTATGTCATCGATGCCGGCTTCTCCAAGCTCAAGGTGTACAACCCAAAGATGGGTATGGACACGCTCCAGATCACCCCGATCTCCCAAGCCAATGCCCAGCAGCGTTCTGGCCGTGCCGGCCGAACCGGACCCGGTGAGGCATACCGCCTCTACACGGAGAAGGCGTTCAAGGACGAGCTCTACATCCAGACCATCCCCGAGATCCAGCGGACAAATCTCAGTAACACGGTCTTGATGCTCAAGTCGCTGGGCGTGCGAGATCTCCTGGATTTCGACTTCATGGACCCTCCTCCCAAGGACACCATCACTACCTCGCTCTTTGAGATGTGGGCACTGGGGGCGTTGGACAATCTTGGTGAGCTCACGGACCTGGGCCGGAAGATCAACTCGTTCCCGATGGACCCGTCGCTCGCGAAGCTCCTTGTCATGTCGGCCGAGTATGGGTGTAGCGAAGAGATGGTCACTATCGTGTCGATGCTCTCAGTTCCCAATGTCTTCTACCGGCCTAAGGAACCGACGCGGCAGCAAGAGTCGGACACGGCGCGCGAGAAGTTCTTCGTCCCAGAATCGGACCATTTAACCTTCCTACACGTCTACACGCAGTGGAAGTCGAACGGGTACAACGAGGGCTGGTGTATCCGTCACTTTTTGCACTCCAAGTCGCTGCGGCGCTCAAAGGAGGTGCGCGACCAGCTGGTGGACATCATGAAGATGCAGCAGATGGAGATGGTCAGCTGCGGTACCGACTGGGACATCATCCGCAAGTGCATCTGCTCGGGTTACTACCACCAAGCCTCCCGGGTCAAGGGTATCGGCGAGTACAGCAATCTCAGGACGAATGTCCCAGCCCAGCTGCACCCAACCAGTGCGCTCTACGGTCTCGGTTCCCTGCCGGACTACGTCGTCTACCACGAGCTGATTCTTACCTCCAAGGCATACATGTCGGTGGTGACGTCGGTGGACCCGCGTTGGCTGGCCGAGCTTGGCGGTGTGTTCTACTCGGTCAAGGAGAAGGGCTACTCGGCACACAAGAAGCGTGTGCTAGAGACTGAGATCAACCGCAAGTGGGAGATCGAGGCCCAGATGGCAGAGGATCGAAAGAGAGAGGAGGCGAGGAAGGCACTCGAGGACGAAGATGGACCCAGGATGGTTAAGAAGGTGTCAAAATCTAATGACAAGAAGGTTGTGAGATCGGGCGAGGTCGTAAAGCCTGTAAGAAAACGGAAGTTTTAGCTGTACGAGGACGCCATTGTCATACCCCATCTACTTGCTTATCTAGACGCCAGGATAGAGTACAGACCAAATCTGTTCCCCACTTTCCGTCAAGCCAAAAACACCCAGGTTCCTACCGTATCTACCTTTCGCAAACCGTTTATGCTACGAACTGGACCCAACTGGGATCGATAGGAGGTGGGGGTTCACTGACTAAAGTAAACAAACCCGGTGGGGTGACCCTAACCCTTGTTCGCAACCGAGTCGATTGGCGTCACCTTGCATTTGCAGTAGCTACATCATACCTCTCGAACCAGATAGCTCTACCAAACAGCCAAACTCAGCCGCATTCATGCCATCCAACGATTCAGAAGCAAGCGGCGAGCCGCAAGTTGTATTTCGCGGCAAGAAGCGAAAGATATACCGGCAGCGTGTGGACGAGCGAGACGGCGAAGCAGGTAGTAGTGAGCATGCGACCACAGACGCCCAGCTCGCGGCATCCACACAGGACAACGACGGCCAGGCAACAACAGCACCGGAGGACGGGACAGGAGATGATGGCATTTCGGTTTCAGAACTACTGCGCATTCGAAATGCGCGCAGAAGCAAGCACGGCGGCGTCTCGTTCAGCGCGGCGCAATCATCGAGGCACGAGGGCGACGGAACCGATGCTGACGCCGACCGAGAACATAGCCTCCTCCCTCACGAAGATGCGGAGCTTGCCCAGTCACAGGATGGATTCGGGATGTCGAGGCGCTTCGCGCCCCAGACTGGACTCGTGGGCGAGTTAGTTAACAAGCACATGTGAGTGACCACCCGCCAGCACCTAGGGCCGAACTCCCCCCCCCCCCCCCGAGGTGCTGCGACCGGCCCAGAGGCTAATCAAGGAAGGGAGGAATATGTAGAATCTGTACTGGCTAGCCGAAACCGCTCCGCGGCAAACGACACCGATGGGCCGGGTCAGAATCCAGCCCATCCCGCGCGAACAACCCCGGTTGTGGCGCCCAAGGCCCAACCGCAGGGCATGATGCAAGGGAAGCTACAAGAGATCGACCTCGGCGAAGAGGTGCGCGCGAGGAATATCGCCATGACAGAACGCGCGCGGCGGCGGCTCGAAGGCAACCCCGCTGCCGAGGACGACGAGGAGGAGGACGAGACGGGCATCCGGCAGAAGAAGGTGCGGCTTGGGCGGGACGGCAAGCCATGGCGGCCGCGGAACCGACGAGGCAGCGATGACGCCAAGCGCGACCAGCTGGTTGAGCAATTTCTCAGTGAAAACAGATGTAAGTGCTCACCCGCCCCTCCGCCCCCGGTCTTGATGACTCCCAACAGGGGCTAACAAGGACCGAACTAGTGGATGTCTACGACGTACAGCCTGACCAACGAGGAACCCCGGGCGGTGCCGACGACGACGACGACGGGGCCGCGGACGACCGCATCGCAGAGGAGTTCCGGCGCGACTTCATGGACGCCATGTCGCAGCGGCGGCAGAGGAAGAAGCCCGCGCTGAACGCACCGAAAGGTGCGCCGAAACCAGGGGAGGAGGTTCTCAAAGGGCCTAAGCTGGGCGGCAGCCGCAACGTGCGGTCGCAGGTCCGAGACATATTGCTCAAGGAGCAAGAACGGAAGCGGTAATGAGGACAAGGCTCGGCCTCATCAACGAGCAAGCGTGTACAGTATAGCCGGGGTAGCCATCGGCAGCTCGTACAGCGGGACGTCGCATATTGCACGATGGCCAGTCAGGCCAGGTGGTCAGGCTGCCAGCCCCTACTGCCGACAAGGCTGCTGCGGTACTTGGTTGGGTATGTACATACCATAGTAATACTCCGTACGACATAACAGTACTGATAGCAGTCGTCGTACTTGCCTTACTAGTACGAAGTACTGTAGCAGCCCCGATCTTGCCGGAATCCCTGGCGTGTTTCCGACGACCTGGGGTTTCCTCGGGCCAAATTTCGGGCGTGAGCACCGAACGGGGTCAGCGTCAGTCATCCGCAGCAGAAGTGCTTATGGCCGACCCGCCAAGCTTTAGTTCGAGTATACTACTGAATTGAGGAATATAACCCCACTTGAACGCAGACGCGAATGTGAGCGGGCTGCGGTCTCCGTACATTCGTTCCTCTTGTCTCCTCTTTGCCACAGGCAGGTGCAACCGCACCATCCATGCTCGGTCTCTCTGTCTTTCCTCTCTTCTTCTGCTCGCCCCCCGCCTCCCGCCTCCCTACCCTTTCGGATAATTATGTATCGACTGTGAGATGGATTGCGCCGCAAGTCCAAGTGGGGGTACTCAGCGATGGAGTCGGGGATAGCATTGCGGATTTGGCCTGTTTTGGACAAAGCATAGTTATAGGTATTTGAGATTTGCGCTCACCCAGACGGCAGCCTAGCACCTCAGACTCTGTATGCACTAACTAGGGAGTGATGGCCTCTGCTTGACACACAAAGGAGCGACCAAGCGGTTCGCAAAAAAAAGCGGCGCCAAAATGGCAGCCTCAAAGGGCCGCCTCTGAGCCTCGAAGCGGGGCGGGTCCAGCAGGGTGGCGCTAATGCAGCCCGGCGCCCAGCCGCAGCACGCTTCAGGGGTCCCTATTTGCCGGAGCCCCTGCTTAGCTCAAAATAACTCAGCCCAGATGCTGACAGATGCCCCACCTCTGAGACCCCTCTCGGACAGTACAAATTTCCAGGCAGAGGACGATCTCGCCCTGTGATTTCGGCGCCGCGCCGGACAGTGCGGGAAAGCTGAGCGGTGCCCATTGCCAACGTCGCTGTCTTACCACCCAGCACCGGAAAAGCAAGCCAACGTCCGTTCCTTGCCCAATCGCACCGAGATCATCGTGTGCTGCGGCCCCTCGCTGTGGCTGTTCTTCCCCTCCTCCGGGTGCAATGTACACAGGTTGACAGGCTGCTCTACATGGCTTGATACAGTAGGTAGGGGATATCGGGAGGGGGAAGACGCGGCTCGAGGGTTAGGATTCGACGACAAAAGAGGCTTTTGTCCTTGAACTCGACACCCCCCCCTGGATCCCGCATGCTCTTTTTTAAACGGCCCTATGGCGCGCTCCCTTTGGGTGAGACGCCCCTCACCCCCCCCCCCCCCCCCTTGGAGGCTTGGTTTGAGATTGACATGCTCACAGCAGCAGCGTGTGCCAGCCCAGCGCCTGGCTTCGGGCATTGTCCAGTGCCTGAGAGAGCAAGGAAGAGAGGAACTTTATCAGAGACCCGCCTTTCTCAAAATCCTGGGGAACTTCGCACATGGGACTAGGGGTCCTTGCTGTGTAGGACGTAGTCTACGTACGTAGTGCCCATCACAGGGGTGCTCCATGAGAAAAAGCGTGTTAGTACTATGTAGGCAGTCAGTCGTAAGGATGTAAGGTAGGTCGGCGGACGAGCCCCAAGCGAGGGCGCTAACTGATTAACCCGCTCGCGGAGGCTGCGGTGCCTAAGAGGCTGAACCTCCACAGAGCACTGCCCGTGATGATGGCCGCCAGGGTAGAGAGGAAGAAGAAAAAAAAAGGCCAACTTCCACGAATGACGGCCAATCCAGAGCGGTTGGACCGCAATAGGGATACCAGGAGAGCAAGCTAGAAATCTTCAATGGCGGCTGGGTAGGGGATTTTGTTTCCTCAGTTGGTGCACCGAGAGGCCAAAAAGAGGGTCGTTCGGCCGTCGTCTTGGGCGAGGCTGCGCCTCTTCTGCTAGTGTAGTCTTGGGACACCGACTTAGAAAGTGGGCGTGGCGTGCGTCTCGTCTGGGTGCGTCCGCGCTTTTTGGAGTGATCCTGACGGTCTCAGCTGGGCCACACTCTGCTGACACCAACTTAGCAGAGCCCTTCCCATCTCTGGCCTAACCCGCTCCCCCCCAGCTCGCTCCTTCCAGCTCAGAACGCCCACCCCCGGGGACCTGTCAGATTTTCCCCTTCAGCACCCAACTTTACACCGAAACCACCTCTCACACAAACTTTTACCTCCTCAACGCATCGTGGTCGGCCAGCAGTGCGCCGGCACCCTCTGGCGACACCCACGACGACATCGACGACGTGCAATGCCAGCCTAGGTACCGAAAGGAGGGACAATTATATCTCGGCCTTTTATAGAGCTAGCTCGCCTTGCAGAGCCGGCCCGCGCACACGCGAATCCGCGACACCCACTTAGACCACCCCTCAGCATGAGGATACGACCGACGACATGGCTGGCCGCGACGGCCTCGCTAGCTGGTGTGGCATGGGGCACGGGGAACGAGATCATCATCTTCCAAGACACTTACTTCCTGAGCAGCGATTCCTCCCTTGAAGGAGTCGCCATTCTCCTCTCCAGCCATCCCAACGTCGACCTGGAGCCGCTTATTGTGAAAAACCAGAGCAAGGAATTTTTCTGGACGGCCAAGGACGGTACGACAGTCAACCGGGTCAACCTCTATGTCAACAACACGGTTGCCTTGAGAACCCCCGACATGTCCTCAAATGACGCAGCACCAGACTCTACTGTAACCACCTCCTCGTCGATAGCACACCCCTCGTCGGGAGGAGGCTCCTTTGGGCCCCATGAGAGAAGACAGCAAACCGACCAGAGATGTAAAGCCCCAGGAGCTCGCAGCCACGAGTGAAGTTTGATGATGCTAACCGGCCTATCTAGTGGTTCTCTCAGAGTTGTCAGTCGCCGTCAATGCAATTCTTCTCGCGAGTCTAGCGCCCAATCCTAATGATCCGGCTATGTACTTCGAGGCGATATGGACCAACTCTGCGGGATCGACGGGAACTAGCTACAGCCGCAATTTCACTGTCATGGCTGACTTTAACGCCCAAGGGTCTGGTACTTTCAACCTCGCTGAGAAGTTCAAGGATTCCTCACCTGCCAAGTCCGAGATTAGCGCACAAGCAACCAGCTCCCCGACATCGAGCAGCCCAGGCCAGCTTCCGTCGTCATCCACGGCGACGGCAGCTCCTGTGAGCTCATCATCCGGTGGTCTTAGTACGGGTGCCATCGCCGGCATTGCCGTCGGCTGTGGTGTTGTGGGACTCGCAATCATCGCCGGCACTATCTGGTTCTGTTGCCGCCGCCGCCGTCAGGACGGTATGGCCGGCTACGGTGAGGCTAGGAACCGCACCCAAGAGCTCATGGCTGAGAAGGAAGCCAACGGTGGTGTTGATGTCGCGCCGCACTCGCCCTACTCGGACGACGGCACCGGCGGGCTGACCGGCAACGGCGTGCACCACCATACCGATAGCCTCATGGCAGGCGGTGCTGCGGGCGTGGGCATGGCGGCGGCAGCGGACTACCAGCACCACTCACCACCCTCCGCCATCGACCGATCCTACACGCCGTACTCGGATCGCCCGATCGCCTCAATGGGCTCGCCCGCCACGCAGCGCGCATCGATTGGCGCCGGGAGGACCGAGTCGGCGCACGCATCAGAGCACGACCTAGAGCCGCACGCAGCGCCCGGTGGCATCCGCAGCGCGACTTCGGCGTCCCAGTATGCGCATCTAGTGGAGGACGGCATGACCGAAGACGAAATCCGGCGGATTGAGGAGGAAGAGCGACAACTAGATGCGGCCATCCAGCAGGCCGGCACGAGACGATGAGCTCGGCCTCGCCGCTGAGTGAACCTCGGGGGCATCTTTGGGCAGGTGTGGACTTTTTTTGGTTTATGCTTCCGGTGCGCCGGCACCATAGCAATATTCCCACCACGGCATTAGGAGTTGGTTAAGGCTGGCGACTTGTATTGTTTTCTGTTCTTCTCATCTCGGGATTCATTTGCATGCTTGGTGCAAACCCAGCCATTCGCTTGATTGATACCACGGCGCGGCCAGGCAGCCTTTGCCGCATCTCCACCATCCGCGATGTCACCATAACCTGTCGATTCGCGTCCATACGGGTGGGCCTGGGAGAGAATATGCCATGTAATAAGACTTGCCCTCTTGCCAGTAGTCAAGAGGGTGCTTCGGCCGAGGGGGAGGCACGCCGTGCTTCTCCGGCACCGAGCATGTTCTGTACATAGCCTGGGAAATTTAAAATACTATCCAAAGTGCAGCGTCGGCGTAACCCTCCTGATAGCGTTCCTAAGGATTCCCTACCCACCCCGGGCCGCTCTTGTACCTCTGCTACGTCGCGAGTCGGCGGCACAGGAGCAACTGGAGCGCAGGCCTAAGTTTAGCCAGCCGACAATTAGCTTTGGGAGGGGAAGGGGGGAGGCGTGGCGCTCCGTCACCCTCCCACAAGGGCATCTCTTGAAAGAAACGGTCGGCTCCTCCAACGGTTGACGAGGATGGAAGAACTGAACTAGGCCGGCGGAGACCACCACACTTGCCTACGTCACTGGTCGGGAGGGAAACGGACGTACGGGGGCCAGTTGCCCTTTCATTATCCCCCACGCAGGCCTATTGCGGCCAACACCTAGTGTACAATGGATATCCCCGAAGACAATGAATGATCCCTTCCTCCCGTGTTCGCCAACGCCGCGAAGACGATTGTGTTGCCAATTGCATGCTTGAAACTCGTTTGGGGGCCGCACGATATACCTGGAGCACCATGCTCATAGCTCATCTTGCTCTCTCTGACCTTTCGGACTCGCTTCTTACAAGCGCTCTCTCGTCAGATCACCGCTTTCGCCCTTTGGCTGACCAAGAAGGGGTGCGTTTTACCTAAAAAACCGCCCCATCATGTTGGTAGCAATGCTCCCGGCGAGGTTGCCCGACGAGAAGGCGCTGCCGGCGATGTTGGACGCCTGGCTGAACTTGTCGCAGCGCGAGAACGCCAGCGAGTTGGTGATGGTCAGCGCAAGCGCGATGGCTAATGAACCGGTCGGTCAGTATGCTGTTCTTGGTCTCGCCGCGCGCCGCGAGACAGAGTTGCGGGGTGAATGGCGCATGTGACACCTACCTATGAGCGGCAGCCAGATGAACTTGAGGCTGAAGATGACCATGATGGCCAGCGCGACCCACAGCCCCGGCTGAAGATACATGGCCAGCCAGAAGAAACGGCTGTCAGTGGCGTTGATGATCTTGGTCCCCGGCTCGCTGCTCTCAAAGACCCAGTGCGACTCCCCCGACTGCGGGTCGACTTCGTTCCACCAGCGCAGTCCCACGAGCCGGCGCCCGGCGATGTTTTTGAGGTAGTAGAAGTCGGCGGCGAGGAGGAGAATGGTGATGATAAAGATCATGACCCTGGGAAGAGAGGAGCGACGTCAGCATTGCGCTCTATGGTCCGCGCTGGCGCGTGACTGGGAGAGGGGGCTAGAGGGCAATGTCGCCGGAGAGTACGATGGTCACGGAGCGCTTACATGTTTGAGGTGAACAAGAAGCCGAGCAGGTATACGAGAAGACTCGCTGTTATCCACCGGGGAGTTAGCCATTGCCCTAGCTTTATTTGCGTGGGTGAGATGGTTGGGAGCTTCCCATGAAGGGAGCTTGGGTATGCCACGTACACACTCGGAAGGCGAGAAAGGTCAGCAGGGTGATGGGGTGAGAGCTGAGGCGCCAGCTCAGAGAGCCGGGCAGAGGTTGTGGTTGTTCCATCGTTGTCGTCGTCGTTGTGTGAAGGGGAAAAGAGTGACAGCGAGCACGAATGCGCCTCGGCTTGTTGCGGAGGTACCTGGATTAAAGTGTGGAAGCCAGCCGTGAGGCTTGTCGTGAAACTGTCAACTTTCCATGAGCTGCGTAATGGAGACCCCTGCCGCTCTGAGCCAGCACTAGATCATATTGGGACAAGTGCCTGCGTATGTGGTCTCAGGCGGTGGCCGCTGGCAGAATACAATTGGGGAATGTCTGTCGGGGCGGCCTCGGTAACTGCATCAAGAGTTGGAGAAACTCGGGTTAGAAGGGGGAAGACGATATCGAGGGTCGATTTGCCTAGAAACCGTTCGTTCCCTTTTTTTCACATCGTGATGTAAAGACTCTCACTTTCCCTCACTTTTGCGCGCTTCTTGAAGAAAGCTCCCCCTTCCACAGACAAGATTCGCGCCTGTTGGATTGCCCCTTGGGACAAGCTCGTAAAGGGAGGACGAGACTAAGAAGGACTGGGTTGAGATAACCCCAAATTCGAGTGGATAATACTGCTGGAGAATCGATCTTGGAATGGCCTCTCCCGCATCTTCTATGCTGCGCCGGGCGCTTTTATACGGTACTAAACCCACGCGTCACGAGCTCGGCCCGGCACTAACACCGCTCAGTCCCGGGCTCCTCCCAAAAGATGCTCACAAAGTCACTGACTCTGGTCTCCGACAACATTACCTATGACCTTGAGGATTCGGTGACAGTGCACCAGAAGGCCTCGGCGAGGAGTGCTCTCCGTGACCATCTCGCCTCCTTGAGCAAGCCAAGGGACGTCGGCGAGCTAGCCGTGCGCATCAATGCGGTTTCGACCCCGTACGCCCTGGATGATTTGACGACCCTCGCCGCGGCCCCCAACGTGGACGCCATTGTCATCCCCAAAGTAAACAGTTCGAACGATCTGTCCTTTGTCACCGACGTCCTCAGGCATGTCGCTCCCGACCGGCATTCAGAGACGCCAGCGGCCGCGGCAGCACCTCCCATCAAACTGATCGCCCTCATCGAGTCGGCCAGGGCCATAATGGACCTGAAATCCATATGCGGCGCCTCGCCATATCTTGACGGCTTAATATTCGCTGCTGAGGATTTCGCATTAGACATGTCCCTCACGCGCACGCCGAGCCTTAGGGAGTTTCTCTACGCAAGAAGCGCAGTCGCAACGGCAGCTCGGGCCTTCGATCTTCCTAGCGCCATTGACCTCGTGTGCACGGCGTACAAGGGCCCAGAAGGCATCAAGCGGCTGGAGCAGGAGTGCCAGGACGGGAGAGAGCTGGGCTTCAATGGCAAGCAGTGCATTCATCCAAGTCAGGTGGACGTCGCGCAGAGGATGTTCGCCCCAGGGCACGAAGAGGTCGAGTGGTCAGTTCGCGTCCTTATCGGCGACGACAAGGCCAGCGCGGCAGGGCGGGGTGCGTGGACTCTGGACGGTAAAATGATTGACGCACCCGTGGTTGGGAAGGCTAAGGCTGTTGTTACGAAAGCCGAAAAGTGCGGCATTGACGTGGACAGTCTCAGAGAAAAGTGGTCAGGCCAGGAGCCCGAGTGAATCTAGAACTCGTTACTTATACATATGTTTTCATCAGACTAAATACTGGTTCGGCCTCCAGAAGTTTGACATGCCGGCTGTTCCGCTTTGATCCTGGGGCGGAATACCGCTACTATTCGTCTCTGGAACCCATGGTACTCTACTAGATGTGCCCGACAGTCGGTCGTATCCATCGGGGGTATACCTGAGCGGGCTGACTCTCCATGGTCCACCTTCGATATCCACGGCTTCGCGGGGGCCGAGATCTGGTGTCACTTCCCAGCCGCCCTGGCCCAAATCTCCAGGACGGCCGTAATACGGAGCTTCCGATAGGATAGGCGGCCCAGGGTCTTCTAATACCTCTTGCTCGATTCTTCTGATGTACTCCGCTATGCTCTCATCCTGAGACGCGGTACGAGGATGTCTCATTTCACAATACGCTTGCTGATTTCGGCAGACTTGGTGTGCCTCGAAGGCATATTCGGCTGATGGAAGGCAGTTGGAAGATCCCGAGTCTTCGTATGAGGTCTGTGGTTTACCCCAGCTTTTTACAAAAATATGGGGGTGGCTACCGGCCTGGCCGTAGAGCTGAAACTGAGAGTCTGTCATGGCACCGATAGGAGATTCGGAGCTTAGTGGTTCATGAACAAGTTGTGCCGCTCTCTCATGAGTCCTGGGCTCGAAGGAACTCTCTATCGGCCAGGCATATTCGAGAGGACCAGTGATCCTATCACGTGAATACAGGGGATTACTCACCACAGATACATCCCTTCGCGACTCGAAATTGGAAATCTGCGCAAGTTCGGCTTGTCTCTCCAACCGCTCGACATGATGAGACTTGGGAGAACTGGGCCGAGACGGTGGTTCAAGCCGAGTTGCCTTCTTGCCTAGGTAGGCCTTCTCCGCAACTTCCGTCCTGCTAACCTGGGGATTCTTTCCCTTATTGCTAACAGAGTTACCGATGTGGGCTGTTTCAGAGACTGTTACCCTTAGTTCTTGCCGCTCCTCTCCTGAGTCGGGGGGCGGGTGGCTCCTCGAGGTTTGGGACGGCTGGTTATTCTCGGCCAAGGGTTCTGCACGGACGAGATTAGGAGACTTTATACCATTTAGAAACTCCTCGCCCACCATGATACCGCGGTCTTGATACCTGACGATATGAGGGCGTGGGAGTGCTGGCTTGCCGGCTAGGTTGTTGCTTGAAGCTGATTGTTGTTTGGGGTCATCGACAGCCCGCCACTGAGTAGAGCGGCCATTTTCTCGGCAGCTCATATCCTCTACACCATTGAAGACTCCTGTTTCCAAAATCGCTTTCCGTACCTCATCTGGAGTTGGGCTCTGGTCACCCCGATTAGAAAGTAGGGAGCTGGGGGCGCGCTGTAGACCAGAAGAGTAACAGCATCTTGAGCATGTTGAGTGAGCCGTAACTTTATTATCGTCACTCCTCCTGGGTGATTGGAAGTCATCAACATCATAAAAATGGTCGTGGCAAACGGCACCGTGGTCCTGCCCTTCCTGCGTGCCGGAATTATATGATAGTTCGATCCTGGGCGTGCCTGTCGCTGGGCTACCTAACTCAGACCCTTCAGCGACGTCGTGGCTCGGTGTGTGCCCGCTTTCTTGCTCGGCGCCACCTTTTTCTCTCATGTCCTTGGGCAAAAAGAAGGTAGACATCTCTTCTACTTGGCCCTCTTGCCTCAACTGCTTGGCGTGGCACGAGCCTAAGTGTGAGTTCTCCATCTCATTGGAGCCAAGGGGTAAACGCGCCCCTTCGAACTCTAGATCAGCTACTGCGGTCTGTAAGCATGCTGATAAATTAAAAATGAACAAAAATAATGTGGCGGAAGGTTTGTCAACATACAGGGGCAAAGCGTAGAAGCGCGGCCATTGCCGAAGAGGCCGGGTGTCAGGGAAGTAGGAACGGTCAGTCTATCGTTGTGTATCGCCTCGGACGTGAAATGATCCATAACCTCTCTTGCGGGGATTGGGATCCTTTTCTTTGTGGCCTTCTTGGGCTTTATGCTTCCGGATTGTCGTTCAACGCTGTTGACAGAAGGTCCACGTCTTGGGAGCCGGTTGCTCCCGTTCTGCGGCCGGCTCGTCTTATACTTGTCTTCTCGTGTCTTGCGTCTCGCTCGCTTCTCGTAGCGGCGATCCGGTTGTGTTGGCCCCTGATGCAGCTCAGTCCCCGTATCACCCAGAGATATTGTTCTCTTCTTTCCCCTCTCGTAGTATGGCTCGGCACCCGGCCCAGAAAGTGGCCCATAGCACCCGTCTTTGTCAGGCCCGGCGGCAGGTCGAGGTGCTTCTTCTGGATTCTGTTGCCCATAGTCCACTTTGGGCCCCCCATGCGTTCTAGCCACAAGAGTTACATCAACACCGTCCGAGGACGATGCAGGGTTACGCGGAGCCCGGGGGTCTGGCCTAGCCTTATCAGGGGCTTCTGACTTGGGCTGAGGGCTGCGGGGGTGATGCCCAGGCGGAGGAGGCTCTTCAGGTATGATGTGCGCTAGCCAAGACTCGAGATAGTGGTCTTTTTCGGCGACGGAGCCGCATCCTTGAAGTCGTTCCAGTGATCTGCGAGGGGAGTCGCGACGCTCCCCATGGCGGGCGTGGTGGATACCCCCTCGGTGGCTCCGGTTGGCGTCATGCAGAGGCCGCGTGTGTCGAACTGCTCTCTCAGGATCATGGCGGCTGCGATTACTCGTTCCTTCGTAATCCTGAGCCTGGAAGTGGTGCAGCAGGCGAGGACGTGTGTGGTCCATGGTACACGACCTGGTCGGGGTCCAATCGAGTCATGTCACAACGACGCAGCATGGTGGACACTGGGCCCTGTCCCCAGAGCAACCTCCAGTTTCGACTAAAGGACGAGGCTCACAACTGTCGTTCGCCTCAGGAAGCTCACGGTCTTTGTCTCGTGCCTTCCCTCCTCAGACCCTAGCAAGCCCACGCCCGACGCCCACGGACGGAAGCAGGCTGTTCCCAGTTGCGGCACCAGAGTCTCTACCCTGTACCGATACCTCGTGCCTTCCCTGTATTCTCTCGACATAATGTGCCTGGTCGAGATACTTCGGTGTGGATCTCCGCCAGGAACGGCAGGAACCGGGGAGCGATCTTGTCAATTTCGCACACGGCAAGAAGAGCCGCGATGGACGGCGATCAGGGCTGCCAAAAGCTTCTGTCAGCCCCTCTTACCGGCCCCTCGCCCTTCTCCACAGTGCGTGGACAGATCGCTGCCAATGCCATCCATGACGACGCCAAAACCACTTAGATTTCAGATGAAGCTGATTCTCTCCCGTCCCAGTCCCTGACACACTTTGCTACGAGGCCTCGGCCACGCCAAGACTTGTCTCTGTGCGGAAATAACACTGGTGCTTCCTCTCTTGAATCAGGATTCGGTCGTCACTTGGCTGTCTACGAACAGAGGAACCCCTGTTCCTAAAAATGGAAGCCCGGCAAAAACTGCCCTCGCCAAACACCGTCAAACGTCCTTCCAAACGCTAGGGAAGAGGCTCGGCGATGGATGGCCGGGGACCCAAGCACAGCTTAGCTCTCCTGAGGTCCTGTTGCGACACGGCGGGTGGCGCCTTGGCACCCTGGGAAACTTAGGCTGTGACCCATTGTCGCAGCAAGCAACTCCTGAAGTTCGAACTGCTGCTAGTCTCGAGTTGAACTAACTTTAGAAGGTCGTTGCAGCCGAATTCACGCTCGAATTGGTACTCATTATGCATTGGGGGGAGGGGGAGGGTTGGCGGACAAGAGGAAAGATTCGTGCCAAGACATATCCCGGAGTGGGTTAAGCGAGGGGACGCCACATCGAGGCCTACGCGCCAATGCGGCTCTTCAGAGTTGATACATCCCACGAATCAACAGGCGGCGTGAAAGATAATGCATCACCGGCGAGGCGCCCCAGAACGGGAGCAAGTCCAAGAGCATGTCCCGGCGGAGGAGGCCAGCCGATCGAGATCCCACAGGGCGCATCCCGTCGCCAGCCTGGAAAATTAACGTTGGCGCCTCCCATGTCGTGCTGGGCCCCTTGCAAGCGTCGAAGGCAGATCTCATGGGTCCTGAGCCTCGGCACCTGGCCTAGCAAGACTGGGTAGCTGAGGTATTTGTCAGTCTGTGTCAGGTTTCGTACAGGCGACCAAGCTTCGACTGCGATATGACCTGAATCCACCTCATCAGATGAGCTCAGGCTTGCAGACGATCTTGTTTCAATCGACAGCTCCAAGGCTCCTCTCGGCTTCTCTAGCGGGCCTAGAAGGCTCCCGAAGGGTGGGCTACCCCGCCGAGTGAAGCTCGCGTGAAGCTCTGCCGGTGCGGAAAAGAGTAGCTCGGGAGCTTTGGTCACATCCATCCTACATCGAAGCTCTTGGTTCCAAGGGGCGAGCAGAGCCGCTCTGTGGGTTCGATATACGGTTATTTAGATGATCGACGGCGGGATTATGGGAGGCTGGCCCACTCCCACGCTGTCGCACCAAGATATTCTTGTCAGCCAAGGCTTGGCGTCTGCGGAACAGATGGTGTGTCGGGTTTCGGTCCAGCAACGATCAAGTCGAAGGAGCTAGGGTCTCCGCCTAGGCGGCCAAGACTCGATGAGCATCGTCAATATGGCGAGCCTGTCACCGCTTGACCGCTTGACAGCCGTCGGCGTATCATCCTGCCCAACTCGTGCCAAGAAACTTCATTAACCCGACCGGGGTAGAGGGCGGTGGGGGGGAGGGAAGGTTCGCGATGCGATAGTGCGATCTGGTGGCTCCCTTCCCGAATAGCACCAAGCTGTCACTTCTCATGTCGTGCAACGGCAGGGTGAGATCGGGCTAGGGTATATATGGCGATTGCTCTCAGGTTTGGTATCGCGTGCGAACGATTCTTCGCCGAACATACTGGACAGCAATTCCAGAACATTATAGGGACTGGGATCGGCTGTCGGGATCACACCTTAGATCGGCCAGGAGCTGTCCTCGACGAGCCATTCACGTGGTGGGACAAGGAGATCAGAAACCCAAGAAAGCTTGGAGCGGGCACTCACAGAGTGGCAGGCCCAGGCGAAAAAGTGGACTGCCGGTGGGCGCAGCAAGTTTCATCTCGTGGTCCAGACTACCGCAAACAAGAATGCCCTGTCAGTTTCGTAACCTGTTGGGATCTTCACTGGCGTTTTATGCCGCCACCTTGCCCCTCCTGCAGTCGAGTCGGAGGCCGCCCTCGGAGCTCAGACACCATGGGCGGCACTGCTGCACAGCTGCAAGCTTGCTTGCTCCTCAACCCCTCTTCTTGGCCCCCCTCCTTCTCCTTGCTCATGGCCGCCGTTTTTGGTGCTCAACCAGGAACCTGTCACCCGCCTCCACGTGCGCGGCTCAGGGTCCCTGAGCTCTTCTGCGTCCATGGCCAGCTGGAGCCTCCGAAGCAGCCCCTCGCCAAGCCTGAAAAGCGTGGCCGCGGACCCCCGTCCTCCCCTCCAACCCCTCCCCCTGGTACCCAAAAAAAACGTCCAAACCGGGCACCCCACAGGGAAGCTCCAGCAAGGTGGGAGAGGCAGCTTGTGCGGAGGTATTTTTGGCAACTAGCACGTCTGGGCTTCCGGCCGGGGCCTGGGCTGCCTCCCGGGAGCCCCTCCATTATCTTATCGAGCTCCGGCCTTCCAAACAAACCCTGGAACCATCCAAAATGCTTCCACGGGTCGTGGATCGAAGAATCTGGGGGCAGACGATGCTGAGGCGGCAGAGCCTTCGAGTTGGACTCTGCATAATTGGGTTGCATATTTGCCAATGCCGGCAAAACCAAGCCTCTATGCCTTTGCACATCCTACGTAGTAACTGCCGTTTCTTAATACCGCTAGGGTCAACGGGAAATTGGGCGCCACCTGAGGAAAACCTGGATCCCAAGAAGCACACCCTCCTTCCTGGATAGAGGAACCTGCTCGCCTACGGACTCGTGCCCGTCGAGCCGCGGCAAGGATGGCGAAACGGGCGGGCGCGTGCCTTGTCTACCTCGGAACGCCCAGAGAGCGTGTGCGCCAAGGCCACCTCTGGGCGGCCAGCCAAAAGGAAGGGGACAACAGCATAGCCTCCCCCTTCAACGGCGTCGGTAATGGTGATGGGTGGTAGCAGTGTGGGGTTGAGCACATGGTCTCTTGTGTCCGGGTCCCCCCGTAGAGTCTCGACTTACAACACCACACCACAACCCACCCAAGGGAGGAGGACAAAGAGGGGGGGGGGCATGGATCTACAGCGGGCAGAGAGGGCAGGTCTATGGGTAGGGTAGCGCCGAAATCGCCGGTGCCCGGCAGCCAAGTATCCTCTATCCGCAAGGCAGGTAGTTGCTGGTTGCAGGTACTTCGTCCGGTGTTACTCCCCTACGCCAGGGCTGGTCTGGGGTTGAGCATCTTCGTCTGTTTGATGCTTGTTTGGGCCGTAACCCTGGTCCAGCTTGCTGCCACACTCATGCTGGTCGAAACGTTGACTGGTCATTATTCACCGCGCCTGGGAAGCTACCTGCCCAGAATGTACGTGTACGCTCCTGGCGCCGGCACGGGCAGGGAAGGGGAAACGGCCGTCTACCCTTCTTGGGAATACCTATATGCCATATAAGACTCGTCCTAATCAGAGTTGAAGGCGACACAATTTTTCATCCTGCCCTGCTCCCTTCCCGTATACTTTGTATCCTTCTCGTCGCGAACCAAAGCTGCCTAGGCCCCTCTTAGGCACTAAAAGGTAGGGCTGTCTCCGGAGTCCCCGCTGGCCTCACAAAGCAATAGCACCCTTCCTCCTCCTACCTAACTACTCCTCCCTCCTCCCTCTCGTCCACACCGGCCCTTTCCTCGTACCCTGCCATCGTCTCGTTTTGTCGCGCGAGCAAGCCCGCCGACTGCCCCTTTAGCGATACCCTCCCAGAAAAAAAACACACCCTTTTCCCACCTCGGCTGAAGTCCTGTCGACCTGACTTGCTGTCCAAACATACGGCGTTCTCCCGTCAATCCCGGATAAGAAGCAAAGTCGCTATCGGATCCGTGACCTCGCCATCTCGGCTAGCTTGGGAGCGCGCATGTCAGTGGTCTCGATATTCCCCTGTTAATCCCACCCAACTAGCCTGCTCTAAGGCCTTGCCCCAAAGCACTCCCACAAGCTATTCCCCTATTCCCTCCCCGATATTGAAATCTCGGGGGGCCATCCTTCGCCGCCGTGGAGCCGTAAAGGGGACTGGCAAGCCTCTCCGTGGGCCACAGGCCCCAGCGCCGCCGCCATTTGCATGTGCCCCCACCCTTCTGCGCACTTCATATACCCACGGTCCATCACCAGTGGACTGGCCCAGATCTTCCCCCCCTTGCCACTCCTAATAAAAAGGTACCCTAGCCCCGGCACATGAGTTGACATCCAAACAACAGTCATTCCAAACACCAGACAACATGTCCAAACTATTCATCGGGTAAGCACGACCACGCCTCGCCGCCTCGAGACGTTTTCCCCGCCCCGAGGACATTGTGGGCTAACAGCCGAGCAGCGGCCTCGCATGGCACACGGAGGAGGGGACGCTGCGGCAAAAGTTTGAGGAGTTCGGCGTAGTGGAAGAAGCAGTATGTCGCAGTGCGCTTTTCATTTGGTGCGGCTGTTTGAAAATTTTTCTCCCATCGCATCGTGCCCGGCGCGAAGCAACACGCGGCTGGAGGGAAGATGGAGCAGTCGACGAGTACGAGCAGAGTCTAACGCAGGACTCTTTCGTCCAACGTCTAGGTGGTCGTCAAGGACCGTGACACTGGCCGGAGCCGAGGCTTTGGTTTCGTGCGGTACACGAATGATGACGACGCCCAGAAGGCGATAACCGCGATGAACAACGTCGAGTAAGGCCCACCATCATCACCATCATCATCATCATTATCACCACCACCATTCACCGTCATTTCCTCCTCCAGCCCAGCAGAGACGCAACGGCGCCCTGACCGCGTGACCAGATTTGATGGGAGGACCATTCGCGTCGACAAGGCATCTGACACTGGTCCCCGAGGCGGCGGCCGAGGTGGCGGCGGCGGTTACGGCCGTGGCGGGTTCGGAGGCGGCTCGTTCGGCCAAGCCCCCGTAGCCTACGGCGCTCCGCCGCAGGCATATGGCATGCCGCCGAACGTGTATGCGCAGCCGTACGGTCGTGGCTACCCCCAGGCAGTGCCGGCGTACGGGGTGCCCCCGCAGCAGGGTAAGACGCCTTGAACGAAAAGGAAGATGATGGATGATGAAAGGAGACGGGGATTTGCTGACGCCCTGCCAGGTTGGCCAGGTCAGGCCCAGCCGCCGTATGGCTACCCTGATCCTTCCCAGGGCGGCCAGGTTCCCCCTCAACAGCCCCCTCCCCAGGGCGGCCAGGGCGGTTACTAACCGGGACTGGGGCGTTGATGTTGTGGCAAGCTCGGATCCCGATACCAACGGCGACGGCGAAGAGACGATCCAACCCGGATCGGACGACACCCGGATGTTGCGCGTTCGACAAAACGAGAGGCACGTACCTTTGACCGAATTCTGCTCCGCCTTCCCCACGAAGCCCGCTGTTGCATGCCTTGCTGTACGATCAAGTATGTTGCTCATTGACGGCCGCCACCAAAATACCCCTTGCGATCGATTCTGCTTCTCACCTGGCCGGCTTCGATGACCATACCCACGGTCCAACCGACCACTTCCCCTGGGCGCTGACGCGAGACCGATCTCGGTTGCCCAGGGCATGCCTTTTTTCTTTCTTCTCGTCTGATATTTATTTGCATTTGCTGGGTTTCTCAGCTACCTCCTTTTTGCTCTCGTTCAGTGTCTAAAAGTTTTTTTTGCCGTCATTCCTTTCATAACTTGCTTTGGCGGTTTACGGGTCGGGGGGAGGCGGGAGAGGGAGATGGGCAGAGGGGAAAGGGAAGGGAGGATGGGGGCTTCATGAAAGGAAGGACCATGGAGACGGGAGATAAGGGGGGGGATAACGTCTACACGGCCGCGCCACGACTCTCTTTTTCTTCTCTGCGCTATGTCCAACACAGATGTCATAGACATAGACACACTGTACACCGGAGGTGAAAGTATGTGTATGTGCCGATATGCTGAAAAAAAGTGAAGGGCCTTCTGACAGCGAATGACGATGCAAGTATATGCGACGGTCGGATAAGTAGGGGACAGGAGAGACGGAAAAGGAGAGTTATGCGCGAGCCAGGGATGGAAAGGGGGAGGAAGCGAGGAGCGAGGAGGGGCGGAAGAGGATATATCTTCTCTCAAAATTGCTGTTGCTGTTGATGTTATTTTTGCTTGACGACCAACCAACCAAATAACGACTTTGGGTTTCACAAAGTCTTCTCTGTCTCTTCCTGCTCATCTATGCTGCCGGCTCCCTTGAACTCATGCCGGACGTCTTCTGAATACCTGACATGAACAACAGGAGGGAGCGAACGCAAGATTTTGTCAGTGAACCTCTGATCACCCTGTACACCATCCTCCCGTGCCGCGACGGCCCGGACCCTATTCGACAGATCCGAGACGTGGTCGTCCCCGCTCTCCGGGCTGAGCTCGTCCAGGGCTTGCTCCAAGCCCCAAAGGTAGTCCCGATTCAGGCCGCTGGGCCCGACGCTGCGGTAGATGTGCTCAGCTAGCGCCTGTGGATCTTGGGGTCCGACAAACTGCGCGTTGTCCGGCGTGCCGATGTACACCAAGGTCCGGATGGGCTCGGATCCACGCTGTTCTTTGGGGCTGGGGGAGTCCGGCGCGCTCTGGAGGAGGGCAAGATCGACGCCCGGAGCGGGATGGAACGGGGTATAGTGGATGGTGTAGCCATTGATCTCCCGGATGTCGAGGTACTCCTTCACCTCGTCGACCTTCTCTGCCTTGATCCGGTACGCAACGCCCCAGACCTTGTCCGGGGCCGTGCCGTGATGGTCAGTGATCTGCTCCCAGTAGGCGCGCTCGATCAAGGTGACGACGCGCCCGGGGGCCTCGGGGGTGCCGCGGTGGTCTTCGCTGGAGAGAGCATGGTGGTCAGCCAAGCAGGAGGGCGGTGGTGGGCATGCGTGGGACTATGAGGGCGCGACGCGTCCGGCCAGGGTGGGAGAATACGAGTGCGCAGAGGCGAAGCTTCTTAGGCAGAAGGGAAGCAGTATAAGCACCCCGCCCGCAAAGCCTCTTCTTATGCTATGCCCTTTCCGAGACCTACGCAATCCCAGTGGGGAGATCCCGTGGAGCTCTGGCCACCTTGGGACTAGGGGGGCTCATGATACCTTGCCTATATGCGTGGTCAATAATGATGGCTGATCAGGGGCTCAACGGAAGACAAGCACGGACAGTGCGGGACGAGAGTCATGGGACGGCAACGGGAAGATGCATGAGGTTGGAAGCCAGGGAGGGGGGAGGGGGGAGGTGGTGAAGGGATGTGCCCGGCGTGTCGGATTACCGGGGTCGCATTATACCACGAACCTGCCAGAACCTCCGGACGTAGCCCGTCACCCATCCCGGGATTCTCCTGTCTTTTCACCCCCTCGGGCGCGGGTTAGCAGCGGTAATCCCCAGGTCTATCTTCACTGTGCCCAGAGGGAAGGCGAGATAGAGGAGAGGCTATACCGAAGTGTGGAGGCGGTTTCCATATTAAACTCCTATATAACCCTGTCAGTATCTCGCAGTCTGTTCTCGACGGGGAGATTGGGACGGGGAGATTGGAGCGGCGGTATGGGCAATATGGTGCGTACCCGTAGCCAAATAACCAGAAGTCATCTGCTGTCGCCGGTACGTCGTTCACATCCATTATAGAAGCAAGCGAGAAATATAGAAAAAAGGGGGATCCCCGGAATCTGTCACGACGCTTAATGCCGTCCCGGACTCGCCGTCGCAGCAACAGGGAGATGCTCAGAATGGCTGGATGGCATGAGGGAGTGGGCAGGCCTTGGGCGCAGTTCGAAGACGCAACAAAGCGCTTCCCAGTTCCCAGAGCACCACAGACCGGCCTGCGCTTACATAACACTTTGGCGCTCTCTCGCTCGGCACACGCGGCAACCGGAGTGGATTTCTGACCCTTTCCGGGCCGGAGCCAAGACCGGCCGGGCATGCAAATCTCGGACATACCCGGGCGCAGCAGTCGTGGAAGGGATCCCAAGCCAAATCCCAAGCCAGGCCAACTGGTCTCTGCTCGGGCAACTAACCCATTACGAGTCAGCCGGGCCGCTGGGAGCCAACTGCGCCCGCCGAAGCCCACTCGATAGGGACAGGGAGGGAGGAGGGAGGAGGGAGGTCCACGTATCCAGACAAGGGGTGCCCACCGATGAATCCTCCTGTTGGGGAACCACGGCTAGTCTGGGTCAAAGGAGCTCTGCTGCCCGGTGCGCAAGACGTCAACTGTACCTTTTTCCTCCCTTTTCTTTGCCCTTTTTTTTTTTTTTTTCAGATGAACATGACAGCAAGAAGAGTGACGCCTGCATGGCCCAGACAGGAGAAGCGCCCTACGCTTGTCAAACTCCTGCGCCCCTTGCTGAAACAGCCGCTGACCTCCTCGTCCTCACTTGGCCTCCCACCTCGACGTGCGAGCGAGGGGGGAGAGGGGGAGACAAAGAAAGATACCTCTTGCGCCTGCTGGATCTTGGCGTGCAAATGAAAATTTGGCAAAGAGCACGAGGGGGCAGAGACTCTCCCGATCGGCTTTCGTGGCCAAGATGCCACAGCCACCGACCCAAGGCGAAGGTTGATGTCCCTTCCTCCCCGATTCCGCTTGGCGATCGGAGAGGTCTGCCCCAAGTCTGTTGGAAAAGATGACAAGGATAGGCAGCGTGGATCAAGAGAAGTCCTCACAAGATCGTCAGGGGTAACTTGAGCACGAGGCATGATGGGCACGGCCACCGAACAGATGACCTGTCTTGGTAGACGCCGTACGTCCTGGCAGCTGCCACTATAATGCCACCGTCGCTGGTTCAATAGAAGCGCTGGACTGTCCAGCCAAGTGCGGTTGTGTCCAGTCTGTTGTTGTATGGACAGTAGTTGCGGTACCCCAGAATGAGGAGGAGGTAGAGTTCCAGTCTGAACATTCCGACCCCGCGGCAAAGCACTTGCGATGATGCGTATAGACGGGAGACCCTGTCTCAAGTTCAGCCAAATGGAGTTTTGGAAGGAGGGACGAAAAACGAGAGCCCTCCTGTCGAGGTGGACCGGGCTCTTTGTCGCCTTGCTCTTCGGAATAGGCCGCGGACAAGGAACCTTGTGCGTATTACGTCTCGTCGAGCTCCGCCGCGGCGACCGTAGCTCGCGACTTCCTCTTTGGCTGCCAGGTCGCGGCTTCTTTACATCATTTCCTACCTCTAGTGCACCTCCTTCGCCACAACCAGCAACTTTGCATTGAACGCAAGGCACGCATCCTGCATCTTACATTCAGCCCAGCCCAGTCACACTGCCTCTGACCCCCGACCCCTCTCCTAGGGAGAGTTGCTGCTAGTCACCGGCACAGCCCTGCCTGACGTTGCCCCTCTGCCCCACGCATTGATTTTCCAGGTCTCTCGAATAGTTCCCCTCTCCCCCGGGGGCTGTATCCTAGTAGAAAGTAGAACTCGCCTTTCTTGCAACGGTACTTGACTCGAGTGATACGGCGAGAGCGAATCCGAATCTCCGTAAAGCGCAGTTCCTAGTATCCGTTTTACGGCACGCTACTTGTCATCTGTCGCATGCAGCGCGGCTTGCGGCTGAAGCGAAGCTGCTAGACGCAAATTGCCCCTCCACATCTGCGGCCGGCCCGTATTAAACCAAACGCGACAGCGGCCCTCCCCGCCCTCTTACTTCCTAGCTTCTTTCACACCACTTCCGGCCTCGCGAAAACGAGGGAATCAACAAAGATCCCGATTACCACAGACGCACCGACTACAAACATGGCCTACAACCGACCCTACAACCCGGACGAGCTCCCTAGGTGAGTTTATTCTGCCCCGCCCCGGCCCTCCGCCGTCGCGACGCCTGGCGCACGTCGCACCTGACGCAGCCCATCGCTAACCTCTCCCGCTCCTCGCCAGGTTCGCCGAGCCAGACCAAGTAAGAGACGCAGTCCTCCAGCGCCCGTACTATTTCCCGCCGGCTAACCACTCGTCCTGCTCTTTAGAAAGGCGGTGCAGCACCGGCCCCCCCAAGTCAGTCCCGTTACGAGTCGAAGCCCCCCCCGCCGCAACCTGAGCAGCATCACCAGGGGCGACTATCGCCTGCACACTCTCCTGGCCACCCACCTGATCGCTATGGCATGAGCCCCCCGCCGGTTACCTCTGGGGCGAGACCTACGGCTCATGGCCGCGCGCCACCCGTCTCCCGACCCCCGCCAAGCCCCGCGCCAACGGAGAGCGGTGCTGACCCTACACTCCTCCCGTTGTTCAGGGCCGTGGACAAGAATGGTTCGTTCACCTGTTCTACAGTATTCCCCCGTTTATACGGCTCTGTAGGACATGGACTAATGAGTCAACAGGCACCGGTCAGCTCTCAGAGCGCGAGCTCTCTGCCGCCCTAGTCAACGGCGACTGGACCGCATTCGATCCTCACACGGTGCGCATGATGATCCGGATGTTCGATAGCGACCGCAGCGGGACGATTGGATTCAACGAGTTCTGTGGACTGTGGTCATTCCTCGCCTCGTGGCGCACTCTGTTTGACCGTTTCGACACCGACCGCAGCGGCAACATCAGCCTCGACGAGTTTAGCAATGCCCTGGTGGCCTTCCGCTATCGCCTCAGCGACCGCTTCGTCGAGCTGCTCTTCCGGACTTATGATAAGCGTAACGAGGGCGTTATGAGCTTCGATCTATTCGTCCAGGCTTGCATCAGCCTGAAGCGCATGACAGACGTGTTCAAGAAGTACGACGACGACCGTGACGGGTATATCACCCTGAGCTTTGAGGATTTCCTCACCGAGATTCTGCGTCAGTTGAAGTGAGAGAAGACATAGAGAGGCTAAATAGAGGGGAAAGACAAACCCCGCTCGCACGCCTAGCTTGAGAAGCGTTCTGAGGCGGTATTACCACAAAGAGGCCACTGGTTCGACGGGGCAGTCAACAGCCAGAAGCCTGGATATTGGTAATTGTAGTTTACGAGACACTCGGCCAGGAGGTCTCGCCTCCTGAATGTTTATGTTGTTATTTCATTTAAACGGATGGAAAGGTAAAGGGGAAACCGGATCATGAAGGCTTGGAGAAAGACACGATCCAAGAGATACAAACAACTTAGCTTTTCGTGCTGAGTCTACTCAGCACGACCGGGCTTGCCTTTCACAGGCCACAATGAAGACATCCTAGATCTTCATGCTATGGTTCTTTGGTCTAAAATTGCGAACCGCATGATTCAACAGAGGTACTGGCATCCCAGGGGCTTGGTCGACGTTATCACCGAAGGCACATACCCTAATCTCGATAGTGGTGCATCATCAACCCAAAGCTGAATATAGCACGCCCCAGGGGCTGAGCTATCCAATTTCGTAGCTAGTTTGTCCCGATTTCATGCTCGGGGACTGCTGGATATCTCCGCGAGGTAGTGGTATCATTTTTGCAAATGCAATGCGCGCCTAGACCCCACGACCATTATACCAAAGCAACGTCGACGTAACCTTCCCAGCAATCGCGGCCAAATCATCCATCGACCCTGCCTTGAGCAACACCAAGCTTCCGATGACGCGCCTAAGAGAGATACACGCCCCTGAGCACCGCTTCCTCCAATTCTTCTGCTTCCTCGGCGACCGGTAAGGGCGGGAGCGGAGAAATGGGCACCATCTTCAGGCTCGGTGCCGTCAGGCCGGTCCTTGCCGCGCCGTCGCTTTCGAATGATTTCGCACGTTCCCCGACCGCTCGTTCGTCGTCCTCCTTTCCCTCGGCTAGGCCCACGCTGTCTAGGCGCGTCGATGGCTTCTCCACATTCCATACCCCATCACTTGTCAACACCACCTCTTGCCCTGTCCCTAAAGATAGCACCTCAGTGGTCATCCCCCTGCTCAGCCGGTCATAGATCCTAGACCCAGGCCTCATCAATCCAGGTGCTGTCGACTGCAGACCTAGCGCAACCTCGCTGGCATTCAGCCCTCCCATGACTTCCTCTTTCCGCCACTTCCTCGTGCGGAGCAGTCCCGTTGCGATCCCTTTGACCTCTTTATCACCGTCGTGGGCACTAATCCACGCCTTCGCTCGTAGTCGTCCCGCCGTCTCAGTGCCGGCCGGCGCTCCGAGTAGGATGTTACCGCCGAGCCACCACGGATTGCTGACGGAGTCGAAGCAGTGCAATAGCGCAGTAAGCGGGAGTGCCGCCTCAGCGACGAGGTGTGAGGTTGTGTAGCTATGCAGTGATGGATATGAGATTCCATGGGGCGAAAACAGGACGCTCAGCGGCCGATCGAGGCCATGAGATGGCAGGCTGGGCGTATTGCTGCGTGCGGGTGCGATAGACGTGCAGCCAGTCAGGCTGGTGAGGTTGGTTGTTTGGGATGCAATCGAGAATGGAATCGACGAAGTTGACCTCACGGAGCGGAGGGACGACAGGCCCGGAGAGGTGGGAGTTGATGGTGAGAGGTCCGAGGTATAGGCTTGGTGTGCAGCTGTGCTAGTTAATATACCTGGGGGATGGACATGTGACCGATGTGACCGGGGGGTCTCAGGCGGCGTGGCGATGGGGGTGGACGCCCACGGTATAGACCTGCGCAGAACCTGCTGAACAAACAAAGGGCGTGCCGTAGGAGGTCGGTATGTTATCCCGATTGCGGCATGCAGCCCTGATAGGTCTCGTCGTTGCGGGATATATGCCACCGTAACTTCCCCCGTCTCTCCTCCCTGCACAAGCGGCGGCAGTGAGATCCGGACAATCCTCTGCCGGCCGGTGATCCGAGGGTCTTCCCACTTGGGTATAGACCTCACCTTTTCTTTATCGAAGTATCTCCAGCTCCGAATCGTCCGAGCCGAACCTGGCTCGGCCAATATAATGGTTCTAGTGCCTGTTGGGGGTAGCTGTTTGAGCGTTGTCTCGTTGCAGTGATCGCTCTTATGCTGGGATATGATGACCAAGTCCGGTTCTGGCAGCTCTCGGAGGGACGAGATACAAGCGGCCTCCTTGTGTACGGTCATGGAGATCTTGGAGTGGAAGATCTTGGACGGGCCTGTAATCCATGGGTCGAGCAGGATCCGGAAGGGCTCGGGATGGAGGCCTGGCACCGGGATGGGGAGAATCGGCTCGAAGGTGAGCAGGAACGAGGCATCCCCGTTGAGGTGTTTGACCGTCAAGGCCATGATGGCTGAGGGAGGAGAGCACCCAAGAGGATCCGAAGCCGATTCGGACCGTTGGAGGTGGAATGTCCTGAAGGAACAAGCGGAAGAGGCTCGCCAACCCGGCGTCTTAAAGAAACGAGAAGCAAGGGGAATTTGAGTGTAAATAATCTGGTGGTCCGCAATGCATGACCGCCAAGGCTTGGGGATCGGACGAGGTGCTCAAGCACGAAACACACGGCAATTCTTGACTGCGCGTCCGGGTAGGAAGCAGGTACCGAGAACGGTAATCTGCGAGAAAGGGGAGTTGAGGATGGAGGCAGGGGCAGGGCGCAGACGGGACGGCTAGGAAATAACAAGTAGATATATTCCGTAGAAGACAACGTCTCACCCCTACAACGCCCTCGGAACTTTAATGACGGGCTGTATAGGAAATTGCTATGCTCGACGTCGATGCCGGGGGGAGGGGGCGGCTGGACGCCACCGCCGAGCGAGGACCAGGAGGTCTCACCGAGGAGGTAGGTATACGCGAGAACGAGCGAATGCGAGTGAGGATTCTCGCGAGGCAAAACGGGACACTAGGGAGTAGACATGACGCTGGCGCCCGGGATGCTGCATCCCGGCTGCTGAGAGATGCTGCGAGATGCTGCGAGGGCTCTGGGCAAGTCCGAGCGAGATCAAGCAGCTCGAGGGGATCTTCTGGTGTCCCATCATTGCCTGAAACCGCAGTAGCGCGAGCGCTGTCTGGCTTCTCGAGCAGGCGCTCCTCCCCCTGATGGGCTGTCCTTCGCAGATCGGCAGAGATCTTGGCCTTCAGCTGAACATTCCGAGGAGCATGCGCCTACGGTTTTCTCCCATCTCTTTTCGCGCAAGCCACGCGAAGGGAGGTGGTGGTCGTTGCTTTTGCTGCAGGTCGCAATCGATTTCGGCCGCCGAGATCTATCCGTCCGGCGTGTGGCACCGTCTGTGCGATTGGCGGCTTTCTCCCACTTGATCATCTGGTTCCTGACGCCCCTGCCCAAAACAAATGACATGACCAGAGCCAGGGGGGAGAATACAAAATGCGTGCGTACACGCCATACTCACCAGCAGCCATTGAGAGCCGAGGCAGGTACCTGACGGAGGTCAAACAGGTAATGAGACCTCGCGGTCGGTCATACACGGCCAAGGACTCACGAGGGCCCAATACGCAGGCGGCGCTGGGTTACTGATTGCTAATACTGGGGTTCCGGAAGCGAAGATGAGCGGCTTGCCGGGGATTTTGCTGAGGATCCTCGCTGCTCGGGTTTCGTTTCGTTTGAATGAGGCTGAGTTGCCTCAGAACCAGCGTCTTGGAAGTCTAGGCATGTTAATGCCGTAGAACCCTAACCCAATCGCCTCGCCCGAGCTGTTACAGCAAGAGAATGGGGAGCCGCAATCGGTTCCACCTCCATTTTCCCCAGCCGATGGAATGATTAGGCGAGTTTCTTCGGCTACATGTTTCTCATCGCTGTTTGGAGGCGGGCCCAGTCAGCCCGCAAGAGGGCGGCCAACGCCTATGGACGCGCGCTATCCTCCTATCCTCCTCAAAGGCCAAGCATGGCCAAGCACCCAAGCGAGTCGACCGAACCTTTGGTCGAGGAGAGAATCGGGCCTCTTGAAGGCACCGCTCGCGACTAGTGACTATAGGTGGCAAGACACAAAGACCGAATAAGACGGGCCCCGTTTGAGGGCCCCTGGGCCTAGTCTGGATAGATAAATTCCGGAAAGCATCACATTGCGGCGGCCCCGTTCTAGGTGAGAGACGCTCCGTCGCTAGGCCCTAGGATCTCGGCACAGCGAGGCGTCGGCATCAGCGAGTTTTGACACGGCAAGGCGCTGCGCTGCAGGGACAGGCTCGGGTGCATGGGACGAGCTAGGGCCCGAAGTTGCCTGGCGGTGCTAAGGGATATTTAACGGGCAGCTTGCAGGGCGGCGGCGTCTGCAATGGCGCATCCGCCGAACTGAGCCGGCCGTAGCGCAAATTTGAGGCTTGCTCCATATCGGCATCGGGAGCTGGATGGGACTCGGGCTCGGCTGAGCGGGGCGAGATAGCTCCTAGCTCACCTTTCGGGGACCCCGTGACAGGAAGCACATGTGTCATGCGGCTCTGGCTCTACTAGGACGATGGGGCCACGGGGCGAGGGAAGCTCCTAACGGCGTTCTGCCCAGCCTCCTCTGGCTCGGTGATATGGGTGGATTGCTTGATGCTCGTCTTGATTGCGCGCTCCGTCTCTTCTTCTCTCCTTCTGGCCTTCTCCCATTCCCTCGTATAGGGGCGCCGGGCCGCGGGGCATTTGTTACCGCTAGGAGCTGTCAATGGTTTTGTGCTTCACCTACCTCCCCAGCTCACCTACTTTCTTTCATACCCATGGTTGCCCGGTAGAGATAACTGGAGAGATGAGGTGGGCGGAGGTGGGGTGGAGGGGGCAAAAATTGATAGCGGGCTTCCGAAGCTAGGATAAGGGGCTCTGTCTTCACCGCCTTCTTGGGTGACAGGGTTGTAAACCCGAGACTTGGTCGCGACTCGGCCGGCATCAGGTGACGGAAGCTTGGAGCTGCCACGATGGAAGCATGAATCACACATATGCCGACTCAACCGCCAGCTTGTCCGCTGTCGAAGGAATGCGTCCAGCCAACGCACGGCGAAATTGTGCCGGACTGCATGGCCGTGCGGTTGTCTGCTGCGTTGTTCGTGTGGCCTAGAACAACGCGGCCAGCCGCTTGGCCATTCAAAGGAGCTCCAGATCTGGAGGGGGTGGAATTTCCGTCGGAGCTGGTTCCCGCTTCGGTCCCCATAGCTTCGAGAGGGCTGGGATTGGTGCTGGCTGGACGTCCAGGTAGCGCTAAGGGGGGTTCGTTGGAGGAAGGGAAGGGTTGAGCAACAAAAAAAAAACACCCAAGGTCTAGGGAATCATGCGCGTCCCTCGGCTGGGCCAGATGCGCAGATATTTCAAGCTCCTCCAAACGAACAAACCAACAAAACAATGGCAGTCATTCCCTTCGACCTTCTACAGGCTCGAGATTGGCGGCTGCGGGCTGATGTCAGTGCCAGACCGCGCTGTCGTCCCACGAATGGACTGCATGTGAAAAAAGGTTTATCGTAGCTTGGCCTAGCAAGGCCGACACCTGAGAGCTGGGGGATAAGCAAAAATGACGCCTGCCCCGCCATTTTGTGAAGCCACCGGCTCCACAGATAGACCCACAAACCCCTCCAAGGGCCGACCTAACCCCTGCGCGGGCGGGCTGCCACTCATATCGCAGGCATTCAAGCAAGACCGGACCTGGCTCCCTTGTATTTTTTTTTCCGTCCCTCCACCCCTCCCCTTTCCCCCCTCCCCAATCGTGGACCCTCGCTGCATCGTAGGCATTGTTCCTCCTGGCTCGCGAAATGCACCGCGGGGGGAGGAAATGAAAGGCAATCATGGGCTTATGCCATGCCAGGGAGGCCATGTGACGGAAGAAATGGCGCGCAAGCTGTTCCCACTTCCTAGTTGGGGCTGACAGGTGTCTGCTCTCGTGAGGAAGGAGCTGGGCCAAGCTCGGCGAAGCTGGGTTGGTCGGTAAGCAAATTCACGCGCCTCGCGCGAGCTCTTGATCGAAGCTTGCCTATCTTTGGTATCCGGAAACTGGATGGAGCTCAAAGGTCCAGCTCCCACCTCCTGCCAGCTCCGTCGAGCTTGCGATTGGTGCCCAATCAGCTTCGAAGCCCCTCTCGGCTCTTGTTCTCCCTTTCCCCTCTTCCTTCCTCTTTCCGATTTCACCTGCCCACACCCCCCCCTTCCCTCCTCCTGCTCTTCGGTTTTCTCTCACTCCGGCTTGCTGGGTCCGGCGCTCCCCCCCCCATTTGTACGGATGTACCGTTCGAGTCCAGTCGAGTCAGGCAAAGTGTAGCCATTCATGTCATCGGGTGCTTAGACAGTTTTTACCTCCCGGATTCCAGTTCGGGCCAATTGCTGGTGCAGCTAGGTGACTCGTGCCGCTGATTCGGCGTTCTGCGGGCTCCTCCGTCGGCTCTCTCGCCAGGTTCGCCAGGTGATGCTCGCCCGTTTCGTCCGCACCGTGCTCGATACCGTGTCCCTCGGGGAGCGAGGAGGCTGTTAAATTACGTTAGAGGTGCCTCAATGTCGAGAGATACACTGACAGATGCGCCTCCCGCACCTCTCTCTCCTGTCCCATCCTGACCGCTTAACATTCCAAGCCTCGAGGTTTCCCCTACCTTAGCTTGCCTTGCTTTCGTAGGTACCGATGGCTGTACACCCCCCCCCCCCCCCCACCTAGCCCTTGACCCAACAGCGCCACGCAGAGGGGGGGCGTGCGCGCAGCGGGAGAAGGGGCCTGGAAAAGCGCCCCAGATGCTTCCCGAACAAAGGGGGGTGCGCGGAGGGAAGGACCGCCGAGTTCTTTAAGACAAGCTTCCAAGGCAGGATCTTTGAAGCCGCAAGGCCGTCGCTTTCGCCGTACCCAGTCAGCTCGAGACCACCTCCCCATGTCTCCTATTGCTCGCAGTTCCCGCGTCCCCCCTGCCAATACTGACGACATCCTACCTGTGTCCATGCCACCCTCGCCGTGCTGTGTGGTCCTGTGCTGGTTGCTCCTCTTCGTGGCGCCGCGCCCCCCCCCAATCCCCTTTTCTCCCTCATCCCACACCTCCAGCTTCATCGGTTACAGACCCCTCTTTTTTGGATACTGGGCGGAAGCTATGAGGTACCATGTGTGCTATTAGCCGGCCACCCTTGTTTGCGCTAGATTTGCTTTCTTGTCATGTATCTAGAGGTACACTAGCTGGTACAATATTATTTGATCGGGGGGGGGGTGCTAGGAGAGTGTTCCGCCAATTCGCATGCATGCAATTGAGGTGGCAGGCTGCCAGTTCCAGCTGTAGCGACCGTGAAGCCTACGCTTCGAGACCAGCGCCGCGGCTTCTGTGGAGTCTCAAGAGAGGCAAAGAGGCGAACGACCACAACAAGTCGAAAGCAAAGGACGGGTCCAGCCCTTTATCACTGGACTTTCGCTTGTTGCTGCTTTCGGTAGAACCCCCCTCAGCCTAGGTCTACCTAGGTACAGGACCGACCTTGCCGACCTCACTGATGCGCCACCCCTCCCCCCCCTAGTCCCTCGCTTTTTGTCGCTGCGGAACCGCCGCCCCCCTCCCCTTCCCCCCAAGGGAATACGGAGTATCTTTAGGTACCTCTATCTCGGCGGGGCCCTGCTACTGGGCTGCTTGGTCCTCTGGCTCGTCTGGTACTGGTGCTGTGGGCGGTTCCCGTCCCCCGCCCCTCATTCTGAACAAAAGTGAGGAGGTGCCGCTGCTGAGTCTTGGTCCCGCTGCTTGCTGCCCATTTACCACACAACCACCCACATTCTTCGAAACACCTACTGTAACACCTCGTCGAGGAGGAGCTCTCCCAAGCTCTCGTCAACCCCAGCCGCAGTGCGCGCCGCCCTTTAAGCTCTCGGGCGACGAAGCCAAATGCGACAGCTTCAACATCGTCAGCAATCGACACCGCAATTGACCACCCTCAACCACCACACCCTTATCGACAGCTATCGTGCCTATCGTCCCTATCGTGTCTCGTCCCCGCCGACGAAACCCCTCCGAACGACAAGACATCGCATGGTGGGGGGTTCAAGATGCCGCCCAGGTCGTCCCTTACCTCGTCCTTTTCCATCACCGACGCCAACAATGAGGTCGTCTGTCCCTTGCGCAATCAGGATGGCTCCAGCTGTCGCAAGCGCTGCATCGGCGTGAGTGCTCTCCCCCGCTCGTCTCCCCTCGTAGCTCGCCGTGACGACCAGCAACCAAAGCGACGAACCGCCCCCACCCACTACCTCTTCGCTTCGGTCGCCGTCGCCCGCGCCCGCAGCAATGCGTAAAGGAATCCCTCTAACAGCTGTGACCGGAAACAGGAGAAGCGATATCGATCGATGCAGGAGCACATTCGCCGAGCGCACCCCGAGCATTACATCTCGAAGCTCCCTGCGACGGAGGAGAGCTTCCTGCTCATGATCAATACCCCGCCCAGCGAGCGACCTCAGACACAAAACTCGGGACCTCCGCATGCTCCTCCCCAGCCAAAGGCTATTTCCCATGTATTTGGCCGAGACGACGTCAGTAACCCGGCGACTCCCCGCAACATCGAAGACTACGCTGGCGCCGGCCTGTTCCCAGCTGCAGCCGCTCTCGCGCAGCTTCACAGCCACAAGATAGAGCCCGGTTGGGACTCAGAGGGCGTAAGGGAACCCCCCCCCCCCCCTCCTTCGGCTTTCATTCCCCTTTCTCCACCCTCTAGCTTCGAGCTTCTTTCCCCCAGCTACCGATGACTGATACTTCATTCAGGAATGGCAGTCAGAGAATGAAGGAGGAAGACTTGCAAGGTCATCAATCGAGCTCCCTCCGATCCATCTGAACAATGCAGATGTGACGAGTGTGCCGTACCCAGGCATTGATCCGTCCCGGCAGCGAGAGATACTCCCCTCTATCCTGTCTAACTCCCCTCCGGGTCGGTCATCTACTCTGCCCCCACTGCACGGCCCGCTCGGCCCCAACAGAGCCCGGAAGCAATCCGTGACAAAGAGGGGCCACCAGCGGAAGAAGTCCAAAGGAGCCGCTGCAGATTGGCTTCGCCGCCTGCAGAACGAGAACCACAATGTCGCCCCGGAGCTGTTAAAGCCCCGCGGCCCAGACAGGCACGACAGGAAGGCCCTCTCCGCCGAGCCTCCCAGCGAGTTTGGCAAGCGCTGGGAAGATCTAATCGACGCCGCGGCGTCGGCTACTGAGGACATTGATGAAGACAGAACTCCAGTGAGTCTGCGTTTCCCTCCGATATTCGACAAAGGCCTGACGGCTCAGGTGCCTCAATCACCAATTTCCATCCACCGCGCCTCCTTGCCCCCCTTCTCTCACCAGCCCTTCCCGGGATATCAAGCCTCGCCGCTTCAGCAGGCCCTCACCCCCCCGTCCTACAACCCAGAAGCCCCTGAGCCCTTCCCATCGGTCGAGAGCGGAGAGAGTGGAGAGAACTTCCACATCGGATCCCGCGGACTCTCGGATTCGTCCCCGAGCTACTCGTCCCAGAATACGCAGATTTACTGCGCCGCATGCCAGGGTGTGTCCCTTCTTCGCGAGTCCTATGCCTGCACGGAATGCATTTGCGGTCTCTGCCAAGCCTGCGTGGACGTTTTGATGGGCGAGCAAGGCGCTCGTAGGAAGTGCCCCCGATGCGCAACAATAGGGGGCCGCTTCAAACCTTTCCAGCTGGACATCCGGTAGTTCGCTCGCGCATACTAATCCGCCCTCGGCTTCTTTCCTCTTTACTCACCTACACTACCGCATCCGGTTTGGCGCAATGACAGGGACGGCGGCATATATCAACTTGCTTTTATTTATTTATTATATCTCTACAGGGTCAGGGGCATCTTGGGATCATGGGGTGACAGCACTCGACTGGGCAGGCTACTATCTACTGTCCTTGAGGGAACGGGACGGCCAACTCTGCGCGACACATCTACGGCTTGCTATTTATTTATTTTTCCTTATCTTCAGTTTCTCTACACTCGCTTAAGACACCATTTCCTCGCCAGAGATATATTGTTTCCTATAGGAGTTTTATATAGGGTGGATACGGTCGGTTTTTCTATGTTCTGCATTTCATCGAGGCTCAAAACGGAGGATATTTTGTTCTCCTGCTTTTACGGACAGACGCCACCACGCTCCGACGCAACTAATGTCGTTACGGTCCCTACGATGTCGAACTCTATGCTGGGGGTTTTAGGCAGGGAGGTATATCTGGGAGGTTTAACATCGATGCTTCATTGTTATTGTTTCGACTGCCGCAAGACCGGGCTGCCATTTTGCATTTTCTACACGTCAGGCTATCGAAGAGCGCCGAGCGCTCTCTACATTGCTCCGTCAGAGCTTACTATTAGATGGAAAGGGCCATGATTCTGCTTGCTTGATAGCATTCCGATAGTAAATCGACATGGATTAACTGCACCCACCACGGTAGGCCTATGTACCGCGGTGATATCGCGCGCCCAGCAGAGCTCTCCTGCCTCAGAGTTGGTTCAAATCACGTTGGGGTGACTAATAGGCCTTTCGTCCCTACTTTAGATCTTATACCTCGAAGGAGGGCCGGGCTGCTAATCGGTACCTGCAGGAGGAGTTCGTGGAAGCTAAGGCGGCGCTGACCACCGATTCGTCGCTGTCATGGTTGTACCTAATCGGGCTACCAATAGAATAGATTTCCAAGCTCCAGGTTGCTTGACGCGGGGAGCATTGATCCTGAGGCATCGACACCGCAAGGGGTACCCGGCTCAATGGCCATATCAGCTGGATGGATTAGGTAAAAGTTGGCCGAACTGGCCAGGGATACGAGTACGTAGGTTCGGCAAGGCCTAGCCCAGTTGGCACGAGGTGCTTTATACCTTTAGTAACAGCTTGCTCGGCTAGTCTAGGATGCTGAGTAGTCGAGTTCTGGGTATATCACTTATCGCAAGTGAGAGTCCCGGCCCTGAGCTTACATGGATACTGCCGGTATCTAATATTACGAATAGGGCCATATCCTCAGGCAGTTGTTTAAATTGAACCCCCTTTACGCCCAAAGTCGACTTGGTTTGACTTTCCCCACCCCGGCTCTCTCGTAGCTGCCTCCTGTTTCTCAATATCGTTTCATGGTCGGGCCTCGAAGCCAGCATAGGAGCGGTAGCGTGGTCAAGCGCTGAGCTGGCTGTGAGCGGACGGTGCTCTGGGAGATTTGAGGCATGTAGATAAATCAGCAGACTCCCACATCCCTCATGTCGACCCTGGGTAACTCATACCAGTCAATCGATTCCAGCAGCTTGTGTGCTCTGCTGCTCATTTTTGGCTGGCTATGTCGGGTATTCTCCTGTGGGAATTCTGCCAGTCTCTCGTCTGCTAAAAGCTCGTGTATCTTGTGCCAACTAAGCTGGTCTCTGTCTACTCTGCGAGACATCTTACCGAGGCTGGGCTGTCTTTATGTCACCCATACTTTACCCTCGCCAAGATATACATCTTGCACAATGCCAGCTAGTGGTGTCCCGGCGGTTAGGAAATAGCTGTAGGAAAGTCGCCCTGAGATATATAATAGCTGGTTACCGTCCTCGGAATACAAATATGCGAGCGCCCCGGCTCAACGCCGATTCCATCTTCTTGTCGTCTCATTATCTACATTACCAAGATGTTTGGAATCAGAATACAACCAGCTGGTATAATGTACACTTCCCCAAACATTGACGGCAGCCAACTCCAACCTGTCATGTCGCGGCCTTGGGAAGACAATTAAGGCCCGTAGTCCGGAGAAAACTCGCTTTTCGGTCCGATTTTGTCACCCGATCACCTCTTGTATGGCTCTGATGCCGGCAGCTCCGTCACCGCAGCTCGATCTGGAAGCTCTACAGGGGCGTTGCTTTGGCTCATTTCCGGCATGCCGGGTGGTGGGCCGCCGTACTTCGGCATATTGGGTGCCAACGCCGTGTTGGAATGGGTGTACGCGCATGCTCCGAAACTCTCGTTGCCTGGGCTGTGCATCGACGCCGGGGCACCCCATCCGTTGCCTGGTGCTTGCTGGTATCCGGGCTGCGCATAGCTACCGGAGGGCATCGAGTTGCCCACCATAGGGGATCCTCCATACGAAGTGTTGTCGTATGCTGTGCCATCGGAGTTGCCAGCCTTGCGCGCGGAACGTCGACTGAAGAACCAGAAAGCGCCGATCACGGCGGCGGCGACGGGAATGCCCACGCCTAGACCTACGCCCACGCCCACGCCGACCATATTCGTGCTGCCGCCGGAGCTGGAGTCGCTGCCACCGCTGCTGCCAGGCGTGGTGCTAGCACTATTGCTGGCAGACGATGTCGACGAGGATGTTGAGCTGGCGCTGGTGCTGGTGCTGGTGCTGAGCTGTGAGAGAGGCATCTGCGCAAGGATCGTCGGGATGCTTGTGCCGAGAACGAAGATGTTGGTACTATTGTTACAGCAGGCAAAGCTTCCAATATACGGGCCTGGATCACAACAATAATGGTTGCCCTTGTCGATCCTAGAGAGTTCATCTTAGTTTCTCTGTGGCTCTTTAAAGGGTGGGGTTAATGGTCCCGAGTACTGTGGAATACTCACCCGTCACACTTTGAGAACGTATTAGCTAAAATGTTACTGTGCGAGGAGGGTTCCCAAGTGGAGGAGCTTGGAATACTCACTGGTCTGATCCCAGCGGAGGAGCTTGGGGCATCTAGAGGTGGAATTAGCCCAAGTCCTGATACTCGGGCGATCCTGAGAACGCGCGGCTATGCGGCGAAGCGCCAGGCAAGGCGATCTTGGTTGACAGGTTCTAGGGGCTTGCGAATACTCACATTGATTGCACTGATCCAGACACGAGGGGTCCTGCCATGTAGAGTCTGTGCAGCCCACGCGCTGCCAGTCCTGAACGCCACTGTTTACCACCTTGCACACGCCATTGCTGTAGCACACAGCTCCTGCTTGGCAACAAGTCGTGTGTCCTGTTGTGCTGTTGTCGCAGCGAAAGCTGTCGGTCGATACGGAGCCGTCAATCCAATAGCAAGTGTTATTGGTGGTGGAGGCGGCCGCCGCGCTCGAGACCAGAGCGAGCCAGACCAGGGAGGACCGCATGCTCGGCGCTGTCGCTGTCGCTGTCGCGGGAGGCGAGGCGCGTTTCGAAAGTGATATTAAGGTGCGCCGGCAGGCACAGGCCGGTTCGGCTCAGAGACCACACAGCCTCTATTGAGATATTAGAGGGGCAAACCAAAGATTGGCATAGTATTAGAGAAGACTAATAGAGAAAAAGAAAAAAGGATAGACTAGAAACTAAGATGGGGCGGATCGGCCGCGAGATAGACGAAAAATGCGCAAAGGGCCAAGAGCGCCTAGTGAGGTGGCTCCGGGATGTCTCGAAGAAGGGGGGGGGGGATATGAAACTCCGCAGTAAATGTCGATCCACTCGCTCTTCACCCTTGAGGGAACGCAGTATCCCCGTGTCGGCTATAAGATTGCCGGGTAGTTGTATGTATGGGAAGAAGCGCTGCTGGGCAGAGGGGAAGAGCGAGGGAGAGAGAATAGACGAACGCAACCTCATGGATACGGCACCGAGGGACAGATGCGCGCGGGTCCCGCCGGCCGCTTGTCAAATAGATCTTGTTTAGCCCTCCTACTAGCCCCCCAAGACCCCCTACTACTACATACGAAGTAGTACAACATGCCTTCCGCGTACATAGTACACAGGGTTGGTGGAGTTGCCGCCGGGGTGTTGAGCCAAGCAACGGGTCGTGTAGCCCACCACGTCTCCTACGATGCCACCTAGAGGTCAATTCCGACCCCCTTTGGGAGCAGCCGACCAGGGTGGCCCGGCCGAGATCACGGCACATGCGCTTCCTGCCGTCGCGTAGGATGCGAAGCCCTGCGCGTCTATCGCGATTTCGAGCAGGTCTTTGTCCTATGTACGTGCCGCAATGGGGCTTGTCGGCCGGCGCAGTTCATTAGCGGCAATGGCTTGCTGGGACATACATAAAGCTCGCAGTAGGGCTGAGGCAATAGGCTGGCGGTTGCTGCACAATGACAACATGAAGCCGTCCTCGCCCTTAAACGGACACGTCCTGGGCTGTGCCGGCATCCTCTCGCCCAGCTGCTGACCTTGCACGCCTTGCCAACTTTCTAGTGTCTGTTGAAGCCTAGTCGTCTCGATTCCGGCTAAGCGACGAGCCGACTTAAGCGGCGGCCCGCGGCACTGGAACGCACAACTCCGGTCTGAACACCCGTCACAGCATCTTTCACATGAGCGACAGCAAGCCAGGCGTAAACGGTCTAGGAGCAAGCTTGGCCCCCGCAACTTGGCAGGCGACTGAGGAGACCGCTGCGTTGGCTCTCTGTTAAGGGTTCAATCCGAATACTTCGGCATAAGGGCCAAGACAGTCGTTTGAGGTTTGGGGAGCATCAGGGGTGAGTATCTCCTTTGGTCCTATATCCGACCGATGGGTTGGCTATTTATGCGCGTTCTGGATGCTAATTGGCCGTTGCATGGCAGTCGAACCTAAATATTGAGATATAGACTTAAACCGGGGTTTTAGGATCCTTGTTCCATCCACGAGGAGCCGGGACGGCATGTGGAGTCTGGGCACTACTACGTAGGTAACGTGAGCCTCGGGCTGCCAAGATTGTTGGTTTAAACGCCGCCTTAGGAGACCAGGAGAAGCCAGATGAGATATGAATTGGTTTTCTCTCTTTGGCTTTCCCTTTTGGTCTTTGCCAGCGACCCGGTTGGCTCGCAGCCACTCAGTCCCTGGCCCCCCTAAGCGGCCATGGTAAGGCATGCTGACGAGTGGGGTCCGCCTCTCTGACCATCTCGTATAGCCTCCGCTTCTTCACCTCATGCTGCTCAAATGTGAGAATCCCAGCTTACCGTCTTCTGCTCTTCTGGCACTTCTTTGGGGTGTGGTTCCCAACCTTTCCCCTGCATTCCCTGCGGGCGCCTCAGCCAGGGCCATCTTCCAGGGGGCAAGAGAGACAAGGAGCGATGGGCAGTCGTAGTTGGGTCGGAATATATATAATCTAGAGACGAACCATGAAAGACCGAGACCTACATCAACATGAAAAGTTTGCTGAAATGCAAGCTAGTCTGGATCTTGCAGCTGGACACATGTGATTCCGTGTCTGCCCTTAAGAAAAAGTGAAGAAAAATGGGGTATGATACAGAGAAGTTATATGCGGCAGATAAGACGTTAGTGGGTATAGAGGGTGGCTGCCACGGCAAGTATTGAGAATCAATAAGAGGTTGGTTGAGTAAGCTCGAAAACTAGAGTCAAAGCACTGAGCTGAGGAGGAGAAAGGGAGGTACCAACTGAGAACTAGCCACTCTATAAGCAACATCAAATACTGAAATATATCATCAGCTAACTTAAACGCTTAAAAATTGACGAGTATTCCTGGTTATAACATTCGCGAATGTGCCTAATATTAACAAAATACCAAGAAGGAGGTAGCTCACACACCAAGATGCCACTCGAGACCTAAGATGGGGCCTATCTCTACGTTCTGAAACTGTGAACCTCGCAAGGCTCTCGACTACGTAGCATTTAACAGCTTCCTCGAGTGAGTCCAGGGATCAGCAAGGGCTTTAGGCTAGGAATGAGTTTTGGAAGCAACATATCCGCAATGAAGTTATTCCTCCCCTAACAAAGCCAAGGACGACGGAGTAGTCCTCCATCGACGTTCCCGAAGAATTACTAGGCTAGGCAGGAGCATGGCGGAGATCCTTTAATTGAACACAAGGTAGTTCAATCTTGCCTACGTAGAAGTTAAGAACGAAGAAAAGGGCCTCATCTCTCTCAAGGTGGCTTGAACAGGCGAAGTCGTCGATCAAAGGCGGTAGAATGAAAGGTTGGACGAGGAGTATATGATCGAGAAGCGCCGATGTCCTCCCTACGCTGAGATTGCATCCTATTATACCACAACCAAAGTGTCTCAGACAGCAAGTAGATGGAGATAACTAATGCGGCCATCGTCGAATAGGTGTAAGATGGCTAGGCCAGGCATGTGGTGCATGGGGATGGTTCACAGCCAACACGAGTAATACAGCTCACAAGCCATCAAGATATTGTATAGCAGCAATATAGTACCGACGAAACCAAACAGTTCGTACTCATATAGACCTTCCTGAAAGCACCTTTCTGTCATCCGTCGTATGTAGAGACCCTGATGCACTGATATCCCGTTAGCATATCTCAACATGCTCTTACTCCGTATAGCACCAGATAATGAGAGAGCTTATGTAGATGAGGCGGTACCCACATATGAGCCATTGATGAAGCGCCCTCGGCCTTGACCTCCATTCTATATCACATAAAGAATTTCGTAATGTCTTCGGCGCTCGCAGGGAAGCGCCCCCTGCCTCTGCAGCCGACAGCCGCGATGGGCTTGGATCCTCGTACTCGCTCCGCGAAGCATCTTTCCACATTGCTGCTGATAAGAGAGGAGGGAGAAGGCTGTTCCGTCCTCGTAGTATCCATCCGGGCGGGGACGCCACGTAATCAAGGACAAGCTGGAAGAGGGCAAAGGAAGAACGGGGAGTGGCCTGATGATATGAATGCGTGGAACGCGCTTCCAAGCAAGGCTAACCCGAGGAGCAGCAAAATGCAGGTCAGACCAGATAGAAGCTGCCATAGATAAAGGCTGATGCAATGGGTACGAGATACCGAGAATAGTAGTTGGCATCTGGTTGGACTAGTGCGCTGCTGTAGCGTATATATCCGCAGCCAAAATCTCCAAATCTACGACTTAGTACAAAACCGGGATGGGAAAACCTTCCCCTCATACACTTGGAAGGCAAGGAACCCTAGATGGGGCTGAGGCATACATTACGTTATCCCTGGACGACGATTGGGACATATTGCAATCTTCCTCCCATCGTATAACGAGGCATCGACCTCGTTGGTCCAAATGGTACGGCACTAATTTCGGTTTCTTTGCCGCGAGCGGGCATGCGTTGGTCCCCGCAGAGGTTTGTCGCATACTCGAACTAACAACATTGCCGAACTATAACAGACCATGAATGCGGGGAAGCTCTTGGTGTAGGCCTTTAGGACCGCCGTGACGTAGAATATAAATTTGCCCTCCACCAGACTGTGTATACGTTCAGGAATATAATAAACAGGGCAATTCTATCTACTTACCTTGTCTCGAGTTAGTCTTCAAGATCTCTTCAAGAAAGTAGCGATGACCACATCGAACGGCATGGCAAACTCGGCGCACCGTGATCTCCCACCCTTCCCTCCAGGGCTTCCGCTCGCCCCGATACCGCAGATCTCCTCGCAGAAACTCCTCGCCGGCGATGCCCAAGAAGGGACGCGCGTGCTCGAGGCCACCAAGACTTACGGGTTCTTCTACCTCAACCTGCAAGATTCGCCAGAAGGCCAGCAACTTCTCGACCATGCAGAGCAGCTTCTTGACCTCTCCAAGCGCGCGTTCGCGCACCCGGTGGAGGAGAAGAAGCAATTCCTGCTCCAGAAGGGAGTCTCCTTGTTCGGCTACAAGGCGGCTGGCACGGTCAAGCAGACAGACAAGACTGCTCGGCCGGACAGCACTGAGTTCTTCAACCTGAGCAAAGACCACATGCATGGTGTGGCGCCGAGTCGGTCGTATCCGGCCGAGATCGAAGAGGCGCGACCGCTCCTGAAGGCCTTCACCCGGGAGGGCCACGAGTGTGGGATGGTGGTGCTGCGTGAGCTGGCCCGCCGGCTCGGCCTGGCCGAGAATAGTTTCACGGACCTGAATCTGTTCGACAAGCCATCGGGTGACCACTGCCGCCTGACGAGGAAGGAACCACAGAAGCTTAACGACACGACCGCCATCGGCCTTCCAAGTCACACAGACTTTGGCAGCATCACCATCTTATTCAACTGGCTCGGGGGCCTGCAGGTTGAGTCTCGCACTGAAGGAAAGGCCGGTGAGTGGGAGTGGGTGAAGCCGATGGCGGGCCATGCCGTGGTGAACCTGGGAGACGCCATGGTCACCTTCACGAACGGCTTGCTCAAGTCGGCGAAGCACCGCGTCGTACCGCTGCCGGGGGAACAGGGAGAGCTGGAGCGATACAGTGTCGTGTACTTCGTCCGCCCGCACGATGAAGCCCTCATGAAGGCGGTGGACAAGTTTGCCTGCGGACCAAGGGTCAATGTTGCAGGGAAGTTCTCGGCAAGTCACAACGAGGACCAGGTCTTCACGGCTGGCGAGTGGATGCGGCAGAGGGCCATCCAGATGGGAAGCTAGTTTGGTAGATGCCACGCACGTTGTGAAGCATGCAAGAGATGCGGGATATGGATTAGACCCCTTCACTTAGTTCCCCGGCGCTAGGGCAAGATGACTGCCGCCCACTGGCTGCCGTCCCCAGAATGAATGGAGCCAGAGTGGAGGAAGTTGGACGCACACCATGACCAATGTAAGCGATATTCTTATGTACAGCTGACAGGATAAGGCGTGCAAGCCACATTGTCTAGACCGCGGCGGCTTATCAACCAGTTGCACACCAGCCCAGGCAATTACCAGTAGGCGTGTAGTCGCGAGTCACATAGGCCGAAGGAAGCTCCAACCGGACCATGTGGCCACCCTCCCCCACCATGAGGATTACGCGACAGCCGCTCGCAAGACCGCCTATTGAAAACCCCAACAGTTGCTCGTTACACGATCCTCATTGTCTTGAACCGGGCCGTGGGCCCGAAGGATGGGTGCACCGCAGGGGCTGCGCCGTGTTGTCTAAGACCGAGAACAAGAGTGTACTGTAGCCTCAAAGTGAGACATCCGCTTGTCTACGCCCTGGGGAAGGATGATGATGATGATGGACGGTATGGACGAGGAATCTCTCGGGCCGGTGTAGTGTGCGTACCTGGAAGGACTAGCGCATGCGACCCAAGCCTGGCCCCGAGACTCCAAGGAGAAAAATTGCCCTTAGTTGCACCTCGACGTAGGATTTGGGGCTAGTGGGTGAGGCGCTAGATGAATCCGGCACGAAAGAGTTTCTATTACCTCGTCAGCGCTGGGCGCCCTGGGGAGATTGCATGGATGAGACGGCCAACTAAGAACGCAATCCGTCCCAAGTATCCGTCCATCTAGCTTGTTTAGGGCAATCAAAGAGCAGGAAGCGACAGAAACACCACATGACGCGCCTGCCTGATCAAGATCGGAGGGCCGCACTGCACTGCTGGCTCTCGCCCTCACGCATGCTATGTACTCGATAGCGGAGGATGCCTATTTGGGCATACTAGTCATATTACTATCCCTGTCCCCGAAGGTTGTGCATCGTGCGTTGCCGATCGGTCCAGCTGCGTCAGCGGCGAGTCTTTCGCATCCTGAGAAGAAAACCTAGCTCGCCCAGGTGCAGAGCATCTCTGCAGCTAAGGCACCGTATGGGATGCTGCCAAGGTCTGGGCTTCTCTAGGTGAAGAAGACCGGTGGAAACGCTCAGACCGCAGGGCCGATTTCCCCTGGCGATCCGCCGCAGACCCCTCCTCCTCCCATATTGGGGGCATGGGGCGACCACCCTGGCGGCGGGCCTTGGAGTCCAGCGATTCTCTATGTGGTCTGGCGAGGGGCTAAAAATACACTACGTCCGCCCTCTGCTGCTGCTAGCGGCACATCCGATCGATGCGGGAGAACCGACGATCCGGTTCGTTTCCCTGGCTCTCCCTCTGGCGCGCGTGCAAGGGCCCTCTAGAGGCGCAAAGGCTAACGTTTCACAAACACCGCACGCCTGAAACTGGTGCTGCTCGTATTGATATCATCGCCGTCGATGCGCCCGCGCGCCCGCCTGCTCGCCTGATGTTGCTATCTCCCTCCCGCCCCGGGATCCCGGTTTGTTGTGGCTGTGGGCGCATGAAACATCGACGACAGCATTGCGCGGACGACGAACGACCTCAGGTGGGGGGGCAGGGGGGAAGAGACTGCGCAACTTACTCAGGAAGGCTCGCGAGCAAGGAAGGACCAAGGCACTTCGATGTGGCCGGGCCGAGATGAGTGCGCCCCAATGGTTCGCCTGACGGGGTCGGTAGGGCGAAAGGGAAGAAAGAATTAAACAAAAAGAAAAAAAAAATAGTCAGTCAAAAGACAATCTGCCGACCAAGCGGGAAAGTGCGGCCAGAAGCACCTCTGTCGCCTGCAATTTGGATGAATGGGCGGCTCGGCCAGGCCACGTTGGGAGGGGCAATATACACCGGCAGAAGACGAAGCTTGCGCGTGCAAATTCTACGCCTCGGGATATTATGAGCCTCGAGACCAGGGGCAATCTAATCCCACTTTGTGGGGAAGGCTAGCGTCATCGTGGGACCCGTAGCTCATTACAACCGGCGCCGGCGCCGGCACTGACCTCCCCTCGTCCCTCCCTCTGGATCACCTCCAGCATGTTGGCTGTGGGGTCTCTGCCCCGTTTCCAGACGACTGCTCCGTACGACTGACTACCTTACACACCACGTCGAGCCACCGCCAGCAGCGCGCGCTGCACCAGTCACGCCCGCTCGTCTAGCCACCGGCCGCGTCCCGGAGCTCCCATGAGCCAGGTTTTTCTCGCGTCCGCCCCCCCTCCCCCCCTCGGGAGTTGTTGCTGCAATATGGACCGCCGCCTGGCCCTGGCCATGGCCCACCCGACCTGTGGTCTATTTTTCTGCTCGCTCACCGTCAACGCCAGTCCTGCTCGGCGCAATTTAGCCTGACCAAAGCGCCCCATGGCCTCCTCTCATCGCGGCCCTCGCTACCCTCCCAAAGTGGTGGCAGAAATGGATGAAGCTAGATCCCCGTCGGCCCCGTTCCTGTCGGGTTGGTATTGCGCTGGGGCGATGGTAGTAGTATCCCGGGAAGAAGGGGGCCGCCAGCCGGCGTCTAAGTACCTCCTTCTGTTGTCCTTTCGTGAGTCAGTCTGGCCCATATGTACATAAACCTATAGAGCCCATCCGACCGCCACCTCGCCTGGCCCACGGACTATCCGCCGTCGTGGTCGTGCTCTTCCCCTTGTTGCCATCGCCCTTGCTGGTGCTCACCAGCGTGTCCAGTGCTCTCGCTCCTTTTCGTGCCTGGCTTCGTTCGCTTTGGACCGACCCCTCCCCCCCCCCCTCTCTTCCCCTCCCCCCAAAGTACCGCTCGTTCGGCCCCCTGCTCCTCGGCCTCTTTACTTGGTCGTTACCTGGCCTGGGTTCTCGTTTCCCCGGTGTCGTCCTCGTCTCACGGACACACAAAGTCGAGCTTGGCGTGGTTGGACGCAACATTCAGAGAGCTCGTCAGCCCTGCCATGCGGGTACCCGAGACCTACGGGAACTGAAGAAAGAGAAGAGACCCAAAATTTGGGACCGAGCTTTCACGACAAAGACCCTGTCACTCGTTACACATCTTCGTATCGCGCCAGAGTCCCACGAGCTACCGCTCTTGGCCATCGGAACTTGGAACCCAACCCGTCTTCGTCGTCTGATGTTGGGTAGTCCAAGCTGAGACCCGGAGGAAAAGGTCTGTGGCTCCCGCCTCTACCACTCGGGCGAACAAGAGGACCTATTAAGAGAGGCTCGGCATCTCTACGCCTTGGACTTTGCTCAACTATCACGGAGCGAAGCCCCAGTTGAGCCGAAAAGGTTGGAACAAACCGACCAACCCGACATCTCAACTTTACCTCTTTGCGACCCGCTACCCTCGGTCTGACCCCGTGGTGTCCTCGATTTGAGACCCTCCATCCACGAGCAAAATGGGTCTGTTCTTCGTCTCGTGGGAGCTATGGCAGCAGATGACCTTTGTGAGTCGCTCCTCTCCCCAGCTCCGTGTCGGATGCCCTCTAACACTAACCCCCAGGTGCTGGCAATGGCCATCGTCGTCGTCTTCGTCATGGGACTCGTGAAGCTATGGTGGAACAACCGACTTATGCGGAAGCAAGAGATTATCGACGAGGAAAAGCGGGCGCGGATGACCGACATGCGTCGGGCCGGGCTCAGTGTCAAGCGAGGGAATGACATACCCTTCGGCGTCCGCGCGATTCAAAGCGGCGTCGAGGTTGCCGGCATCTGGATCTCACGGCCAGCGACGCCGAGCCTTGAGAGCAACGCTAAAATCGCGTCCTCGACGACCCTGGTTGGTGTGGAGAGCAATTCGGAGAAGAAGGCGAAGTACGCCGAGGAGACGAGGCCCGCGCCTACATTTCCCCTTCTCGACCGAACGACATCCGATCGCTCCATCTTGCAGACACTTAACGACACCGAGTCTCTGAATAGCACCCCTTCCATCACGCCCCCCTTGTCACACTTTGCTTCGCAGACCCGGAAGCCCAACGTGCGGACCTCCCCGGTCCTCAGCGAAGACAGCCTCCGCCGGCTAGAATCACACTCACAGGCGAGGTCCCCTCATGACATTTATATGCCCACCTCGGGTCCGCATAACCCGCGCCGCCCTAGCCAGCGCAGCTCGGCCTCGTCCTCTGGGGGCGAATCTATGGACTCACAGTCTCGCTCCACTCGAAGCACTAGCGGCAAGAGCTACAGCTCTTCGCGCAGCTCCCGGTTGTACACGTCGCGCAACACCTACGAGAGCCGGCTCAACTATAGCACCCTGCCTCCTGAATCCCCAGACAAGGATAGCCGGGACCCCTTCGGGACGCCTGCCAGGACCCCGAGCGGATTTTCGGCCTTTTCCCAAGACATGAGCGAGGCTCACTCGTCGCTCGCTCAGAGTCAAGAATTGCCTACTCCCCAGCCAACTTTTGGCCCTGGAGACATGCACTTCAACAAAACGAGCCGGCGGGTGAACGCTGGCTTTGAGGTGCTCCCAGCGGGGACTTTTGGACCCCCGCAAGGCACGGAGCGAACCGGGAGCCGAACAGACCTGGGGAGCGACAGCGACGGCAGCCGAGACTCTACGAAGCAGCAGAACAAGCTGAGGAAAAAGTCAATCAGCCAGCTGCCCCGAGGGAGCCCGATGTTCTGAGCATACCACTGGCCGCTTGGGCAGTCTGTAATCCATAAGAGGGAACCATAATGGAGGAGAAAAGGGAGACGGTCGAGGATTCCCACGCCACTGGTACATGTGAACCGGAAACAGTGGACTCGGGTAAGATGGCCTGTAGGCCTTGTATTTTAATTGTGCGCATGAGCGCCGACGATCATGGATCAGCGGTTGTTGATAGATTCTCTTTTGTATCCTGTGCTAGCAGGTTTTGCATGTTGACGGCGTCGAGGCGGAGGCCGCCAGGGGTTAAAAAAGGAGTTAATTGCATACTAGGAGCTCTCACTATCGCTGAGACCCGTAATGAAGATATTTGGTTCTCATCCAAAATAAAATGGTTCCTCGAGAAAAATAACAACTGCATCCGTCGTTTTTGGTCATGACATCTGACATCCTAGCGGGTGTAAGTAGGTGTTGCGGCTAATAAACCCTAACCCCGGTTGGAAGCGTTAAATTTCAGGCAGCCATTGTCAGGTGATCCCGCGTCCCCCACCTACCTCCTCCGGGTCGCGCTTCGCGTCGCTGTTTCCTCGCCCCCATCAACAAAACCCTTGAGCTCGATTTACACGTCACTCTTGTCCCTCCACCCAACGCCGCCAACGCAAAGAGTTTTGCATAGCAGACACAGAAAGAAAGAGCTCCTCTCTTCTTCTTTCGCAATGGCCGAGGCGGAATACGATGCCAACAACACGGAGGACATGGGCGGCGCTGGCCCAGGGGCGCCGACCCCGCTGTCTGCTCTCGAGGTGAGCCTTTCCAGTCCACAGTACAGTAGTGGTGTTTCACTAACCTCATGAGTAGGGTCTTTCTGGCCTCACGAAACGAGACATCCAGTTGATCATGGATGGCGGCTTCAACACGGTCGAATCTGTCGCGTATACCCCGCGTCGAGCACTAGAGCAGATCAAAGGCATCTCGGAGCAGAAGGCGGGCAAGATCCTCGCAGAGGGTGAGCACTATTACCCATATTATGGAATACAGCTCTGATTTTCATTTTCTTCGCAGCCTCTAAACTCGTCCCTATGGGGTTCACCACTGCCACCGAGATGCACCAGCGCCGCAGCGAGCTCATCTCCATCACCACTGGCTCAAAAAATCTCGACACCTTGTTAGCTGGAGGAGTCGAGACCGGCAGTGTCACAGAGCTCTTCGGAGAGTTCAGAACTGGAAAGTCCCAGATCTGCCACACGCTTGCTGTTACCTGCCAGCTGCCCTTTGACATGGGTGGTGGTGAGGGCAAGTGCCTGTACATCGACACCGAAGGCACCTTCCGGCCTGTCCGCCTCCTTGCCGTCGCCAATCGGTTCGGTCTCTCCGGTGAGGAGGTATTGGACAATGTAGCATATGCCCGAGCCTATAATTCGGATCATCAGCTCCAGCTTCTCCAGCAGGCTGCCGCCATGATGTGCGAGACTCGCTTTAGCTTGTTGATTGTCGATTCTGCCACTTCTCTATACCGGACGGATTTCCTGGGTCGTGGTGAGCTTAGCTCTCGCCAAACCCACCTCGCCAAGTTCATGCGCACGCTTCAGCGCCTCGCAGACGAATTTGGCATCGCCGTCGTCATTACGAACCAAGTCGTTGCCCAGGTCGACGGTGGCCCGTCTGCCATGTTCAATCCGGACCCAAAGAAGCCAATCGGAGGCAATATTATTGCGCATGCTTCCACGACGCGCATCAGTCTCAAGAAGGGCAGAGGAGAGACCAGAATCGCCAAGATCTACGACAGCCCGTGCCTACCTGAGAGCGACTGCTTGTTCGCAATCAATGAAGACGGTATTGGGGATCCTGCCCCCAAGGATGTCGAGAAGGAGTAGAATTTAGAGCTACGGCGCGCTGTGGTCTTGACATGATGTGTAAAATGCGCTGTAATGAGCACGAGGACAAAGGTGGAGAGGTATGGCTGTCAAGGGGAACAGTAGTTCCTTCTGGTGCTGCTGGGCTCATATAACCTGGCTTGCATACTGGCTGGCGTTTGGTGGGTCGCGATAAACGGTGCAACGGTCTCTTCATTCCTAGATATTTCGCTTCCAATGTACATGATTCCATGCTAAAGGTATCAGATTCCAGTCATCTACCGGTTGTAGTTCTCTACTTGATGCCTTTTTTTTCTAAAGAAAAATTAACTGGGCGCAACTTTTTGAATTGGCTACCAAGGTTTGTTGTTCTGTTGTTGGCTGTAGTGGGAGTGTTGCGATATGCACTTAGCCGACATGACCACGCTAAGCGGGCCGCGCTTTGCCAGGCAAGAAATTCTGTCAAACCAGAGCTCCCAAGTTCGCGCGTTCCCCAGCTTAAAGCAACGCACTCGCGACCACGCACCTAATTCACGTCGAGCTGAGAATTGTGGCTGCCGACAATAACTACATGGAGGCAAAATGAGCTCCAGAGACATGCAATATCTCTACAAAGAGACGCGACTGGACCTGGAGCCAGCCTCGGCCAGCTCCGTAGTCCAGTTGCGAATCGCGCCGCAGAGCACCGCCAATCGACTGAGCTCTGCCCTCCGGTCGAGCATCTCCGGGAAGGGCGTCGGCGAAGATGAGAGCGCGTGGCAAGGAAAGCACCTGGCGACGGCATCGTCTATCTTCGACCGCAAGCACCACGGCTCGCCTCGGAGCATTCTCTGGAGGGTCCTCGAGAACGGCACTGTCCTCAGCCTGCAAGCCGCCGACATCTGCAAGAAGCAAAAGGAGGCCGATGCAAACCTAGTTCTGCACATTCGATTCTCGAGCCCTATCCGACCGTCGTGCATCGGCTTCGCCGATCCCGAGGACCACGATGCGCTCTACGTCTTCGTCATCGACCAGGGAAACCAGCTTCATTCCCTCGCCTTCCGACCCGATGTCTTCAGGAAACGGACAGCAGTGGAGGGTCTCGGAGATTTTTGCAAGTCATATTCGCCCCCGGGCTTCGGGTTCAAGCATCCGCATAGACTGGTGGCTGTGAGCCCGAACCAACTGATCGTGACGATGCACGACGGCGGCATTCTGCGATTCGACAAGAACCGGTCGCATGATGGTGAGGCATCTTTTAGAGCCTTTCTGGGAGATCCAACTAACGCCGAGCAGCGAACGGGGGGAATCTGTGGAAGGAGACCATCTACAACGTCGCGGGTTGGGGCCAGAGCCTCCGTGGCCTGGTGCCGTTCCAGAGAAACCCGACGATCAAGTATGACAAGATCAACATGGAGCTGACGGCTGCAGTCTCGACTGCGGTCACCAACATGGGCCACGAGGAAACCTCCTTCTTGTTTACGATATGCTTAGATCACCGCATGAGGGTCTGGGATGTGCAGAGCGGCCAGATACTGTACACAGGCGACATCCTTGATCTTGGCCGGGATCCCCAAGATGTCGGAAAGTGGAAAATAGAGCCAACCCAGCAAAACCTCATCCGCATTCTCGACCGGGGTCGCGGCCAATGCTTGGTTGTGACCTTCTCTCCCATCGGCGCTGGCGAGTTCAAGTTCTGGCAAGTCAAGGCTAACGACCAAGGCTCTGTGCACGTCGCCGACATGTTCCCTCACGATAAGCTCGTACCGCCTAGCCCCTCCGGCTCGTCCGACATCTGGACGATGGCAGACTTTGCTGTGGCCGAGCACGACCATGGCCCTCAGCTATGGATCATCTGGAAGGCCAACATCATCCACCGAGTACAGACCTTGCAGATCTTCCCACGAAACGACACTGGCCCGTTTGCCGATGGCTGGCGCAGTGTGTTTGCCGATAATACCGTGCCAACTGCCCAGGTGTCAGGGCCCTGCGACCCGGCTGATTCGACGGAGAAGTGGCTCGAGCTGATCTTTTTCCCCGGACGCTTCTCCAAAGCGACCATCGATACGGCCTTTGCCATGTACCAGAAAGGACTGGGAACGCCAAAGGATGCATCTGCTAAAGGGACCAAGAGTATCGCTGAGGCGATTTGCTCCGTCCTGGGTTCTACCTCCACTCTGGAGCGAAACTCGGCCGGCGGTATGGATTATGAGCAGTTCAGAAGCACTAGCGAGACCCAATGGCGAAGATTCTACCGCCTTTTGGTTGAGCTAGAGAAGCAGAGGGGGGAGGCGCTGTCTCTTGTGCTCGACGTTGGAACAGGCATGATTTGGGTCGTCTGTTCAGATTGCTCAGCCGCTATCCGGCAATCCAGCAATCTTGATCGTGTGTGCCACAACATTCAGTCTCCGGACAAGGACGATGAGGACGTCGCATCTCTGGTCTCAGCAGGGTTGAACTTTATCGGTAACTTCTCAGACAACATGCTTCAGCTGTCTAAAGCTGCTCTGCAGGCGGAGCTGTTTGAGGACTCCGCCAAGCCCGACGACGAGAGAATTCAACAGTTCTTCGACAAGGCTGGGTTCTGGCGGCAGATTACGGATCAGGACTGTGCCGAGGTGGTCGATGCCCTCGGTCCTAACTTCCGAATCGTGACCGCGCGGCTCTACGAGGACCTCCTCGATCTCTTTTCGACGCCGGGCGAGCCAAACGGTCACGAACTCGAGCATCCGTTCACCCATTTCGGAAGGAAGATCGCACTACGGGCCGTCCAAGAGACAGCGGAACTGCACTGGCAGATCCTCTTCAGCCAGCTGCTTTTGCTTGTCCACATGGAGCTCGAAATCGAGAACGAAGACGAGGCTCTCCACTCGAGGCTTGACTTGGGCCGCGTGTACCGCCAGCTCGTCGCAGCTCTCCGGCGACTGGAGCTGATCAAGTGGCTAGTCAAGACGCAAATCAGCGTCCCAGCCCCCAAGGCGGACCGAATCGGCTCTGGCAGCTTTTCTCCATCCCTCTCGAAGCGGCCCAGCGATGAAGGACACACCATTACTGCCTTCGAGGGCATCGTTGGCCACCTGCTCGGCCCTACCGACCCAGAGCATCTCCTTCTGGCCATCACGGAAGTGGCAGTCGATGTTTGCGCACCGGAAAGCCCTACCGAACTGGTTCCTTATTTGCAGCAGTGCTGGCTGCTGAAACAGGATCGGCCAGACTTGGCCCTTGAGTTGGGGCCTTTCAGCGGCCAGGACCCCTTTTCAACCTACATCCAGGGCCGCGTATTCCTGTCTCTCCGAGACTATGATGCTGCTACCATCTACTTCGAGAAAGCGTCACTGGGGCTGAGCATCTCGGTCAAGAATCTGGAGCGACATAGCTCTAGCCTTCTCGACGACACCGAATGGAATCTCCTCAACAGCGGCCTCCCCAACTATTATTCGCACATTGTCAACCTCTTTGACCGACAGAAGGCGCATTCGTTTGTGGCTAGGTTCGCCCGTATCGCTCTCCAGTTCGCCCACGCCCCTGGCCATGACGGCGCCGCAGTGAGGACAGAGCTTCAGAGTCGTCTCTTTTCAGCAGCAACCGCGATTGCCCACTACGACGTTGCGCACTCAACCCTGCTCTCTATGAGTGATGAGGTGCTCCAGCACTCGTACCTCCGGAGGCTAATTGAGAAGATGTCGGAAACAGGCCAGAATGCGGAGCTAGTCAGCCTACCCTTCTCCGGGCTCCAGAACAAAGTCGACGACATTCTGCTCGAGAAGTGCCGGGGGGTCCGAGATGTGATCAACGACACCCCCTACCACCAGATCTTGTATGCCTGGCGGATCGCGCACAACGACTACCGCGGCGGCGCTGCCATCTTGCTTGACCGGTTACAGAAGCTGCGAGCCATCGGAGAGGCGGACAAGCTAGGCGGAGATGACTCCCTCGATACCCAGGTTACTCGGCAGTACCTCCTGCTCATCAATGCACTGAGCTGTGTGACCTCCAAGGAAGCCTACATTCTAGAAGATATGCCTCCTGAGGAGGACGGTGAGCAGGGCGGCGGAGACAAGGAGGACGATGGGAAACTAGAGGAGCTGGCTCGCGCCTTGGACGAGGACCAGACGGCCGTCTCCAGCCGGGATGAGGACAAGGTGCTCAAGGAGGCGATGAAGAAGTTTTCCCGCGCCTACGTCGAGCAGGCAGAGCCACGCAGAATCGTCACGCTCCCAGACCTCCGCAAGCAGTACCAGCAGGAGCTGGATCGGATCGTGGCAATCCAGAACAACCAGTTCGGATTTGCTGCTGACGACGACGTGGTGATGAACTTTGCCTGATTGGTGTTCATCGGATGTAGAGGCGCACATGTATGATTAAAACATAAAAATGGCATTCACGGGCGGGATGATACCTGGGTGGCGTCACGAAGATAGGAGGCGAAGAGCGTGTGCAAAGTCTCCACCAGAAAAGAAGAGCAATAATAAGCTGTTTAGACTAAATCTGCTGGACCTAAAAGACGTTGCATGATCCTAAACCGAAACGCCGTGTCCATGCAAGAGAAGTAAGTATCGGGATGCCCCTGTCCATTATCAAGCTCGCTGGCAGAAATGAGGCTCCATTATCTATCTCGTACCAATACCCCGGAGGCCGACCAGGGCCTAGGCCGGCACTGCCGTGATCCTGTGTTCGGGTAGTGCAGGCAGACCATCTGGACCGTTAGCGGCGGCCTGCTCGGCTGTCTGACGGTAAAGGATGATCTCAGACTGCTTGAAGTATCTCCGCGCATCTGAAGCAAGGATTAGACAACTACCGGGGCAAGGAGGAGGGGGAGAAACTCACCTTCATCTATCAAAACGAGGCTTAGGTAGTACCTGGTTGAGAACTTCTTGTTGACGTCCCGGAAGGTGGGGGTCAGGTCGAAGCCTCCTAGGAAGAGCCGAATGGGGATGGTCTCGCCTCTTGATGGAGAGCCGTCCATGATCTAGATTTGGCCAGGTCAGCTTTGGTCAGGCGTAACGCAAGCGTCATCCTTACCTCGAACCGCACCAAGGTCTCGCTCTCGTTGTATTGGTTGGGTGCGGCACCCGTGGTCTCGCGGCGGATGATGCTGAGCTCCATGTGTTTGATCTTGAGGCGGACCAGCAGGAAGTAGATGCGGCCGACGATGACGTCCTTGAGATGGTACTTGCTCTTGCTGTACTCGAACTCGATGTGCAGGCAGTCCTCGATGCCGACGTCCATCTTGATGCTGCTGTTCATCTCGGGCGGGATCCGGTAGCTGTAGACCCAGATGTCCTTCTCGCGGATCACGTCGGCCATGCGCCGCGACACGGTGACGCGCACAAAGTAGCGCAGCTTGACGTTGATGCCGTTGTAGGACTCGTACTGCTTCTCCACGTTCTTGAAGTTGAAGTCAAACGTCTGTGGGTGCTGCAGCTCGCCCGGCGCGGCGAGCTCCTGGACCAGGGAGAGGAACTCGTAGTGGTTGCCGCGGTCGAAGAACATCTCTGCACGAGGCCAAGGAGAGGCCGTAGGGTCAGCAATCGCGCACGGCGGACTGCACGCCGGGGGCGGGAGACGCAGAGGTGAAAGGAAGAGTGCCGCATACCTATTGTGCCGATGAATTGGACCTTGATACCTGTGTGCTCCATCCGCTTTCCATCCTTCGGCCGGACCGTGACGGCGCCTTTCACCGACTCGCCGTCCATGTAGAGCGGCGCCTTCTCCCGGCGGTTTTTGTCGAGTTTGACGTCGACCATAGAGCGGTCATCGCCATCCTCGAGGACAATGTCGATGTCCACGGGCGTCGAGAAGAAGTACGACATGATGGGCGGCCAGGCAACAGGGCAGAGGGAGAGAGATAGGAGAGGGGGGAGGAGGGGGGAAGGTAGCGCGCGAATGCTACCTGCGTCGAGCTGCTAATGTATTTTCGATTGCGGTTTGGTTCCGTCGTCGATCCGGCGTGCGTATGGGGGGAGGAGAAGCGAAAAGCCTCGAGGTGTCGGGGCGATGCGTCGGGTGTGGGAGCTCGTGGCTCTATCTCGGGGGGCGCCTCTTTGGTCCTGTGTCGTCAGCTGCAAGAGTGTTGCGCCGTGCCTGCCCGCCGACCGGGAGCTTTGGAGCTCCCGCGCCGACGGCTGGCCAATAGGGTGGCGCAATGGCCGTCTACGACATGTGGGGGTAGCTCTCCTAGTTAGTCCAGCCGTGCAAACTCCCCTAGACAAATAAATGGGTGATACGACGAGAGGAATCTCGAGACACACAGACGCTGCTGCTTGTCTTCTTCTTGGTGCATGCATTTGTATTACAAGATAAGGCAGCCGTAGTATAAGTTTTTATTTGGAATAGCATAAAAGAAAAGAAAAGGAACCCGAAATATACAACACTGTTTCTCAATTTCGGCCCTGCCATATCCCCTGTAACCATCGAAAGCGACACATCTTCCCCCCAATTGCTACTCACTTAGTCTCACACGAACCTTAAGTTAATCCTTTATCGTGAGCTGGGCCCTGCGTTACAGTGCATAGAGCACAGCAAGGCGTGCCAAGGACACTGTCTAGCAAAGGCCCAATGCCAGCAAGCCAGTGGCCGATAGGGGAGGGAATCCTTCTTTTTTCTGAGAGCGTAGGAGCGGCTCGAAAGCACCTTGACTACCTGAACCTCGCTCTTAGTCTAAGCTAGTCCGCCATGGTCGTGAGCATAATATGAGTAATATGAGAGAGATGGAAGACGAAATAATTGTTGTTGATGAAACCGTTGGCTAGATCAAGTTCTCCGGCCAGTCACCCACACAATCTTCTCGCCGGGCCGAAGTCCACTGGAGGGGTGGGACTTCCCAATCCAGCCCCCCAGCCTGACTGAGCCTGGCGAGTGGGAAGTTCTCGCTGCGCACAGACCAGCGCATCATGTCTCCACCACAGCCCAACCTGTCCAATCATGGTGGATTTTGCTCGCCTGCCCTAACAGACCGCTGAGACCACCAGCGCACACAACCACTTTTGACGGGTCCAAATTCGACATTTTTCTCCCGCTCTGGATTCACGATTTCTCATCGACCCCCCAACGATACCCTCAACCACGACGACCTCTAGCCGCCGCCAAGATGAGGTACATTCACTCCGAGGAGACCCTCACGGTCCCTGAAAATGGTATGTCTACCACCTCCGCGCATTTTGGGCAGCCAGACGAGGGACGAGGCGAGGCTGCCGCAACATGATATTCCGGGGGACAAAAAAAAAGAAGGACGAGGGGCGACTGGGATTCTAGGCCGGAGTGCCGACGGCCACGACACTCGCTGAGGGGAATTGGCTTCCTGGATAACAAGAGGTGTTTTCAAATGCTGACACTATTGCCATCGCAGTCAAGGTCTCGATCAAGTCGCGCCTGGTCACGGTCGAGGGGCCACGAGGTGAGGAGCATGCGATCAACTCCGCAGGGGACCGGGACGATGTTCTAACCGGAGGACAGGCAAGCTCGTCAAGGACCTGAGCCACATCGCTGTGAGCTTCTCCCAGCCCAAGAAGGGTGTTATCGGCATCGAGATCCACCACGGCGTCCGCAAGAGCGTCGCCGCCCTCCGAACCGTCCGAACCCTCATCAACAACCTCATCATTGGCGTTACCAAGGGATTCAAGTATAAGATGCGATATGTTTACGCCCATTTCCCCATCAACGTCAACCTTGAGAAGAACAAGGAGACTGGCCTGTTCGAGGTCGAGATCCGGTATGTCTAGGAACTCGGGAACCGCACCCCTACGGCGCCCTACGAGGCGCTCGATTAGGAGGCCGCAAGAGGGACGGAGTACTGATTTGGGATGGACAGAAACTTCATCGGCCAGAAGATCACCTTCAAGGTCGTCATGCAGCCCGGCGTCGACGTCGTCATCTCCACCGCCCAGAAGGACGAGCTGATCCTCACTGGCAACTCTCTCGAAGGTGTTTCCCAGAGCGCGGCGGACATCCAGCAGACCTGCAGGGTGCGAAACAAGGATATCCGAAAGGTGTGTTTGCTGCAGCCCTCGTGGTCCCTCGACCACCGACACTCGATCCCCTCAAGACGAACCGAGCTAACACGGCTACCTACAGTTCTTGGACGGTCTCTACGTTTCGGAGAAGGGCAACGTCGTGGAAGAGTAAGGGACGCGCGGCCACGGTTTCTTTGTGTGCTTTATGGGTCTTCCGGAGTGACAAGGGGGTCAAATGGGCATTTGCATGTTCCGTAGCACAAAGAGGCTACATTCAAAATGGAATCCCTTTGAGAACAACAGCTCTGGCACTCACCACAGTGGCAGTCCTTGGCGGTCCTCGGCGGTCTTCACGCGATGATATCACTAGGCACAAGGGCGGTACCCTCCTCTTTCAGTAGACCTAGAGAGAAATGGCATCCCGGTGCTCTTCGCACTACTCGCGCAAACATTCACATAATAGGGGAGGCTTATAAATTAGCAGGTTTAAGTGACGAGGGGGCGCAACTGCAACAACTCTTGAATTTGCATCCCTATGAGGGTGCCCAGCGGCAAGCACCTTTGGTCTAGAGGTCTGTGGGAATATCAACAACATCCCTGCTCACTCATCTGAATCAACAATGCCGGTCCATCATGTACACGCCAACAAATCCAATCATTACATTCATACCGAGGGCTCATATAGCTCCTATCCCATGTTGGGAGCGGTGCTGCGCCCACCAAGGCTGGTGCCGGTGCACGGTGCACCTGTCCTAAACTCGTTCATTCCTTCCGTGGAAATGTTGTGCTCATGATTCTTTCTTCTGGCGCTGCGCGCGATGAAATGCTTCCATAAATGCGCCGGTGCAAAAAATTGGGGTAAGGGGGGTTGGTGTGGCTTGGGTGGGGGAGGCGGGCGGTGTGAGAAGCAATATATACTACGCCATGGGTGTTTATGATGCCGGCGGGAAGACAAAATATTCGTATCGAGGAGGGTTGGTGCTGAGGCAATGTACAGGTCGAGGTCGTAATTTCATGTCATTCTAGGGACGAAAGTTTGAAGGGTATGTGAGGGGAGGTGAGAACACCGACGGTGCTCATCACCTATGCGAGGGCGCCCGCGAAGGGACTCGGGACGGCGCCCGCGATACCCTTGTTGTTGTCCTTGTCGTCCTCGTCGTCCTCTCAGATCTCCGGGTACGCCTATCAGTGCTAGCGCTGCCTACAGTGGTCGTTAGTACATCAGTTGATCGATTGCAAGCCCGCCCGCGTAAAAGGCCGGGGGGGATGTGAGGAGAGTCACTTACTCGGACTGCTGTGGCTATATGAGTCGCTCCAGTAGTTGCTGCTGACCTCGCTACGGGCCTTGGACTGCGCCTTTCTCTTGCGGTCCCTGCGCAGACCCAGCAGCAGCAACAGCGTGCCGGCGGCGGCGCTGAGGCCGAGCCACCCAGCCCCGCTGCTCTTCTTCTTCTCCTTGCGCGAGGCAACGGTGCTGGGCCGGCCGCCTCCGCCGCCAAACCAGCCGCCGTGTCGCTCTCGGCGTCCGTGGACCGAGCCGTGCCGGCTATACCGCTCCTCCTCGATGATGGTCTCGGTGCGGCGCTCCTTCTTCTTGCCCATGCCCAGCAGGCCCAGCAGCGTGTGCCACAAGCCTCGCACGATGCAGCAGGCACAGACGAGAAGAAGGATCACGACGCCCGCCAGGGCACCGATGACGATACCGGCAATAGCACCGGGGCTCAGCGAAGCGCCCGCGGTGCCCGTGACGGTACCGTTGCCGGGAGCCGAGGTGGTCGTTGCGGCGCCGCTGCCCGAGTCTGTCTGGGTGACGGTGGCGCCGCTGGTGACGCGGTATGGCGCGCTGTACTGCGTGGTGATGACGGTCGTCATGGATGAGATAACGGTAGTGTAGGTCGCTCCAGCCGGGGGCGGCCCGTTGGCCATGCACTGGCCCTTGTAGGCGCAGTACTGCCAACTGGCGCAGCAGATAGTACCGCAAGCGATCCAGCCGGAGCCGGCCTCGGGGATGCAGTCCTGGCCGCCCTGGCCCGTCTGGACGGGCACCCACGAGCTGATTGTGCTGGTGAAAGTCTCGGTCAGAGTCCATGTGGTCGTGTACCAGGCAAAGCCGCCGCCAGCCGCCGCCGAGCACCCTGCGATGCCGTTGGACGTGTAGCAGGACGTGCCGGCGCTGCAGCAGTACTGGTTGTTGTACCCGCAGTACTGCGGGCAGTCGCGCGGCATCAGATAGCCATAGCCAGCATCGTGGAGGTCGTCGCGCGCATACGGGTGCGCGGTGCCGAGCGGGAGGCTGCCGAGGAGCAGTAAGAACCCCGCCACGGCCGCAGAGGCCGTTTGTAGGATCCGCATTGCTTTTTGACTTCGACACAAGGCGGGCCTTAGGTCGAGCGTTGTGTTGTTTGGGCGATCTTGTCGGCTACTCCCCAACGGGAGGGGCGGTGAGCCGCTGACGAGCTCTTCAAGTCTCGGCCTCCACCGGAGAGAGCTCTTGGCTGGAAGCTCACGTCAATGCCTTTTTTTTTTTTTTTTTGCGCTCTCCTCTGACGAATGTTTCCTAGCGACGAGGGGAGAGCTTCCAAACGGCGGAGTTTCAATTCGCCCCGCCAATTAACACACACCCGCTCTGTCACCACAAAACCCGGGTCCTGGTGGGCGGTCCGCTCTGAATTCCCCGGTTGCTGCCGTTTGTTGATTTCCTGTCTCAAACCGCAGGAATGGAAGGGCCGCGAGAATCACGACGGCCACCGAACGCCCGCAATCGAAAAGGATGAATGTCACCTCCCAATTAAAGAGCTGTATGTTAGTTGCGCCGAATGGGTGGTAGGATGGTTTGGGCGGGGAGGGAGAGAGATGCAGATGGAAAAAAGCGAGGAAGGCAGGTTAGAGCTGGTGCCCGGTGTGATAGCACTGCAGAATTTAATAGCGGTCGGGCTGGGCGTGCTGCAGGGTGGGATTGTCAAAAGTCAGTGTGGTTGTCCCAACCTCCCTCAAAAAAGTTGGCCAGCGTCGAATGACAGGTCGCGATCGCTGGTCCCAGCCTCACGGATTTTAGACTCTTGTTTTCAAGGCGCACCCTCGGCCGGGAGTTTTTTTTTGTCTTGCTACCCGGCAAATTAGCAGGCCTTCTCGAACTGAGCAGCCGGGGAGGGATGGAGCTGTCCTTCTGCCAAATGTACTCTTCGATTCCACACTTTTGTCCTGCGGGACGAGTTGCGGGCGGGAATGGGGTGCAGTTCGTGTGAGTTGGCAAGCTGCAAGCCACTGCAAGTTCCCGGCTAAGGGCGGGTCCTGGTTGGGCAGCGTCCGGGCTCGTGTTTACTTGAGCCCCTCCTTTGGTTTACTGGACGATTATCAATGGCTCCCTTATCGTCTTGGCGGGGCCGTGGCCTGACGCACGCCTAACCCGAACTGAGGCTGGAGTTCCAGGGTACGGTACAACCCAAGTCCGGACCCAGCTTCCAAGCCTGAGTGTCGTGCTGGATTCCAAGACAGCTGCAATACATATATTTGATGGTGGCGACGCAGAGGCCATGCATCTCTCCTTTAACCCGGGCTATAACCTGGAACATCTGATTTTTTTTATTTGTTTTTCCCTCCCCTCTTGTACCTTGTACGGATGGACCTAGCAGTTGGCCAGCCACGCCACCCTGGTTATTCTGCGTCCTAGTCCTACAGGGCTAAGGTGCTTGCCCCGGGGAGGGACAACCTTTCGCAGCAGCAGAGTGCTAAAGAGGAAACACTACAGTTGGGGGGGATCTCTGTGTGGTCCCGCTACACCTTGCACCGCCTAAATAAAAAGAAGATTGCTGGAGCAACAGAGCCTAGCACCGAGGATCGCGACACACAGATTGGTTATTCTTCTCAAGCCACGGTGTTTCATGAAGGGCAAAGGGAAAGCGGGGAGGCTGAGAAGGAGAGAGAGAGAGAATGTCACAGGTTTCCTACCAAAGGCGAAGCAATTGGCAGACACTATAGAGGTAGGTAGGCATCCAGGCCACCGACTTACAGCACTAGGCAGCACCGGTTCCTGCTTCAACCGATGACGAATGCGTGGCTACTCCGTAGATTTGCGTGCATGACATGCGCTGTAAGGTAGGTGCTGTAGCAGCTGCCTGGTGGGGACTCAGGTAACGCCGGGACCAAACTCGCTCCCCCCAAATTCCTGCCGATGGGGCGGCTTATCCAGTGACGTGTGGCTTCAGAGACAAGCTGCAGCAGCTACCCATGCACGCCCACTTGGAAACCCGAGCTTCATTTTCCTGAGAACGTCGGTCCGTAAACCACGCAAGAGCTATCGTCGCGCCGCCCCCCTCCCGCCCCTCCCCCCTTCCCTTCCCCCGACCGCGCATCTGCAGACAACCATGTCGTCGCTCGATCCGCCGACGTACCTTGCGTCGCTGCAAAACAACATTCGCCAGCGCCCCATCCCGTGGGACGGCGCTGTGCGGGCCGGCTCCCTGACCGACGACCAGCTCGCCAAGATCCGGGCCGTCGACAAGGCGAAGAAGGATGCGCGCAAGCAGACGGTCGAGGCCGATCTCGCCGGCTACCGGGCCTTGTTTCCCAATGTCCTAGAATCCGCCGCCAAGCGTCAGGACGTAGTGCAATACGTGTTGGTGCTGCTAAATGACCTGCTCAACAGTCCGTACCTTCCCCCCCATCTTGATCGCTCCTCCCGTGGCATTGCATAGTGATCGGGGGGTTCAAAGCGAAGCTACGCCGACGGCAGCTTGGCGCCTTGGAATCCCTTCCGGCTTGCGCATCACGTTGCCGGTAGCATTGCCCCGAGAACCTTGAACATATGCTCACCCTGTGATTCCACAGCCATCCCCGCGTTATCAAAAGCCATCCTCCAAAACGGCAACCCTTATCAAAAATTCCTCCCTCTACTCGCGCACTCGACCAGCTCCGAAGATACCATACCTCTTCTCACGTCCACCGTCCTCGTAAGCCTCATGGCCGGCTCTCGGGACGAGTCGGACGCGACCGTCGACAAGGCGCTGCCCATGATCTTCAGCTACCTCGCTTCCCTGACCAAGAACACCGATGCTGGCTTGCAGGACATTGGCGTGCAGCAGTACTCGTCCCTCATGTACGGCCGGGTTTTGCGGCAGCAGTTTTGGGCCCAGAGGAGCGAGACAGTAGCGCCGCTGATCGACATCTTGCGCGCCGCCGCCGGGGTGGGCAATGGGAATGCCTCGGCGACCCTCTGGAGCGGGACAACCAGCACCGCTCGTAGCGGGCTCGACGGCTCTCTAGGCGGCGGAGTTGGCCTTCAGCTGCTCTATCACGTCCTGCTCGTCATGTGGCAGCTCAGCTTCGAGGCGGAGGACGTCAGTGACGACCTGAACGAGTAAGCATTCCGCGCCCCCTCTCCTTCCCCCCTCGGCACAAGAGAGCAACTCCTAACGCGGTCCAGGGAATATGACATCGTGCTCCTCTACACCCAGCTTCTGCGACTATCACCCAAAGAGAAGACGACTAGACTGCTCGTCTCGACGCTCTACAACCTTCTCTCGGCCAACCAGACAGCCCTCCTCCCCACCGCCGTGCTAGCGCGGCTCCCTGCCCTCCTCGAAACGCTGGGCACCCGCCAGCTCACAGACCCGGACTTGCAAGATGATCTTAGCAAGCTGCGGGAGATGCTCGAGGAGTACACTAAGACCAAGACGACGTTTGACGAGTACGTGGCCGAGATGAACTCGGGCCATCTGCGGTGGTCGCCGCCGCACCGCAGCACCGTCTTCTGGGCCGAGAATGCGCGCAAGATCCTCGAGCACGAAAACGGAGAGCTGGTGCGCAAGCTGGCTGAGATTATGAAGAAGACATGGGGCAACGACAAGGCAGTGCTCGCCATTGCCTGCAACGACGTCGGGAACCTTGTCCGCGAGGTTCCCGAGAAACGCTACCAGCTTGAGAAGCTGGGGCTCAAGACGCGCATCATGGAACTCATGGGCGAGGCGGACGAGAATGTGCGATGGGAGAGTCTCCAGGCGCTGGGCGGCTGGCTAAAGTACAGCTTTGACTCCAAGTGAACGGCGAGGCCCTGGGCTTGAGGGTTGAGAATGTCCAGTGTAGACTGTATGCTTAGCATGGTGGATCGGGGGGGTAGCCTCGGGTAAACGACCGGCATCTGCTACGGGCTGTTGTTACAACTACTAGTGCTGCCGGATATACCTAAGATATCATGGATTGGCTGTATTTTCGCACATCTCGTCGTCTGCTTGCGATTTTCCCAGCCAGTGGCAGTCTCAGCTCAATCTTTGGTGGAACTGGATTACATCCCTGACAAGACTTAGGTAACTAAACAAACTACCTCTCCACCGCGGAATGGTTCCTCGCTAGCTTAGCAAAGCACCCCTTGACAAATCGCATCCAACACTTATAGAACCAGCCCATTGCCAAATCCGGAAGTTGCTTCCACCAAGTTTGGACGAGTCATGGCCGCTCGGCCGTCGAGCCTCGAGCAACGCGGTATGCACTTCCGCCACGCTTACAAGATCATGTTGCGCTTCTTCGCCCTGCAACGATGAGATATAAGTCGTGTACTTGGCCCGAATGTCGAAGCACAATGCAGGCAGACCAAAGCAACTCGCCATCTAACGCATCCAGTTCACTACTACAGCCTCAGATACCTCCTTAGCCTACACATAGTTCTACTTCTCTCCCACGCAATGTCTTACACCAAGACCTCCCACTCAACCACCTACCCGGCCATCTCCCCGGCCAACCCAGCGGTCTCGGCCAGCGGAAAGACCGTCCTCATCACCGGCGGAGGGAACGGAATCGGCCTCAGCACCGCCCGCTCCTTCGCCGCCGCTGGCGCCTCCAGAGTCGTCCTAGTCGGCCGGCGCGAGGCGGTGCTCACCCAGGCCGCCGATGGCATCCGGGCTGACTACCCCGGCACCACCGTCCAGGCACATGCGGTCGACGTCCGTGACAACAAAGCCGTAGCAGCCGTCTTCTCCCGCGTCGGCTCCGTCGACATCGTAGTACACGGCGCCGCGGCAGTCCCGTCACTGATCCCGCTCATGTCGATCGACCCGGACGAGTTGTGGGGCGCCTTTGAGACGAACGTCCGGGGCACGCTCAACGTCGCCCGTGCGCTGCTGGCATCGCGGGCAGAGGGCAGCGAGGAGGCCGTGCTGCTGGTGGTCAACACGGCGGGCGTCCTCATGCCGCCCATGCCCAAGATGGGCGGCTACGTCACCAGCAAGGCGCCGGCTATGAAGATTGTCGAGTACCTCGGAGCCGAGAGCGTGAGCAAGATGAGGGTGATGAGCGTTCACCCCGGTGTCGTCCGAACCGATGCAGCGCTGGTGTTGGAGGAGAACGGCATCTTTTTCCCTTCCTACGACGATGGTAAGCGCACCATTCTGGCCGTTTCATTTGTAGCGGGCAACGCTCTGACTCATTTTCTCCTCGCTAGTCTCTCTCCCGTCCGACTTCCTCGTGTGGGCAGCAAGCGAGGAAGCGGCGTTCCTACGGAATAAGTATGTCTTTGCCAACTGGGACGTGGACGAGCTGAAGGCGCGGAAGGAAGAAATCCAGAGCGGCCTTGAGCTCACGCTGGGCCTGAATGGATTTCCACGAGCAGCCTAGCGATAGCAGATGGAGTACAGAGGAACCCAAAAAGTAAACAAAGAAGGGGCAGAGCTTTAGAGATGCTAGCGGATATGTATTGAGCCTAGATGTGTGAGGTTGGACTCCGCCTCCGGCCTGAATGTTTTTCGCCTCTACGTCCCAAAACGCCTGTGGTACGGGTATGCAGTGTTGAACGCCTGCCGATACAATCAATCTTTTTTTCGTAGTCCCAAAACGATCCCCGTGCTGCAGCAGCCAAGCAAGGCTCACTCAAGCCGCGCCCTTCCAATATTTCGTTGGTACAAACGGCATCTTGGTGACGACCGCATTTCTCTTCCTGCCCCGCACAAGAACAGCCACCTCCGTGCCGGACTTGTGCAGCCCGTCCTTGACGTAACCCATGGCGATGTTCTTGCCCAGCGTCGGGCTCGGGCACCCACTCGTAACACGGCCGACGTTGGCCGCATCCTCGTCGGAGCGGGAGACGATCTCGGCGCCCTCTCTGGCCGGGGCGCCGTCCACCAGCAGTCCGACGCGGCGAGTGGCGACTCCCGCGCCACCCTTGCTTCGGGGGACGAGCTGCGCAGCGATGCGGTCGGCCCCGTAGAAACCGGCGTCTGCGGTACGCCGCTCCTTAGGGATAATCCAACTCAGCCCGGCCTCGACGGGCGTGGTGTGGTCATCGAGGTCGTGGCCGTATAGGCACATGCCTGCCTCCAGTCGGAGGCTGTCCCGAGCTCCGAGGCCCGCGAGTTGCACCTTCTCGGGCCCGGCAGAGAGCAGGGTCTCGGTCACGCCGACCGTCTCGCCCACGGGGATGGAAATCTCAAACCCATCCTCGCCGGTGTATCCACCTCGGCTGATGAGCACCGGGCTGCTGCTGCCCGCGCCAGGCAGCTTGAGCTTGGCGTAGGCTGATTGGCCAAAGAACAGCTCCTTCAGGTCCAGGCTCCCTAGATCGGCCAGGACGCCCTCGAGGATGGCCTCCGCGCCCGGGCCCTGGAGCGCCACAAGACCCCAGCCATCGAGCTGCTCCTGGGTGGCCTGCAGGTTTTCGTGGCCGGCCTCGGTGTTCCACTTGGCCAGCTCCTCGCCCAGATACTTGTCGTCCTTCTCGCGGCAGGCGGCGTTGGTGACGACGTAAAAGGTGTCGTCAGTGAGCTTCGTCAGGATGGTGTCATCCACGATGCCACCGCTGCCGTCGGCATGCAGCAGCACGCTCAGGGTGCTGCGGTGCACACCGAGCGCCTCGAGGTTGCTCGGGGTGAGGCGCTGCAGGAAGGCAGCAGCGCCGGGCCCCTTGAACAGGCGCTGCACCATGTGGCCGACATCGAAGATGCTTGCTTCGGTGCGGGTAAAGATGTGTGACTGGCTCACCGACTGCGCCGAGTACTGGACGGGCATGTGGAAGCCGCCAAAAGGCACCATCTTGGCGCCATGGGCCAGGTGCAAGTCATAGAGAGGCGTCTTTTGCAGCGGCTCGGACGAGGCAGGAGACGAGGCGTGCCGGACCTGCAGGCGCGGGAGGAGCTTTGAGGCACCAACAGGCAGGCGCAGGCGGCCGCTGGGCTGGCACTGGTAAGCCGAGGTCCCCAGGGGACGGGCCTGGCGGGGGGCCAACGCCGTCAAAGCAGAGCGGTGCAGCGTCGGCTCGGCGACGCCCAGAGCTCGACGCCGCCTGCATGCGCCCCTGACCGCGGTGGTTGCCCTAGCTCCGTGTAGGCTCTGCATTGCGCTCCTGGTCGAAGACGTGGACGGCGTTGTGGCGAGAGTAGAAAGCGGTGTTGGAACGAAGAATGTAGAACGAAAGCTTACTCGTCAATGGCCACAGGGAAATTCTCCAGGTACAAAGGGCAGCACCCCACTAGCTCCCCCGCCGCTGTTAGCCGCGCTGCGATAACGGCTCCCCTCGGGGAGTGTCAGCAGAGATAGCAACTGAAGTTAGCAGGGGTTTCGGGCGATTGGGCGCTAACCGCCCCGTGCTGCTCCGAGCCTTCGGCCTAGGTCGGAAGTGCTCCATAGAGTCTAGACCGGGCAAACGACGATTTACTTGCTTTGTTTCAAAGGGCGGCTAGCTACCTTAGGTATCTTGGGAAAGTCCCCAAGGATGTCCAAAGGCTTTGAAAACTACGAATATTATTATATCCGGCGTGAGACCTAGAAATTTGTAGAGAGGCAAGCACAATTACTGCTTTAGGTCGGGTGGATATGGCCCGAGTTCTGCCAGGGGTTCTCGCAGCATCGTAAACAACGCCTCCTTTTTCCCAGCACAAGAAGCTATAACACAGTCTCAATCCCGCCGGCCATATTCATCTTGGCCACCTCGGTAGCCTCAGAGGAGTCTTGGAAATCGCTCTGTAACCCCTCTAGCAGCTCTCTACCCTTCTTGCTGCTCGTTAGCCGTCCACACCGAACGTCCTATCCGATCCGAGTCACCTCTCTAGGGGGCCAAGTAGTAGGAAACGGAATTCGTCTATCCTATTCGTCGAATTCATGATTATCAAGAGCAAATCTATGAGACCGCGGCCGTCTGCAACCGGGCTGCGGCTATGTCGAACTCTTCCCGATATGGTCTGTATCATTAGGGATCGTAACGAACGCCCAACACCACCCAATGGATCCAGTAAAGCGCCCGCTGCTTGATCGCCCATCTGCCTGTCGTATGTTGAATCTTCAATGTTGAATTGGACCTGGCGGACCAGGAAAGGAAAGAATGTGAAGGGAAGGGAAGGGAAGGGAAGAGGCAAGACAAAAGATTACTCCGTCTGCGCCCATCTCCTCTCCCGCAGCGGCATCTCCTTGCCCGACGCCTGCCGCGAGCCGTCCACCTCGGCCCGCCACGCCCAGTACTCGCCTAACCGGACCTCGGCGTACGATGTGTAATCGAAGTCGATCTGGGAGATGGTGGCCTGGATCAGCGACCAGATGCCCCAGTAGAACCCTGGAACGCCACGGTACTGGTCCACCTCCTCCAAGAGCTTGTCCACCTCTTCTGCCTCGTTGACGTCTCCCGGCGCGTCGTTGGCCAGCTGGAAGTAGGCCCGCACGTACTCGGTGATGAACTCGCGGCGCTGCCCTCGCGTCGGGAGCACACTGAAGTCGCAGTCGAAGCCGCCCCACTCCGCGAAGTGGTTAGCAATGTCGAAGGCGGCCGGCGAGGGCGTAGCGTATTCGTAGTCGATAAACGACACCGTCTCAGCCGCCTTGTCCCCATTAACGGCCTCGAGCTTCGGCAGTACGATGACGTTGCCGCAGAGCAGGTCGCAGTGGGCAAACACCAGCTAGGACACTGTTAGTTCTCGGTCGCAGGCTCTAGATTAACTCCGTCTTTCTACTCACCCCATTCTTCCCTAGCCCGGGCCGCTCACTTAGCTCGTCAACCAGCTTCCGCAGCTCTCCTTGCAGCTCCGCCTGCCGGGCTCTCTGCTGCTCAGTTTCGTCCGGTAAAGCGAAGATCCATTTCTGCATCACTGTCCAAACGTTGGGCGGGGGCTTGGCGGGCGCGATAGTGTCGATAGCCGCCTGGAATGCTGCCTCGCCGACCGGAGCCACACCATCTGAGCGTGAGTTCTTCCGGCTGTGCCCTGTCGGTGCCGAGAGGCACGGGACGGTGGCATGCCACTCAGCCAGCCGCCGCGCAACAGCTGTGTAGATAACAGGCTTTCGGAGGTCCTCGGGGTGGGACACGGTCCCGCGGATGAAGCGATACATCATGCCGTTCTCGAAACGCGCCAGCAGCGCGGGGGCGAGGCCGTGGCGCATGAGAAGCTCGTGGTTCTGCGCTTCGCGCTGTCGGTCAATGATGACGTCGGTGCCGTTTCCGTAGGCGCGCAACAGGATCGCCTCCCGGTCGACCTCGTCCTTCGAGAGCCCCTCTCGCCGGTTGACCGCCTTGAGCAGCGTGTTGGTGATGCCGTCCGTGAAGCGGACGAACTCGACCCGCGAGCCCTCGTCCGCCCAGTCGGGGCGTATGGCTGTCACCAGCCGCAGTGCCGAGGCGTTTGACTCGTCACCACCAACGTAGGACAAGGGGATGTAGCGGATGTGTGGGTGGTCGCCATTGTGCGTGCCGTTCTCGAGACCCTGCGCCATCTTGGGCGGTTATCAGAGGGAGGCGAGGCAAGGGAGGGTTGGTCGTGAATCGGCGCGGACTGGACGTCGAGGACAAAGCCTGAGGCGGTCAACGGTGTCCTCGTCTATGTGGCGTCTCAGACAAGTCGTGGCACGAGGAGGAAGTGGGTAGTACCCAAGACAGTCTTGAATCCGAACGGGGCGCGCTTCTCCTGAGCAATACGGCGAAGGGCGGTGGGCATCGGGCGCGGTACAGCGAGCACGGCAATCGGGAGGGGAAAAAGTTTGTGGTTTGGTGTTCGCCAAAGCGAAATGAGTGTCCCCTAGGCTAGAACGAGATACGGGGCGCGGGCGCCGACGCAAACTACCTTATTTAGTTGTTGGAACGATTAGAGAAGGGGGCGGGCGGGCAGCGGGATGAAAGCCGCAAAACGGGGAGGAGCCGTAGACTAGGAAGACATGGATAGCGAAGTGGGAAATGCAGCCTCCAGCACTTTCCTTCACCAATTGAACCACCCTGTCGCTGTTGGAGGTCGTGTGATCTCTTTCCTTTCTTGCCCTCGGCGACGTAATTGTGAAAGCTCCATCGCCACTACTAAAGCCCACATGGTCGCAATTTGCTTGTGATTGGCCATAGCTCCTTAGGTCACAGCACATGCCGACGTCGGCTGCCAGCCAACGCGACCCTAACCCTCCCATCCCACATCTGCTCCTGTATGGTATAAGGGAGCCAGATGGTTGTGTTTAGGAGTGTGGGGAGGTGGGGAGCCGTTTGGAGAGGCACGGTGCCGTCTATATTGCCAGTGAGAAGCTTCCTTGGTCCGAGATTAGAGCGCATTTCCTCTCCTTCGTGGCCGCCACTCCGTAGATGTCCCTCCTTCCCTCCTTCCCTCCTTCCCTCCCTCCCCTACCAGTGCCTCAGGCAGATTAGGTATTCGCTCATCGCTGTCAACAGATTCCACACTTCTTTCCTCTTCATCTCCTCCTGTAATGCGATCCTCTCCAGAGCCGAACGTCCGTTGAAATACTTCCAGAACAGCGGCCATGTCTCTGCCACCTTGCGGGCCCAGTCCTTGCCGTCCTTGTCCTTGTCCTTGTCCTTGTCCTTCCCAACCTTCGCCTCTAGACCGCCGTTAGGTACGCCGAGTCGCCCCGATGCCCGGTCTATACCGGAATTATCGACTTGATGGTCGCGCCGGGTGGCTCCTTCCATCAACCGCTGCCCGATCGCCAACAAGTACCTACTCTCCTTGCCCGTGGCCTTCTTAGCATCGAGGATGATGTGCGGGGCGACGCCTGCCAAGTGCGTTGCTACGTTGATGCTCGGATGCTGCGTTCGAGTCGGCGGGATCTTTCGCGCGTGAGCAGTCGCGCGTTCAGCAACCTCACGGGCGGCCTTGTCGGCGATTCTCTCCAGCCTGGCCTTCTCAGCGGCGCGCTCCGCCGCGCTGGGCTCCGAGTGCAGCGAGGGGCGCTGGGAGGTGGGGGAAAGGGGATCTGCTTTGAAGGAAGACGACGGAGATGAAGACTGGTCAGATTCGGCAGACTCGTGCTGGCCGACCGGGCGAGAGTTGTGGTTAAGGTAAGCGGAGAAGGATAGGTCTCGAAGCGTTGCAGTGGAAGACCCGAGGTCCGAGTCGTCGAACCCCAGAGCGGAAGGGGAGAACAGGGCCGAGAATGCCGGAGAAAGGGACTCAGTTGCCGTCGCTGGCACCGTCTTGTCGCTGTCCAGGCTTCCCGGCTGCCCCCCTTGCCCCTGCTCCTTCCTCGCCTTCGCAATCTCTTCGGCCTCCATCTCATGTTCAACCTCGTATACAATCTCGGGCCACACCACCACGTAGGCAAATGTGCACAGCTGCGTAACCCAGCCGCCGCGCACTAGCCACCCCAGCATGGCCATGTATAGTGGCCGATGTGCCTTTCCCGGGCAGTATGCCTTGTAGGGTCGCGGCGCGATCGACAACTCGGCCAAGAAGTTGGGCAGGGCTGGGGCTAACGGGAATGCCCGCGCCCACTGGGCCGTCGCCTGAGGCAGCTTTTTCAAGTCGCAGTTAGGCGACACGATGTACATGTCACGTCCATGCAGCGGTGGGATCGCAATCGCACGCCTCCAGAAGATGAAGTGCTCGGCGAACCTCCGGACCTGCGCTAACGTGAGAATGTTGCTAGATTGCGATGCGACCTGGTGAAAGCTGATACAGTTAATTAGCTTTGCGATAGCTCATGAACTGATATATGACAAACCCTGCGGCATGGATCGGCTCAAGTAGACTAAGGCGTCGTTGCACGCAGCTGCTGGGAGATGCTTGCGTGCGGGGGGCACGGGTAATGAAACGGACTTACGAAAGTGTCGCTTTGCAGTGCCGAACGAACTCGACCATGGCCATGCTCGTCTCGTCCGGGTCGGACTGCAGCTCAGTCACAATCTTCTTCTCATCTTCCATGAGAAGAATGGCAAAGTTTTTATCACGGTAGCCGGGCTCTTCGAGCACTTCGTCGTCGAGGAAGGCGTTGGCCGTTGTGAGCCACAAGCCATTAGCGTTGCTGTCGCCATCCTGCGGGAGATCCGAGATATGGAAAGGTCGGTGAATCTGGACTGAGTGTGCTACCGTGCCCTCGGGTGTGTCGAGCTGCAGAGCCGCAATCTTGTTCTGTGATACGGCTTCGTAAAGGTCCTGCATCGAGGCTGCCAGCGACGATGCTGAGAGAATTTCGTTCCATAGCAGGCTCATTCTGGTCTCTAGGAATCGAGTCAGCTTTCCTGGGCCGCTTCTTTATGAGGTTACCGGGCCTGCGCCTGCGGCAACGTGGGATAAAAAACTCACTCTCCTCTCGGGCCTTGTCTTTCAAGGCTAGGATTCGTTTCGACTCTTTCCACACAAAGTCGCTCCTTTGCTGACAGTATTTGTAGACTTTGTTGATCTTCTTGATGATCTGGGAAAATAGCACGTCGACCAGGTCCTTAGCCTCGTGCTTCTTGGGGTTGAGGAAGAAGACCAGGTTGAACATGGTCATGGAACTCTTCTTATCCTCGCCTTCTTCGCCACTCTTGCCTATAGGCTTAGCCATATCTCTGACCTCGACTTGATCTGCGTCTAAAGCTTTGGAATCCCCGTTTGGGGCGGCTGAATCACCATCTGCCGGCGTAACATCCTCGTCTTCTTTCTTCGACTTGGCCGCCTCCTCTCTGTGCTTCTTCTTCTTCTTCCACACGCCGTTTTCGGGCACGTAGATGGGATATGACACGCAGTGCAGCGGGTCCAATGAGACTTGGAACAACCGCTTGTGGTAAGCCCTGGCAGGCGTTAATATGCTCTCAAGGTCCTTGGTAGGGAAGCCGGCGACATGTTCCCATGGTACAATCTGGGTACCGCTGTCCGTGAACAAATGATCGTCCTGTTTCCATCCAGCCCGCTCGGCGGGCGGGGCCATCGATGATGGGACGCCAGATTCCCGGCCGCAGTGGCGCACGGGACGTTCGAGGAAAATGTCATCGTCATCTTCGGCGTCGGCGTCGGCGTCGCTAGCAGGCTTATCTCCCATCCCCTGAACTGGTTGCACATGGGGCGGGTAGTGAAAGACAAACCTTGGGCCGTCCCGTGAGCGATTAATGACGAGCGCGACGCCGAGAAAATTCGATGTGTCCGGGAGTATGGGAAGCGCCATCGCCTCGTTGATGCGTCTCCTCTCGGGAAGACGTACTGTATTGATTCAGGCCAAGGCGAACCAAGAGACGAAGTACGCCCTATCACACGAGCGTCAGGCCTAGCAAGTTGACCATTGACCTGGCCTTATGACCGCATATCGAACTACTCTGAAACCCTGGAGGCTGCCTGTCCAGCGCCGTTGGACGCGGGGTGGTGGAGGAGGCTTTGGATGTATCAATGTCAGCCGCTGTAGTTGTGCACGCAAAAGAGGGTGTTGCTACTACTAAGTGCTGCTGTCAGGCGATTGATAGGCCTGGTAGGTGACTAAGCAGGGCACCCGGTGATCCTGGGCATCCCCAATTGGAGCCGCCGGCTCTAGCTCAGACCCAGAACTACGACCTAGGGGACATCAAAAAGAAGGCATGCGAATTTGGGTTTAGGGTGCATGTGTATATATATAATATATATCGCTATCCAGCCATGGCAATGCATCATTCCCGATGCTTCGTCATATCCGAACAAAACGACGGGGATGCTCGCTATGCCGAAGCTAACTTGTCCGATGGCAGAAGGCCTTGACTAAAGATAGAAGGCTTAGGGAATTAAGGAGGCACGATGCAAGGCACCAGGTACTAGTGAATATGAATATGTAATCAGATTGAACGATTTAAACCCATCCGCGTCCTCAGGTATCATCTGCGATGTGAACTGAAACACATATGTGAAAAGAAAGAAAAAAAACAAGAGCAAATTCCCATCCGCATTGCACTGTATGTAACCCCTTGGGGGACCGGTACCAGTCTTCCGAGTCCAGCCCTGTGCGCAACGCCTCTGTGCCTGCCCACTCCTGAACGACCATCAAAATGCAGAAAGGAGAAAAGATGGGAGAAAATAGAGGAAGCGATGACAATTCCGAATGCAGCGCGCGTGCGACAAGGTAAAATGAACCAGAAGAGAAAATGGGACCTAGAAGCCTGCATGCAGACTCCGTGGCCATGAACTAGAACACAGTAAGGGTGAATAATGCTGAAAACCACAAGATACCAAGCAGACAAACGCCGGTTCCTCGCGCAAGATAAGTGGAAAACGCGTGACGATGGCAAGGAATGAATCCTCAACCCCGCAGCTATTGCGTAAGATCCATGCCGTACTCATCCTCCTCCTTAAAGTCTTCGAGGAGCTCTCCACTGCCGTCATCGTCAAAGTCGACAAATTCCATCTCGGGACCAGCCGCGCCGTCACCGCCGGGGCTGATTGAGATGTGGTCGGTTCCATGGGCCCCAGAGCCATTCAGGGGCTCACCCTTGTAGTCGGTGTGATGAGGCACGCGAAGTCCACTTCCTGCCGTCCGGGTATACGAGAATGCGCCGGCGGCCTGTCCCTCGTCGGTCTTGGTGAGGGCTTCAAGGAGCTCTGTCTGCATCCGCCGTTCGTCGTCGGTCAGCTCGAAAGGCATCTGACCGCCAAGCTCCGCAATGTAGTTGAGGAGTTCTTCCTGTTGTTGGATTTTCAAGTTGAGCATCCACATCAGGTCACGCGTCCAGCTCACAGCGCCGTTGAGGATATCGCCCTTGTTGGGGCCCTTGTCTTTGTCCTCAATCGGAAGGCCGGTGGTGATGTTGCCGGCTATGCCGCTGGTCGCTCGCTTGGCCCCAGGGCCTGCAAGCCCCGATGTTGCCTGGCTGGGACTGGAGATGCCCGCAAGAGTCGGGGAGAGAGGGGTTCCGTTCTGGATGGCCTTGCGAATCTTCTCATCCTCCAAGCGGTGGGCTGGCACCAACTTGCTCAGGTCCTGGATTCGCTCGTTGATGTTGTCGCGCCTGCGCCGCTCAACCAGGTTATGCGACTCTCTTCTTCGCTTCCTCTTGGCTTCCTGGGACGAAAGCGCGGTGCCTCCACCGAGCTTGGCAGGCATCGAGGTCCCGCCCTTGACGAGGAGCTCGCTGATCTGCGCTGGATGCAGACCAACTGGGGGCGAGGAGAAACCAGAGCCTGGAAACGAGGACATGCTTGGGGGGGTCTGAACCCACTGACCGGACTGGGTCTTCTCGTGGCGCGCACCCGATGTCTGGATCGGCTGTGCTCCAAACCCAGAATCCATGGCGCTCTTGGGTGCCATCGGGCTCCGCGTATTGGATGGCTTGCGCTGCATCGCCTGCGATAGCATTTGGCGTGACTTGGCGTTGAGATAGTTTGTCTCATTGCCTTCGTTGCCTTCTCCGTACATGTTGCCGAAAGACTGCGGGTGCTGGATGGGCCGGTATGGGCCAAAGTTACGGTTGAAGGGGCTCTGTATAGGGTCTCCGTCTGGTGTGCTGGAGTATCCGTTGGCGTGCGCCTGGTCCATGGGCATCGTCTGGTACATTCCTTGGTTGTATCCCATGTTCATCTCATTCATTCCATTAAACTCTTGGCCTTGCCCGGCTATATTGCCTTGCGGCTCCGTCGGGCTGAGGCCGTCGAGGAGTTCGTCGTCGGCGAACAGCGCAGAGCCGCTCGAGAACCCGTTGGCGCCGTTGCTGTGCCCTGAATAGTTGTTCTGGTATGACATGGCGAGGTCGTTCGGGTCAATATTGCCCCCGCCGTGGCCTCCCATCTGGAAACCGTGTTGCGCCATCGTAATCAGTGCTGTTGGGTCGCAAATGAAGGATTGCGTGCTGCGTGGACTGCGATCGCGTCGCGAAGAAGTGCGCCAAATTCGCTTGATTGCTTGGTCTATATGCTAGAACCTGGGACACCGTTCTCGTTAGATGGGTTCTGGAAGTGGTCTAGATAAGACCTGCGCGATGATGTGCCTTGTGCTTGGGTGGATGTCAAAGTGGCAATAGGCTTTTGGGCCCACCGTCGTGGCTGGGGGCGATTGGACCCTAACGCACACCCAACGATCCGAGCAAGCCGGGGGGTTCGCTGAGGTGATGCAATGAAGCGGGATGCGGCCCCCGGTCCTGTCGAGATGGCTGAGGTGAGGCGGACGTTGTAGGCTGTTGCTCCGAGTTTGTCGCCGGTTGGATGACGAGGCCCAAAAGTTGGAACACAAGCCGTGGTGTGCGCCCCGGCATGCCCCAAAACGGCGGGCCGGAATGACAAGAGAGGGGGGAAGCGACCAAGTGCGGGTGAGGAGGTGGAAGAGGGTAGAAAGCAGCACACGTACCTGGAAAACCAGAAATTGATTGCCGTCGGTATCAAGGTCTTGGTCAACAAGCCATGAGGCGATGGTGTGCGAAATGACGCGGGACGGAGGGATATCGCTTCGTTAAATACACTCGGCTAGACAGCGGCAGTGGCAGCGAAAGTGGCAGCGATGCCGGAAGCACGAGCCTAGGGGTTCGACGAGTCGCAGTTCGCGAAAAGGGGAATATGCAGGATATGAGATCGACGCGGGTTTTTTCTTCGCTGGCGACACCTCTCTGGATTGGGTTGCTTGGAGTGGCGGCTCGGATGGAGGCGATGACTGTTGTGACTCGACGGATTGGACGGTGCCGCAGCCTAACTAACTGGCTCGGGAAGCGGCCTGCAGGTGCAGATGCGTGAGAAAAGAAGGGGAAGGCGGCAACGAGGGGGAACGATGATAGGCAAAAAGAGAGTTTTTTTTATTTTATTTTCCCTCTTCTGCTTTCTTTTCTTCAACAAAAGCCGCAGGTCCAGGCAGGCCAAGACATTCGAGGACTTGGTTTTCTGCTCGGCTCGGGGGTGGAAGGAAAGCACGGAATGTGGTGGGAATTGCCAGATTCTGCAAAGGCGACGTACCTCACGATGCGACGGCGCACGAGGAAAAAGCAACGAGAAATATCGGCAGCTCTCCACACGAGATGTGATTAATTATCAGTCGATCAGGGCCCGCTGAGAGTCCGGCAAGATTCGAGAATGTCGAGGGGGCCGCTTTGGGTCGGCTTGGTTCGCGGGAGGTCGCACAAGAAACTGGAACAGGTCGAACTCGGGAACAGTGGTCTCTTGAGTTGGAGAAGGTGCGATGCAACAGCTTGGACAGGGAGCTGGGGTGCTGGGTTTAAAGTTGGCCAGTGGTGCGGAGGAAACGAGGAAGGTCCAAAGGAGGGGCACCCTGGGGGTGGGAGGGGGTACTTTCTTGCAGCACTGCAGTGGAGCTTCAGCACCACAGTTCCAAGCTGGAGATCCGCTCGGCCGCTGCGAGGGAATCCGCCCTGCGGTGATGCGAGTTGGGCCGGGCCTGGGCGGGCTTTACCAAGGTCAGACTCCTTCGAGGACAGGCAAGACTGCGATGTCCCGATATAAGGCGATAAATTGTAGCGGTGCCCTGAGCCAGAAGACTTTGGGCCAAAAGGGGGGGGGTGCAAAGGTGGTGGTGAGAGAGGTTGGCTACTATGTAGATAGCGAAATGGCGGTAAAGGCGAACCTGTTCCTAGGGGGGGGGGGGGGAGGGGTGTAGATCGCTAGCGGGGCCGATGATGTTCGCAGGGATGAGTGCGAGGGTGGAGAGAGGTTGTTGGCCTAGTGCTGCTTCGGTGAACCGTCGGATTTGCAGCTTAGACGTGCGCGACACGGAACTGTTCTAGACGCCTAAGGAAACAGGACGTCGCTCCAATTTATGGGCTCGTTTGGGACACGCGTGGTGGCTGAGGCTGAGTAGTAACTTCGGGGAAAGGGCTGCGTGTAAGGAGGGTCCCGTTGCTGTCAGACGAAGCCACCCAAGGCTCTGTTTCTTGTGTCTCTTCTGCTCAAGACCCCCGGGCTGTCGGTGTTGCGAGGGACAAAGGGAGGAGCCTCTTTACCAGGCGGCAGGAGGAGGAGGGGATCCCTTTTTTGTTTTCACGAAGAAGCAAGAGTGTGCGGGCTAAAGGCAGCGAATGCGTGCTAGTTGAGGGAGGACGGGACGTCGTGTTCAGCTGAAGAGGCAGGTGGTGGCTCCTAGCTGCACGGGACGGAGACACAAGCCTAGGTGGAAAGAGGGCTTGATGGGTGGCAGTTGGGCGACGGCGCATCGATTTTCCTGAATATGACTGCTAAGTCCGTATCCGAGCTTGGGGGATGGTGAGCCTCCGAGGAGGTGGGTGTAAAGGGGGACGGCCGCGGTGTGCGGCACTAGTGGCGCTGATTGGACGGCTTGGTGGCGTGCAGGACGAGCTGGTGCTCTCCCCTCCAGGTTAGCTCTCGCGCTTGAGGTCGAGGCTGTCTGAGTACGGCTTAGTGGTCACTCACCCGCACAGTTAGCTTGTGATGACGATGACGATGGTGGAAACCGAGGCGCGATGTTGTCCGTTTTCGGTTCTCGTTTTCGAGGAGGAGACTGACTGTCCTGTCGGTGCTCTCTGTACGCAGGCGTGTGTGGTCAGCCAAAAGAAGCACTGCTGCTGCTGCTGCTCGAGATGTTTTAATCCCTTGTCTTTCTGCCCGCCGGTGTCTCACGGCCTCCACGCGCAGAGCAAGGATGTTTCTTTTAATAGAGACACCTCGCCCCAGGTTCTGAAGCGTGTTTCCTTATCCTTCCCCCCTAATCAACTCGGCATTCCCAGGAGGGCAGTTGGGGAGAAGGGACAAGCAGCACCTACTTTATGGCGGATGCTCTCTATATTGGGGGGACCCCAGTGTTGGTGAGAACAACCAGTGAGGAAGGCGGGTCAAGTTGGAGAAGGCCCTTGTCCGCCAAGCTTTGGCCCGGTCGTTAGGTAAGCTTGGGAGGGCGTTAGGCCGGATGAGGGATGGCGCCGATCCTTCTTCCGACTGTCTGCCGGTGCCCTTAGTGGTTCCTTACTGCTGTTCGACTCGGAAAACCGGTGCCAGGATATGAAGTGGTCTTGGGGGTGCAGTGGAGATGTTGCTCGGCTTGCGCGGCTTGATATGGCCTTTTATCTTCTGCTGCAACGGTACGCTAGGACTGAGCCTCTGCCACCGCGCCAAATGTTCCTGTTATCTTCAGGTGTGCCCGTGGACAACTGCAGGCAACCAGCTGAGACGCCTTTTCTGCTGTGCCCTGTGCTGCCTTTCGTTGGCGGCGGCAACTGCGATGGTATCTTGAGGGGGCGTCAGCGGTGCTGGCGGCGTTGAGACAGGCCCGGCGCTTAGGAATAGAGGCTTCGCAGCCGCCAGAGGAAGTGGAAGTGAGTTAGAGGCGGGTTTGAGCCAAACTGAGCTCTCAGCCTTGGAGTTGCTGCGCAGCGTGGTCCTCACTTTCCTCGTGTGGGGGAGCGAATACGGAAACGTCGCGGAGGAACAGAGGATGGGGAGGCTTTTATATATCAGGAACTAAAAATACTGCAGTGCCTCTTTGGTGGTCATGTCCTCCTGCTTATTTGACTCTATCCTCGTCTCCTGACACGAATAGCGAGGGAGGGTGTGAGTGCTAGGATGGTCGCAGGCGGACCAGCAACATAGCCCAGTAGTTGTCGCTACACTTACCTTGCTGCCTTCAGCTCACCGGTCGCCGGGGAGTTTTCGAGCAAATGGACAATCTCGGAACTGCACGGCCTTACGAAAGAAGGGCGAGAGAAGGGGGGGGGGCGATTGAAATGGTGGAGGGAAGCTTAGACAGCGTGACTTACCGAGTGAGACACAAGGCACACCGGAGCCACACCAAAAGCAGCTGAGCTACCCCGGCTTCCCGACAGCATAGACGTAATGTCTCTAGCTTCAACCATCCAGAAAACGAGCAGCCGCCGTATTAATAAACAAGCCCTCAGTCTGCTGTGGTCAGGGAATATTCCATATTCCATGTCCTTGAACGTCGAGTAGGAGATTGCGAGCGACATCAACTTTTATGCCGTCTACACGCTCGCAAAGCGCTTCCATGCAGCGTGCCCTCCCACCCACAGCGCCCAAGTGCCGTCGAGTTGGGGGTCAGATGTGTGGATGCGGGCAATATAGATCTAGCCAGAGGCCAATCTCTTGACAGGCAGGTCGCACGGGTACCGGGGTGCATTAGTGCAACGCGAGAGCAGATCGGGATGTTTCTCGCTGGTGGCCTGTACGCCGTAACACCGTCGCCTCCAGTGTTTAGAAACCCGCTCCCACTCGACAACATGCGTCATGGTACACGGTAAACTGCGACCTACATGAGCAATGGGGTGCCCTACTCTGCCTACCTAAAGATGCTCCGCCCGTTTGACACCGGGTCGGCTGCACGCTATCATCGGCTGCCGCCTGTCCAACTACTCAACTACCCCCTGTCCGGCAGTGACGAGGCCGGGGACGGTTTGCCACGCCAGCTCAGCTAAGCCATTTTCCTCATCAAGAGTCAAGAGGTCCAGTCTGGGGGGTTGGGGGATGCCCGAGCTGGAAGTGGAGGAGGGGGGAACCTTCGTTTTGCCCAGGTGCGCGGACGAGTGTTGTGTGAGTGTGCACTTAATGGTCTGCTGCGCCTCCAACATCCCACGCCGGCGGCGGGCTAGGGAGCCTGCAGAAGAAAGACGAGCGAGCATCCCACGTTTTGCGATGCGCCTTGTGGCTCGATACTTGCATGCTTGGTCCTAAAGGTGGGTGGGAGAAGGGACATGGTGGAAATGGAGGCCGAGCTGGGACGACAGGGGGAGGTGAGCATGGTGGAGATATTGGTCAGCCCGAAAGTGTTGAAGGGGAGGAAGAGAAGCGGACTCCTCACAACTCAGGAAAGTGGATGTCACACTCGTGGTGGGCTACTGGACGTCGTGATCAACTGTGGACCCAGGCGCCAGAGACAAGCCAATCACATGCCCTACGATGATTTGATTAGGATAAGCCCCGATCGCCGCCGTTGCAGCCGGGCTGCAGCTCTAGCAATCATCGCCATGCGATTGCCGTCGCCCGTGCATGAAGAGCAAAGCAGCCCGACCTTGAATCGACGTCAATCCTACGATTGCGAGCACTAGAAGCCCGCCTCCACGACCGCCCTACGCCCCTACCCACCCTTTCCGCACCCGACTGAGGGCCACCTGCACGGCAAGCGCCACCTGTCGAATTCCGTTGTGGTACGCGCGGCTCCTAGGCTTCTGCACAGCGAGCGACTTGTTTCGACCGCGCCGACACGTCGCCCCCGTCCTGCTCTCCAGCCGGACTGGCCTCGATAAAAGGACACTCAAGGAACTGTCTCCTTCGATAGACTGACGCAGCGAGCGAGGAAATCGATCATCTGAGCTCCACCCTGCCGTATGTCCCTTGATTACCTGCTGCCCCATGATGGCAACCCCTGCTCCCGTCGTTCCCGGCACTCCGAGAGACCCCGAGACTGACTGTTTCTTTTGCGACGCAGTTCGGAATAGGATACCTGCTACCTGCCTGCCGTGCTTGGAGGCTCTATAAGCTTCCTACGCCACACCCCCTATCACTCCGCCCAATAAGAACCGGGGCCGTATCCCATCCCACCCTCCTTCAGCGCCGATACATCACAAGCTTGCCTTAGCCTTGTTTGTTTGCAGTCCTATCCTTGGGGAGGGGTCACTAGACACACCACAGCGCTTTGCACCCCTTTAGTGCGGGACGGAGCTTCTGGTCCTGAGCGCATCATCAGCTTATCACGACGTACAAAGCCTGCAGAACCCATCCTTGTCTCAGACCGGCTGCATAGAATACGGAAATCCAGAGAAGATACGATGGCATCCAACTCGTTCCGGGACTCGATCAACTCGCTGGGCTGGTCGCGTCGGCAGGAGGAGGCCCCCATCAACACGTCCCAGCAGAGCGGCCTCCTATCCTCGCTCAGGTCCTTCAACCCCTTCCGGGATGGTGGCTATGTCCAGCTGCCCACCACTGAGAGTCCCGGTGCGCCGCTTCCCGCGCCAACACGCCGTGAGGAGGAGGAGGGCTGGTTCGCTCGTGAGTCACCCCCGTCCTGCTACCTTCTGCAAAACCTCTGCTCCCTGCTCCCCCTACCCAGCATCCTTAGCCTTAGTTTCCCCTTGCAGCAGGTCCCCCCTGCTCTGCAGCCATGTGCCGGACCTTTGCTCGCCCAATGTCTTAGTGGCCGGCACATGAACATGGCTTTCTCCCCATTCCCATCCCACTTTCTCATGCTCGGTCGTACCAAACATGGATGAACCTGGCGGACTGACCGATTCTCTGTGGGGATAGTGAGTAGGTGGGATCGTATGCTGATCTTTGGTGCCTGCAATGTGGGCGCCTTGGCCTGCTTTGTTCTCTGCTTCGCCCTTTGGCCTGTGTTGATGATGAGGCCCCCCAAGTTTGTGATCCTGTAAGTTCACCACAGCCTCATGACTTCTCCATGCCCACATTCCCCCCCCCTTGCAGTTGGCCCTTCCCGACAGCCGTGTTTCTCCTGCGCCACCACGGACCGGGAGAGGTTCGAAAGGCTTTCCGACGGGCGGATCAGCCACTTCCGTTGCCATGGCCCTTTGTGCTTGCAACAGCTTAAGCATGTCTTGGTGCATCTACCCGCTGTGCATGCGTGGGGGGTAGGCGGGGAGGCAACATGACGAGCACGCGGGCTGGTCATGTTCTCACCCGGCCCTTCGGGAAGCCTGCATGACCCTAGATCGCCCCCTTAGATGACTCTGTCGTCATATCGGGCCATCGAGGGTAGATCAGAGGTAATGGCTTGCGAACACTCGCTTACGTGGTCATACAGATGGACGACGGGCTCGATACTGTTTCTCGCCTCTTGGGCCGTCATGATGGGCCCGCGGACATATCTCCAGCACTTGACCTCTGGGCCGCGCCTGCCTTTTACTGCCGCCTACTTCGGGTCCATCGGTCTGACTATGTTCTTCGCCCTCGGTGTGAGTAATGCTTTGGATCTGGCGCAGTGCCCGAAGGCTGACCGTCCCCTAGCGGTACAACACACTGCTCATTTTGTTCGCGGCTCTTATCCAGCTCGCCTGTCTCGGTTGGTATCTGGTCAGCTACTTCCCTATGGGCTCCACTGGCCTGCGCTTCGCCACCAACTACGGAACAAGACAGGCTATTTCTTGGATGTCGGGGTAGAAAAATCGACTTCGAGGGATTTGGAGTAAAAGCGCTCTCGTCTAGCCTGACCTAATGTTGACGAAGGAGTATTTTGCTGATACGCGGGGGATTGTCCAAGCCTCTTCTCGAACAGGGGTGTACGACCGTTCCGCACGACCGTTCCCCCGTGAGCAGGCACAATTTGTATATTGGAGTATCGTGTTTGATAGTGAACGCTGAAGCCGTTTCCCGAGGCAAGCAAAGGAGCCAAGCACAGCTTCCCTCTACATCCTTGCTGCAGGCCACGCCCAGAAGGCAGTGCTGGGCGCGCTTTTGTTCGACCGTCAGACGGCCGCATCAAGTGCTGTGTACACATTTAGAGTGGGCATGCTGCTATACGTGCTGGTTGCGTGGGAGTAATGCCACAACAAGGAGGCGAGGTGTTGTAGCGTTGCTAATGCTCCGGCTGTCACTGCTTCAATACTCCCCCCGGAAGCGGCGAACGAAGTTCCCGGGAATAACAAAATGCTCGCTATATGGAGAGCCAGGGTCTTCCGAAGCGCATCTGGTCAACCGAAGCAGTCAGTGGCAGTAGATTCTTCTGGATCATTGCTGGGTGCTTCGACGCGCCCGCCTTCTTCAACATCACCCGGCAAAATGCCTTTCTTATACAGCCGTGGTGTTTCACACTCCTGCTCGGAAGCCCAAAGTGTTCCAGGATCTAGACAGGCTATCTTGCACTAATGACGGCAGCGGGACTGAGGTGCACGAGGGCAGCGGGTTCGATTGGTAAAGGGACACCATGCCAGCACTTGGCTGGAGAGCTATCTCATGCGGGAAAGTGGGCGGACATGCTCGCGCGAAGTAAAGCCCATATATAAGGTACGAAGGAAGTAGGTCTTCCCGCCGTGCCGCGTCGCATCGCGGCTAGGCAAGTGGTTAGTACCTGGTCGGCCGGGATCGCGTTGCGTGTTGTGGCGAGCATCGGGCTGCCGCCTGGGTCGCGACGGGCCTCGCGAACCGATAGGCTAGGGTGCTCGAAGAGAGGGGGTAATGGGAAGGCCGAAGGGCCCGCCCCAGTCCCGCCCCATCCGCGGTTGATCCCTTGCGGCTACATGCATATCATGACCCCGAGCCCGAATTCTGCACGCCCACGTGCAGATGCGATCGTCCGGGTTATGAACGGATCGGTCTCTCCTACCTCTCTCTCTACTGGGCAATGGCCGAGCTGCACCTGGCGAGTCTTCGAAGTCGTTGCAGGGCAAGAAAGCGAGCTAGACGAACGAGGAAACGTCCCTGAGTTCCCAATACGCAATGCAAAAATAGACACACGAAGACGCTTGAGCCAGAGGCGACAGCCGAGGAGCCGATCCGAGGTCGTTCGAGCGCTGGCATCAGAATGGAATTGGGATTGCCAGCCGGCGAGTCTAGCCACACAATGCCTCCTCCTCCTCGCTTACCTAGACGATTGGGCTGCACACGCTCTAGTCAGCAAGCGCGGCGAGGTGACAGGTGAATTAACGAGAGGGGTTCTGCAGTGCTTCTCACCGTTCACCCTCCAGCAGGCTATTAATAGAGCTGGTAAGTTCGAGAGTGTATAAAGCACCCTTCATGTATTAGGAGTTTGTACCCTTGACCGAGCTGGTTGCGGAGCCAGCCGGCGGCGAAGGACCTTCGTCCCTAGGCACGGCGAACGAACCGTACGGGTTGCTACCCGGTCCGTACGGTACCAAAACCAGCGAATGGCTCTTTAGGGATGGGACCGCAGCAGGAAGAACCAGCATTGTGTCATCATTTTGGTGCCTGGTACGGGCCCGCCACATCGGACGAGGATGAGAAGAAATAACGAAGGGGGGGGGTTGCATCTTCGCCGTTCTCTTCCCAAACCCGACTGCAAGGATGTAGAAGGGGTGGGTACGGTCGCCGTGGTGCACTGGAGAGCACTTGGACAGATAATAGACGCCACCTATACATTCCAGAGCAGCGTTGGTAATCGACACCCGCCACGCAAACTGTGAACCCAAGAGCCAGGTCGTTTGCGGAGAGGTCCCCTGGGCTTGACCAGTTTGGTTTGAGGCACCATTTTAGTAGAGAAAAAAAAGTAAGATCAAGCACTAAGTGGAGCAGCGGACAAGGAGCGCCGGCCTAGGAGGTAGCTGCCCGCGTGCCTTTATTTTAAACAGGAGAAGGGGGAAAAAAATTCAGGGTCCTGGCGGGATCGAAGACGAAGGCCAAGACTAGTGAAGGCGAGTCAGTTGGAAAGGCGGAGCCGAGAGAGGCAGAAAGGAGTCGGACTATTTGACGAGGCTTGGTGCAGGGCGGCAAGAACCCCTTATGATGTCCTGCCAGCCCGAGACGGAAGCTGCGTCCGAGGTTGTGGAAGGTCTTTGAGCGGGTACCCGAGCTGCAAATGCTGAGCTTGTGAGAGGCCAGTAAGGAGCGCGAAGCTCTCGCGCCCTGGAGGCTCGAGTGTGGGTGGATGCATTGCATGCATCTCATCCGGCGGGCAGCTCGGCCAAGCAACTTGACCAGGTTCCCCTCCCCCACTGAAAAAGAAAAGCCCAGGTATTTTTCCCATGGAGCCGGAATGTTGCCAGGCCAGAAATTAGTCGCACTGTATTTTCTGCCGAGCAGGGCCCGGCAGGGCTCGAGGGCGAGGTGGCAGGGAGGGGGGAAGAAAAGACACACATTTGGGTGCTAGGTACATATGTATATAAGACAAGGCCGGATCGACGAGAGACATACACACGCTCGGCTATGGGTGGAAAGGGCTGCCCGGGGCGGACGGAAGTCAAATAGAGTCAGGGTTCCGGGCGAATCTAGGGGGTGGGAGGGGGGGAAGTCTCGAGCGTTGATTGATGCCATTACTTCCAACCTTCTTCCTCCCCTGCACTGTCACCCGGGAGGGGAAGGGACCAGAAATATTTTGGGGCTTCCAAGTGACTTGGCGCCTGAGCAATAACGACACAGTAATGGCCTGCGTAGCCGTGACCGGGGGTCGCTGGGTGATTCATCCGGGCAGCTCAGCCAGGGTGTGGGCATGTGTGAATGAGAGGGTTGATAGGGCGGAGGGGCACAGGCTGTACCGGTCTGTTCTGTGCTTGTACGTACTGTTGTACACAACAGATAACATCAAATGCATATTCGAGCCCAGGCTCGACCCTCGCTGTGGTCCTCTGGGGCACCCTAGATGACGAGGTTGCGTGCTGTTGGCCACAAACACCGGCCGCCCTATCAGGTCGCGGCGTCCTTCGTGTCAGAACGCTTGAACACCGACCAGTGGCATAGAGGGGGAGGTGGGCACTGACGGAGGTGGTACACCCAGTTCTTCCGACCAAGGCCGAAAGCGAAATAGGAAGAAAAAAAAAAAAAAAAAAAAAGCAGCTCAGGTCATTCCCTCTCTGCTGGGGGCCCGTTAACTTCCTCCTCATAACGAGAACAACCGAGTTATATTCGCGCAAACTCCACTGTAGCCGGACCCCTCACCAAAAAAAAATTGGTCCGCGCAGCGCCGCTGTCTTCAAGGTACTTCCGTACCAGTGAATTGACCAACTCCACCGCTGTGAGATGGGCCGTTCTTTACCTCTGAACCGAGAAAAAAATTTATTCCCACACGCACACAAATCCTCCTCTCTTCTTTCCCAGCGAGGAGCCCTCACCTTCGCGCCGTCCTTGAATCAGCCTCCCCATTCCGTTTCCCTTTTGCCTCTATTTAGCATCTCGTGCACTCGAGATCGCTTGTTAGGGCAACGGGACCTGACCACTTCTCCTTCTTTGCGCGTCGGAAGTTTGAGGTCAAGACGTCTTTGCACAGTCCGGACTGGGTACCACACCAGAGTCACTGCGGGTTGCTCGTGTGGCATTTTGGTGCCGTGCCCATTGAAGCCACTTCCTCTTTCTGACCTGCTTCGACCTGCTTCGAGCGATCCGCCTGGTTTTTCGTCGCGACCTCGCCCGCAGCCCTTTTCTCACTGAAAGCCCTAGAATTGCCTTGCAGAGCACTCGGTGCCTTCGATCCTTGTTCTCGGGCCCCCGCAAGACTTTTTTTTTATTCCTTCTCATTCTTTAATACCCAGCTCGTCCGCCGAGTCCCCCCTCTCCGATACCTCGACCCAAATTTGCCTTTGCAGACTTTTTTTTGCAGCGTAAAAACTGCCCGGTCGCCCGCTCGATCCCTGACAACAGCCTCGAGCCCGGAGTGATCTCGGTCGTGACCGGCATCATCTCGCGTGAGCTGCGATTCTCACATCCGGCGGTGCGGAGAGGTGGCATCGACCTCTCCGGACACGACTGACGGGGAGTTTTCCGCGTCCAGCCTTGCTTGAGTCCAGGCCCGCGTGCGGAGAGAACCAACCGCCACTCCAACGACATCGGCCCAAAAGTCGATCCGGTCTCACATCCGCCTTTCATGGCGACAGCGTCATCCAAGCCGAGGGCGGAAATGGCGAACACAACTGTTTCGTATGCGCAGGCAGCCAAGGGACACAACGCCCCTCCTGCTGGCCAACCACACCCCCAGCCTGTTTCGAGCCCAGCCCTTAGCTCCCAGACCAAGGAAGATGCCCCGACGACCAATCCTACCTCAACCGCCGCTTCTTCAGTTGCGACGAATGACGTTGAATCCCGAGACGCCGTTAAGCTCTCGCAGCCCGATGTCGATTCCGCTGCCCTGAAGCAGGATGCTTCCGAGGTAGCTTCCCTCACCGATACGGCCTCGTCCACAATTTCGGCGTCCGAGGGGAGCGCAAAACAGCATGGCGATGGCGAAGGAAACGGCGCCGGGTTCCATGGTCTCGAGGACAAGACACGGTCGTCCAGCAGGACGTCTCGCTCGAATGACGGCATGGACGGCAAGAAGGGCCGGAAGCCCAAGAAGGGCCGGGGCGCCGACAAGGAGTCGGATCTTGAAAAGAGTCAAGAACTTGAGAAGGAAGTTCCCAAGCCCGTCCTCACCGAGGCCAAGCCCCCGCCCGTCAACATTTGGGTACAAAGGGCCGAGGCCCAACAGGCCAAGACCAAGGTGACACCAGTCACGACGCCCACCCCGGCCCAGAGCGCCTTCCCCCCGGCGACCCAAAGGCGTACACCTACAGATGTTTCTGAGGCTCCAGGAGCCCTCGTCAACGGCACACATGGAGACAAGCTGCAGCGGAAGCCTGGAGATGCCTCCCGAGTTACCGAGCAAGTCACCCGGAGAGCTGGCCCTCGAGGTGGCCGTGCCAATGACAAGGAAGAGAAGGTCAACGGATATGTTCCCCCGGTCGCGGATACATCTCTCTGGCCCGATCCGAAATCTGCCAACGCTCTCGAGGAGGAGAAGAAGAAGACGGCGGAGAAGGTTGAGCGCAGCGAGAAGGATAGCCAAGCCGAGGCCGAGCCCGTCAAGACTCAGAAGCAAAAGTGGGAGAAGGTGGACTTTGTTCCGACAGTGGCCTTCAACACCCCAATCCCGCCGCGGAACAAACCCCGCGTGGGCAGAGGAGGCCGCGAGGCCGCTCCCGGTCGTGGAGGACACGGTGCCTCTGGGGTTGGATCCGGCTCGGCCGCCGATAAAGGCTCTGCTCCCGGCCCGACGAAGCCCGGCGAGTCCCCTCAGCATGACAGCGTTGCCTCTGCTCGGGGCGCTTCACTTCCGCCCAGTGCATCGAAACGCATGTCTGTCGATGCCTCCCATCCACGGGACCAGCGCAAGTCTTCGACTGCGGGCAAAGAACCGAATGCCGATTCTCAAGCTGTAAGTCGATGACCTTCCCACCGCATCGTGGTTGGCACTTTCCGAAAGACATTATATACTAATCCATACTGTTTAACGCAGGTCGGCGACACTAAGCCAGATGGCTCTCGCCCTGCGCGTGGCGAGTATGGACAGGTGAACCCAGAGGCCCCTAGCTTCCCGTCCCGTAACGAGCGTCGAGGCGACTTCCCCAAGGATCAAGCCGGCCAGGGCCCCAGCCACCAGTCATTTCCCTCCCGTGAGGGCCGTGCCGATCGCGGTCGTGGAGGTTTCCGGCGCGGTGGTCACAGTGGGCCTGTCGGACCGCAGGCGCCCCAGGGCGCTTTTACTCCTCAGAACGGACAATACTCGGGACATATGCCATTCCCTGGCAGACAGAATGGCCCTTACAGCCCCCCTTCCTTCCAGACGGCATTCCCCAACTCGTTCGGTCCTGCACCTGGCCGGGGCGGGCGTGGCAATGGCAGAGGCAATGCTTCTGGCCCCGTGCCCGGTCGTTCTTCTTCGAACGGCCACGGCTTCCCCCCCAAAATGCCCCAATTTAATCCGGGCAACCATTACGACTATGGTATGCAGCAATTCGCTCCATACAACTACCCGGTTCCGACATATGAGCCGAGCATTCTCCAGATCGCTCAGGCTCAAATCGAGTACTATGTGTCCATTAACAACCTCTGCAAGGATCGCTTCCTCCGCTCTCACATGAACGATGACGGCTGGGTTGATCTTAATGTCATCGCCAACTTTAAGCGCATGCTAGATCTAACGAAGGGCGACAGGGAGGTCGTTCGAACCGCCTGCCTGATGTCTGACCATGTTGAGGTCGTAGTCGGCGACGACGGCATCGAGCGCCTGCGAGCTCGTAATCACTGGCAGTCCTTTACTCTCCCCGACTCAGACCGTGTACCAGAGGCCCGAGGGGGTATCACACAAAACCTGTACCCCGTACCCAGACCTCCAGTGGGCGGGCCGTACCATGGCCACATGATCCCAGCCGGATACACCTCTACCTCCCCCACGAGATTTGCCCCAGGCTATCCTATGGAAGAGCAGATGTTTCAGCAGGGGTACATCAATGGCGGCCATTTTGAGCAACCTGTGAATGGTGTAGATGCAAGTGGCCATCCTTACCCTGAAGCTTCGCAACTGTCGGCCGCAGTGCCCGAGTTCTCTCCCAACGGCGGAAATGCGCCTTTGACGCTGGACAGCATGACCAATTTCCCGGATGCCAAGGTCGAGAACCTGATGATGCTTGTAGCTTCTTCGAAGGGAGGCAGCTCGTCACATCCCGGACCAAATGGGTCGGTCGTCAATGGTGACGTTCCTGAAACAGATGAACAGGCAACGTAAGTCGTTTTACTCAGCACCTTGCTCACACGATCAGTTGCTAACATGAGTACAGAGCCACTGAGGCTAGAACGGAAGAGGGGCACTCAGAGGTACAGTCTCCACTCGCAGGAAGCAGGTTTGCAATCGTATCATGGACTAACAGCGACAAGGCGGCTTCTGGAGACGACAACTCGGAGCCATACCTTGCCTTTCGTACCAAAGCGCTGGAGGAACGCAAGGCAGCCAAGCCTGGCGAGACCACTTGGTTGATGCGACAGCTCTATGAGTTCTGGGCTGGGTTCCTAGTTGCCAACTTCAATGCAAAGATGTATGACGAATTCCGATCTCTTGCCATCGAAGACGCAAACCAAGCGGTCCCGAGCAGGACCGGGCTCAAGAATCTGCTCCGGTACTACAACAGCCTATTCTACGGCGAGCAGCTCAAGCCCTGGGGCCCCGACCGACCGGTCCCCGAGATATTCACCCTCCACTACCAGGAGGCCGACGGCCTGAACCATGGCGTCAATGGCGACTTGCGGGCCTGAGCGTTTTCGATACCGCTTTATGATCTTTAAGGGATCTCGACTTCCGGCATGTAGCTCCCCCATTTTGGGGTAGTCATACGCCCTGCATCTAATGGTTTTGGAATGGCTCAATATCGTGTCGATGTCGGACAGCAAATATTGTCGCATCTGGAGCACGGATATCAAAGGTGGCGGCGACACATTCGGCTCCTCCAGTCCCCTCAGTCTGCGGATGGCACTCCGTGGGAGCCGGTCAGGGAGGTTCAATGCGCGAGGAAGTGTTGACTGATGGCCTAGGGGCCCTAGTACCTTGGTCTACCGTCTACGCCATGCTCATTGGGCCGAAGAAAGGAACCGGTTCTTATACTTGGCCATCGGCGGCCAAGTCATGGGAGGACGACTCGCGCGGTTTGAGATGACGGTTTTGCCCTGACGGCGTTCACTGCAGCATTCTGGAGGTCTGCTGCTACTTTTTCTGCTGCTCCGAGCGGCGTTTTCGTCCCCAATGGACACAATAATCTTTTCTGATTCTTCTTTGCCATCGATCCTGGACTCACACAGCCCAAGCGGTCGATCTGATACCATTGCGAGACGGCCATCACGATTGCCTTAACCTGCTGGGTTATCGTGTCATGGGCGGCCGGTTCTGGTCCAGGAGACTCTGGCAAGACAACGCGCATCACACTCACTACAGCCAGCCGGCGCTTTAGGAGAGCAAAGCGATCATTCTTATCTAGATGACTTCCACAATGCGGGAATGGACGGCCATGATTTTTCCCTTCCAGCACACCAAAAAGCGTTCATTTCTTCCTTCACCGAACATGCATTGTCGATAGCATAGGGACCACCGCGCGAAATTTTTGCTGCATTCCAGGGATTCGGATAGGGAAGGTCGGTGTTTAACGACAAACAGCTCATTAGACTTTTTTATATTTCCGTCCTCTCTGCCTGCCCTGCCACGTCCTGGTCGACCATCACACGACTAGCTCTCTCTCTCCCGTCGGCGGAAGACAAAAAAAAAGAATGGTTTGCTCTTCGGCTGGAACATGTACAAGTAGACTACCCAGAAAAAAAATCACAAAAAAACCTAAAATAATAAAAGTAATAATCAATGTCGTTTCTGTAAGAATGTGAAAGGCATGCTCTGTATCGTCGGAGCCGCAGCGATGCTAAGTCCCGGAGAAGCGTAATGTGTACGCAGTAAGTCAAGGTTGTCATTAAACTGTGTATGAAGGCCTAGGAAAGAATTAAAGTTACAAGGGCATCCTCCCTCCCAGGCAAAAATCGTCCGTAGATAAGCTGCCTTGAGGCATCACATGTAATATCCGGCCGTTGGAGCCTTGGATACGCCACCCCGTGTTATCTCTCTCCATCGCCAGCCCAGGGAAGCTCAGTACCAAGGTCGTGGTCAAACGGGCCTACATGGCGGCCATGAAACCTATCACAGCCGCCGCTCCGGCGAACGCGTGGCCAGCGAGGGCAGTGGCGGCTGGGGCAGCATTCCCGGAAGTGCTAGTGGCTCCGGTGGTCGTCGAACCGGAAGCCTCCGAGGACGGCAATACCGAAGCAGAAGTTGATGACGGCGGCGCAGTAACCGCGCTGATAATGCTGGTTGTGAAGGGGTTTCCGGCACTATCCGTACCAGTGCTCACGATGGTGGTTTGCTGCACCGTGGGCGGTCCAGATGTGGTAATTATAGGACCACCTCCGCCGGTACTAGACACGTCCGTGGCGGTCGGAGTGACGAGAGCGACAGACCGCAAGGCGTCAATGTCGGATATCACAGCATCGATGTTGTCCTTGTACTCGGACGGTATGGCACTATAGAACCATCCCGGCACCGGGGTTGCTTCGAGTGCGCTCGTAATGAGGCTAGCAATATCCCCCGTTACGGTTGCAGCGGAGGCGGCGGCGGCAACAGGCTCCGAGATCAAGGGGATCTGGACATAGCTGCTAATCAGCGCGCCGGCAGCCTCACTGAATCGCTCCTCCCTACAGCGCCTGATGTTAGTATCTGGCAGAGTCTACTGACGCCGTAGATGGCATTGTAACTCCCGACGCCTCCAGGAGAGGGTAAGTGGCTTACGCTGGGTCTGCCGCCATCACGGCCCGTGAAGCTAGGAGGAGCAGGGAAAACGACTTCGTGGTAACCATTTTGGTAGCTTCTAGCGAGGGTATCACCCGCACCGGTAGCACCTAGTGAGGAGATGTCAAGCGAAGGGATGTATGGGCGGACGAAGTCGCTAAGTAGAAGGAGGACGAGCAAACTCCATAGACAAGGCACCTCCAGCATGGAGGAGGGATCAGTTTATACATGTTCTCGGGGCGGTCTTAATCGCCTGTCTACGAGACATGACGATGGGAGTACAGGTCATGATGATGAACGCGAGAAGCAGCTAACCTGCTTGAGCAACCAGCAGCGGTTTGGCGGTACGCAAAGCAGGAAATGAGTGTGCCCTTGCAGGAAGCCCGGGGGTCTAGGGCCGGGGAGGCAGACCACTGGCTGATGCCAAACAAGGCACGGAACAGGAGGAACACAGAGGGGAGCACGATGACTTAATATCATGATCGGCGGGAGCACGTTGCTTTTCTAGCAGCAGTTTGGCTTGAGGGTGCTGGGAACTCAAGAGCGTCGCGACTGGCCAAGCATTGGTGACGCCCCAGGGCCCGCTACGGCTACACCAGCTGGAGCTCGATGATTGGAGGTGCTCCTGTGGACCAGGCGTGTTAGACAGGGAAAGACCGGGGCCAGGTGTGACCAATCTTGCCGATGGCTCCAACGACTGCATGCTCGATGCTGCTTGAAAACTTGTGTGAAGACATTACATGTCCTTCAGTGACGCCAGCAAAGCAGAAAGACCGGGGGTTGGCCATAACATGGCTAACATGGCAAGCCTGGCACCGGTAGGGGAGGAAAAGCAAGCCATGCAAGCCAGAGCAAGGCCGTGTTTGGTGGGGCAATTCTTGGGGTAACTACCAACGAGTAGTTAGCAACAACCCACCTTACATCATCACTCGCCTATGCGAAATTTATGCAATAAATAGGGTTATATACCCCTCCCCCGATTAGCAACACCACACGGAGCCACAGACGACGACGTCGGTCTGCGCCACCCACACAAAGTGCGTCATCCGAGCTGGGCAATGCCCCTCTTTCTGTCGGCTGTGGCGGGGAGGGGCCGAGATGGACGGGACCCCCAACCAGGCTCTAGCTCGGCGTCGAGGGGAGGCCTCGAGGAGCGTCGAAGGCGGCTCCATAGGTTTAGGCCATCCCGAGGCCGTCGCTGCCGTTTTCGAGAAGGAGGTCTTGGGCTCCTAGAGTTTTTTTAAGTTGCCGAGACACCCAACGCTCATTTTTTTTGTTCTGCCTGGGGCCGCCTAGTAGCGCCTAGCGCATGAAGCGAAGACCTGGCCGGGAGGTTGCAGGCAAGCACCACCGACCATCAACCATTAGGCGAGAGAGAGGCAGCCCGGGGGCGGCAAGAGCTGGCACGACTGGCACGACTGGCACGACTGGCAAGACTGGTAAGACTGGCAAATACTGGCAAGGAGGGGAGAGGCACACCCCAAGGCTGCATGCACTGCACCCCCGTTTCCTCGTGCGGACACTGGTAGGTAGTAGTGCCGTGGCTGCATGCTTTAGGCTCCTTTCGCCAGCCGAAACGGATCACGGTGCCACCAGTGAGCCCACCCGGGCTCGGCCAAGGAGTGCCCGGCCACCATCCCGCCATGGCACCTGCTATGTCCCCGGGCTCGAGCTCGTGGGGCAGCAGGGCTGCGATGGCGAGGGCGAGGGCGAGGGCGAGGGCGAGGGCGAGGGCGAGGGCAAATAAGCAAGATCATGGTTGCTTGCTTGCCCCACCGGGGCGAGAAAAAAAACTGGACGATGGCCCGTCCCCATTCTTGCTGCCCAGCATCAACAAGCCGGAATGACCACGGCGATGCCCGACGTTGTGCGGCTCCCATACTAAGGGGTCTAGCATCTAGCAGTAGCAGGTCCAAGGTGACCCGGTCCATCCAAAGAACCCGCCCCTTTCCTTTCCCCCCTTGATCATTTTCTGTTGGGAAACCAGTAACCTAAGGTAGGCAGCAAGGGGGGGCGAGGGGGTTGTGTGAAGGTCACCTAGGGCCACCCCGCCGATGGCCGCCCAGCAGGGTGGGAAGGCTGCTTGCTGCGTGGTCGCGAACCCCAGTTGGGCCAGGAAGCGTCTCATGTCTCTGCCGCCGTTGAGCCCGTACTTTCCAGCTAATGAATGGCGGCTGAGGCAGGAGGAAGGATGGGGGAGGGGGGGGAGGACCCTGTGGCTCCTGCCCACACGCACTTGCCCACCGAAGCATTTTTCCCTCTGGACAGACCGATCGGCCGCACCGCCTCCCTCCCGCCGCGCGTGGCCTCCCGTTGTCTGTCTCGCCTGTCTCGCCTGCAACTTGCCTGGCCTTTCTAGTTCTGCAAACCTTCCGTGACTTGCCAGTTGGCGTCCTCACATATTCAACCCACCCGTGGACCGACTTTCTTCGCTGCTGGGGCTGGTAGGCTGGCAGCCGGCAGATAGTAGTAGTGCTTAGACGCCGCCCGTTCCCAGCCGCATCATTGCTCCATCTCTTACATGATATTTCATTATCTGCATGACCTGGAGCCCTGCCTTCTCCTGCCTTCTTCCTGCAGCCAAAAAACCCACCTCCTTCATCCCACCCGCCCCTCCCCCTCATTTCCTATCCTCTCAGGCTCTGAATAATAAGAGCACAAAAATAGCCCTCACCACAACCTGCTGAGCCCATCGGCTCAACACACTCCAACTCCGCAGGCTTTTCCTACCTACCAAGAATCCTACCTACCACTCAGACAGACAGACAGACCATCGCCCCCGGTTTGCGCCTGGTAGCTGCTACACTTTCACCCGCAGCAAGCCAGCCCGTCGGCTCCCCGATGGCTTCCTACGACCCGTACGACCCCCCAGTGCGGGAGCGCACCACCAAGCGCTCCAGCTACTACCGCGAGGAGCGCGATGACCGGGACCCCAGGCACGCCGATCCTCGCGACGGCTATCTGAATGTTCACTCGTCGCGCGATCTTGTCCCTCGCGCCCGCGAGGACAGCGACCTCTCAGTCGAGGAGGTTCGCCGCGACTTCCCGCCGCCGGGCTACTCGCCCAGGGATATGCGCCGTGCACGCTCCGCCGAGCCCGGCTACTATGAGGACGATTACGACGACCGTCGCTCTACCTACAGTCGTAGCCGCCACCATGATCGTGACTACGATCACTACGACCGCGACTCGGACCGCCGGTCGCACCGCGGAAAGGCCGAAAGCGTCTACTACGAGGAGGAAGAGCGGAAGAAGGTCCGCATGCTGAGCAAGCAGGAGCAGATCGTGGCCGCCATCACTGGTGCCGCCCTCGCCATCGGCGGCAAGGAGCTGTACGACCGCCGCGAGGCTAACCAGCACGGCACTGACGTCCACCGCAACATCATGGCCTCGGCTGCCCTGGGCGCCGCCGGCGCGCTCGCTGGCTACCAGGGTACCGAATTCTACAACAAACGGAAGGAGAAGGACGAAAAGAAGTCGACCTACATGCTCCACAAAGGCCGCGACGGCAAGGTATCGGAGTACTACTCGGACGAGGAAGACGCCAAGGACAAGAAAGGCCACAAGAACTTCCTCGAGAACGCCCTCGCCGCCGCTGGCCTCGGAGGGGCCGTCAAGGCCCTGACCGGAGGCGGGAGCAGCAAGGATGACAAGTCTGACACCAGGAGCCGCCGGGGTAGCCGCTCCCGCTCCCGCTCCAAGGAGAAAGGTCCGGCGAACAAGGTCCAGAAGGCCGCCATGGCCTCTCTCATTGCCGGCGCCACCGAGGCCTTCCGCGTTTCCAAGGAGCCTGGCGGCTGGAAAGGCGAGAAGGCCAAGCGCATTCTTACCGCCGCCGCCGGTGCCGCCACCATCGACGCGGCCCAGAACCCAGACAAGGCAGGCAGCAAGCTGGGTCTCGCCGAGTCCGTCATCGGTGGTCTAGTCGGCAACCGTGTTATCAACGGTTCTAAGAAGAACATCGAGGAGGACAAGAAGACGGGCCGATCCCGGTCTCGCTCCCGTGCCCGCAGCGATGGCGGCGGCGGCGGCGGTGGCGTGAGTGGCCTCGCCGCCCTGGCGACGGCTGGCCTTGGTGCGTTCGGCGCCAAGAAGATCATGGACAACCGCGAGAAGTCCCGCGAGCGCTCCCGTGAGCGCTCCCGAGACCGCTCTCGCCGCCGCGGCGGCAGTCGGGACTCGTATGACAGCCGTGATAAGTCACCCGATCGAAACCGCCGCAGCCGCAGCCGCAGCGTGGTGGATACCGCCCGCCGCGGCCTGGCTAGGATCGGCATCGGCAACGGCCCCGATGACGACGATCGCGACCACGACCGGCGCGACCGGCGGAAGGACCATGACGACTACGATGACTCGCCGCACGCTTCGCGGCGCCACCGCGGACGGGACGACTACGACGATGATCGTAGCCACAAGGGAGGAGGCCGTGATGACTACGATGACGACCGCTCCCGTGGAGGTCGGGATCGTAGCCGATCGCGGGCACGCGGCGGCGGGCGACGCGACCGGTCGGCGTCGTCGTCGGATCTGGGCGACTCGGACGAGGATGAGAAGCGGGCGAAGAAGATGCGAGGTAAGCAAATTCTCACCACCGGGCTAGCGGCAGTGGCGACCATCCACGCAGCCCACAACGTGTATCAGAGCATGGAAAAGCGGAACGCGAGACACAAGGCTGTCAAGGAGGGTCGGCTGAGCCCAGAGGAGGCCAAGAAACTCAAGACCAAGGCGATGCTGCAAGATGCGGCGTCGGTGGGCATTGCTGCGCTCGGCATCAAGGGGGCCATCTCAGAACTGAAGGAGGCCAAGGAGCTGCGCCACGAGATCAAGGAGTTCAAGGAGCAAAAGGTGGAGCGCCACAACAAGCGCTTGGAGCGGCAGCAGCGGAAGCTCCTGACCAACGGCGAGGACGACGACGACTACGCCGACGAGGAGGACTACCGCAGGCGAGGTAGAGCGGAGAGCTGGTCACCGCAGCGATCGGACCGCCGGTACTACGACGGTCCGCGCTACGCCGATGGGAACCCCTATGCGCCGACCTACAAAGCCTTGCCTCCGCCCCCTCTCAGCGCAGCAGAGCGGGAGAGGGACCGGAGGTAAGGGCGCGTGGTAGTCCCTTTGCAACAGCCCCTCCAGCACCAGCACCGGCTACCGGCCGCGCGCTACCGACTTGTCCCAGCCAGTCCCTTGCTGCTCCTCCACCTCTTGATCTCCACGCATCAACTTGCTACTTCGCTCCCCTTGATTTATAACGAGCTACTTTTTTTTTCCAACGACGCCGACGACTGTCATGAAGAAATGGGACGCAGTGTTGGAGTATTTTCGTCTTGCTTCCCACCGGCGTTCAAAGAATCTGGGTCTTTCTTGGTCTCGCTCTCTCGTGGTTCAGCCAGGCTCTATAGATGGCGAGTATACTCGCGTGCCCTGGAGCAGTGCGCTCCGGGGTGTGCTACAGTGGGATGTCTGCCGACGAATCTATTTGCACAGATAGAAAGCAGCAGCATCAGGCATCGTGTTCTTCCCCCCCTTTCCTCCACCCCTGGCTTACACAAAGCTCAATTCACTGTTATGATTATATAACGACGGTTTCCTAATTAATGTTTTTTTTCTTGTGACAGATCGTCGCCGTGACCGCGACAGGGACCACGACCGCGACCGGGACCGCGATCGGGACCGCGATCGGTACTAAGCAGGCCATAAGTTGTGTGTGTGCCCCCTTGTCTCCTCGGCAAATTCCTCCTTTTCCCGCCCATCAGCAATTTGTTGGTTGCAGCGCTATATCAGGAACGCACATGTGGACCTAGACTGTGTCATCGATTTGACACGGCTTAGGGCTGCGTTCCCGATCGGACGGCTTGCTGTACCATTGCTGTGGGCGGGAGGAGGAGGATGGGGTGGAAGCAGGGGTGGCGACCGGCACGCAGTCCAACGATGGCGGGATCACGAATCGAAACGAGGCTACAATCGCAAAAGGGAGGGTGTGCGAGACAGGGGTGTGGTGCGAGTACAGTACACGCGAATCGGACTGGGAAGGGGGGTAAGGGGGGGAGGAGGGAATGGGGCTTTTTGGGTACGAGGGAACCACGAAATTATACGAAACGACTAACCCCGGGCTACCGACCTAGCCTTGTCTTATTTTTCCCTGACGACCTGTTTTCGACTAAACGTATGCCGATATGAACACTTGGAGGGCGGCGGAGAAGCGTAGCTTTCTTTTTTTCTTCTTTTCGGTTTCCCTTATTTTCCTTATTCATACTGCTAGTTTCTCCCCAAAGAGTGCCCAGTCCGTATTTTCTTCCGTGTAGCTTAGGAGTCTCAGCGCCCGCTTGCTATTGCTTCTCTCGTACCGGGTTGCGTTTGGGGTGACATAAAATTCCAAAGAGGTATGACCAGATGTATGCAGATACCAACTGTGTGCGGGGCAAGGCATAATGACGAATGAAAAAGTGTAAAGCAGCGGTGTGCGCCCGGAAATCGGCATGGAAACGCGCGGTGATTTGGGTGCATGAACAAGAAGCCAGACCGGACAGACATGATGACCGACCTCCTCTACACTACCTACTACACGCTTTACGGCCCCCTCCTTCCTTGCCGCCGGGGGCGCTGCATGGAGTACTTGAGTGATCCATTGATAACGCAATCAAAGCCCCAAAGATAGCCTGAGATATCAACCAACCCCTTCGGGGACGTTTCATAAGCTCAGCTTGGGCCAGCCCATCTTATCTGGTAACATCCTCAACCCCCCCTCCCCCCCTTCCCCTCCAACAATTCGGTCCAACGGCGAGAGGGTGGCTGGGATTGCACGAAAGGCTCCGTAGACGCAGACTCAGGCCTGAAGACCCGTTAAACGACCGAACGGGCTCCTCTCTTTTCTTCCCCCATTACGTACAAGGGAGCTAAGATCGGCCGGAGGGCGGAAGCTGCCTCTCTGCTCTGGGTCGGTTCTGCTTGCACATCTCGCGCTACCTGCCGAAGCGTGGAACGTTTTCCGAGCGCAAGCCAGCCAGCCAGCCAGCCAGCAAACCAGGGGGGTGGGGACCAAAGGCTCCGGGCCGGCCCAACTCGCCCAAATGCCGGGCCTCGTGCCATCGCCACAAGCGTACGCGGTTCGGTGTCGCCTCTCCCAACATCGTCCGCCAACTAAGGCACCTAGCCCCTGCCCTTCATGGTGAGAGATGCCAAGAGATGTCGTGCAGGGGAAGCATCGCTTCAAGCTCCCGGCGAATAAGAAGTTAGGGAGCATCCGCAGGGCGGGAAGAAGCTTGGCAGGGAAACCCTTAGATAATGACATCATTGCCGAGGAAGGGCGGTCCTAGCAAACGGCATCTTTATTTGCGCGCCTCGGAAGAGAAGGGAGGAGCAGAAAACATGCCAAAAAAGACTGGCGGCCAAGATGAGCGGCCAAGACCCGAGCAAAGGGCGGTCTGTCTGTGGGCTGCGGGTGTGCACAATCATCTACGCTCCCTCCTTCTGGAGCATCCGGGACGCCCCAATGTGCAGAAGACAAGCCTCGCGGATCGCTCGGGTAACGCCGTTGGGCGGGGACAAGATAAAAGGTGCAACTTTTTTTTTCCAACGCGGCCTAGGGCCTTGCAAAGATGCCCAATCATGCCCCATGCGCTTTATGCGCCTGGGCTGTGTGGAACGTCTTGGGTCTGTCTTCCGGAAGCCTGTCTCCACATCATAGCTTTGGGAGTGTCGATTCCGTGCATTAGCCTTGCCTTGTTGGAGAATCGGCCCAAAAAATCCATGACGATGTGTCCTCCATGTGTAGCCAACAGCGTCGGTTCTACCAAGATTAACCTATCTACAGATACAGGGGATCGTCGTGCGACTCAGACGCAGAGCTGTACACGTAGAACCTGTGACGGTCGGTGAGGCCTGAGCAAGGTCAAGACCTGACGATACAGAGTCTGCACTAGCGTGGACCCCTTGACGAACCACCGCCGCCCCTCGTCGGGACATTGCCGGCCGCCATCACGATGGTCTAACCCGTACCCGTGATGTTCCCGCCCGTCTGCTTCCACGCCGCCGCCTTGGCCAGGAGGCTCGAGAGATTCTTGGTCTGCTGCTCGTCAGCCGGGAAGACGTAGTCGTTGTACTCCTCCCATGTGTCGTCCTCGAGCTTCCGCTTCTTCTTGACCTTGCGCGGCATCTGCTTCTGAACCTTCTCGATATCGGCCTCAGCCCCGTGCGTCTTCTCGAACGCCAGCCATGCGTTCAGCAGGGACACCCGCTCCGCCTTGAGCTCCCGATCCTTCATGCGCGTGAGAGCCCGGTCGAACACCTTGCGCGCGCGCGTCTTGGCCTCCTCGTTGACCGGTTGCTCCGTGTCCTCATCCTCGCCGCCCTCGTCCTCGGCGTCAGGGATGTTGATCTCGAACTGCGCGTAACTGATCCACACCTTCGGGTGGTCGGTACGCTCGAGGAGGCGCTCATAGAGATCGCGCGTCCTCTCGTACTCGCCCTCCTCTTCCTCGAAGTCGATGTAGGCTTTCCATACCATATCAGGGATGTCCAAGAAGTCTTGGCTGATCGCCAGGTCAAAGATAGCCCGTGCTCGATCTAGATCATCGAGACCGCGCTCCAGCTCGGCCCATTTAATCCACGTCTGATGGCTAGCGGGGTTATACTGGATGTGCTTCTCGTAGAGCTTCCGGCACCGTTCAAACTCGTACAGCTTCGACTCAAGCTCGATGTACCCCTTGAAGATACGATCTTTGGGGCACTCGCCGATGGCCCGTCCGAGGATCTTCCGGGCGGCGGTGAGATTGCCTTGGCGGATCTCAAATTGTGCCTTGTGCAGCCAAAGCTTGGCGAAGGTGAACTTCTTGTGGGGGATGAGCTTCAGGCAAGTGTCGTAGATCTGGCGAGCGCGATCCGCGTCTTTCGCTTCCATCTCCTCCCATATCGCGTAGAAGATCCACAAGAAGATGTATCTCCTCCAGTGCCTCTTCTCCAGCGTCGGCGGAACCTGGGCGATCGCCTTCTCGTAGACATCGCGGATCCGGTCGACGTCGCCTGAGCTCTCCTCCAAGCGCGCATAGTCAAACCATATATCGTAATTCTTTGGATTTTGCTTGACCTCCTCTTCGTAGTGTCGGCGCCGTTTGGACAAGACAACATCCTCGACACCTTCCTTGTCGCCGAACTGTTTCTCGAAGGTGGTGTACTCCTTGTGGAGGAGCATGGACTTGGAGCGAGGAAGATTGTCAAGGCCAAACTTGTAGATGGCCCGGGATCGGTCAAAGTCTTTCAACTTGGCCTCAAATCTGGCATAGGCAATGAAGAGCCTCTCGTCCACGGCCTCGTCTCCGATGGTCTCGGCGATCGTCTGGATGGCACGCTGGAAGACCTCCCGGACTAGGTCACTTGTGCCGTATTCCTCCTCAAAGCGAGCCCATTTGAGCCATGTTCTGGGTTCCGGATGAACCATGGTGAAGGCCTCGAAGATGTCCCTGCACCTATCGAACTCCCCATAGCGCTTCTCTAACTTCAGGTAGGCGCTCCAGGCTTGCTCATTCGGCTCCCACTTCATCCACCGGTCGAAGATCTGCCTAGTGCCGGCGATGTTGCCCAACATCTCCTCCACGTAGAGGTACTTGTACCAGAGCTTCTCCACGCGGGGCAGCCGAGTGACCGCGCGGTCGAGAAGGTTCCTAGCATGGTTTATATTGCGGTTTTTCAGCTCGGCCTCCACGTAGCGAATCCATAGCTGCACGTTGTTCGGGTGAACGTCGAGGGCGCGCTCGAAGATGGACCTCGCGCGCGCAAACTCCTTCTGGTCGAGCTCCCACTGGGCATACTGGAGCCAGTTCTTGAGACTGACGCGGTTGCGGCGCACATAGTCTTCGAATTCGCGGCGCTTGCGGCCTTGGAATTCGTGGAGCTCCTCGAGATCGGCAAAGCGTTGAGTTGGGGCTTGAAGCGCGACCTCCTGGCGGTCGACGGCTTCGCGCAGGAGTTGCTCGGCGGAGATCTGAACGTCCGAAGCCGCCTTGTTCATGACCCTCGGGGGGCCGCGAGAAGACTCCATGGTTCGCCTAGAGAAACAGTCTGTTTTGGTTCGATCGAGATGTCACTTCGTCCTCAGTAGCTCGGTTTGAGTTTGTGATGGAGGTGGCTCTCCAATCAAGGAAATTTCCACCGCCGCCTGCGCGAGACTCAGTAGCCTGGGATCAAAGTGGCCACGAAGCTGTTTAGTTATCCTGTTCGCGCCGGGGGGAGGGGGTGGGTATCCTGATTTATCGATGGGCGCAATTGCTTCTTCACTTCGAACTATGTTGTTTCTCGCGTCAAAGGAGAAAGAGATCACATTCGCCGACCCACTTTTGTTTTCTCTATCGATAAGGTGTATGGGGTTCCAGCCACAGCCATTAGGTACCTGCGCCACATAAACTAAATTTCTCGTCGCATCTCCGAAGGCAAAGTCTCGCTCTATAACTTCCCAGTCCCTCCCACACCTGGGTTAATAATCATAGCTCCGAGCCTTCCCTTGGCCGGCAGGAACACGCACGACCATGTCGACTCTCGCAGACGAGCTCCTGCAAGACTTCGAGGACTCCGGTTCGGAGGCTGGCGATGATCAGCAGGATAACCTTCTTGGCAACGGCCTCGACGCGAATGGTTGGCGACCGGATGGCGCCCCGATCGAGACAAACGACGCCGATGTGGAGGAAGAGGAAGACCAGGACGAGGAGATGGGCGGTGTCGATGGCACAGAGCTGAATCCAACAGACGACCCCGAGGAGACCAAGGCCAAGGTTGAGAAGATGCAACTCCGAGGTGTACGCGATGTTCGCGCCGTCGCAGGTCTCATGAAGACGTTGGGACCAGTGCTCCAGGTTAGTACCTCCTCCTCCTCCTCCGCCAAGAACCTAGAAGGCCATGAAAAGGAGTTTACATATCTCTCCCCGAGCACTAGCCCTGACTCTATCCGTCGCGCGTTGCAGAAAATCACCGAGTATCAGTCACAGCCTGCCCAGGCCAACATCGGTAACATCGAGGACCACCCCGAGTACGATCTCCTCACGCAGGCAAACAGCTTCTCGACATCCATCGACAGCGATATCGTGGTGGCCCACAAGTTCATCCGAGACCATTACTCGGTGCGGTTCCCGGAGCTCGAGACGCTCATCAGCAATCCTGTGGAGTACGCCAGGGCCGTTGCCATCCTCGGCAATGGGCCGTTTGATTCGGACAGCATCAAAGCGCTGCAGATTTCTACGAATAACCCCCTTGGGGTGACGCTCAAGTCCGTCCTGGACGGTCCCACCTTGATGATCGTGACAGTGGAGGCCACAACATCGAAGGGGCAGCCCATGTCGCAGGATGAGCTGGACCGCACCGTCCAAGCCTGCGAGATGGTGTTGTCGCTGGACAAGGCCAAGAAGATCCTCACGGAATACGTTCAGTCACGCATGAACATCTTCGCACCGAACCTGACGGCGCTCATCGGTTCACTCACGGCGGCGCAGCTTCTCAACGCTGCCGGTGGGCTGGCTGGTCTCTCCAAGACCCCGGCATGCAACCTCCCCGCTTGGGGTTCCAAGAAGCAGGCGAACGCGGCACTTGCTACCAACATAGGCATCCGGCAGCAGGGCTTTATCTACCATTCCCCAGAGATACGGAGCGTGCCAACGGATCTCAAGAAGCAAGCGATGCGCATGTTCGCCAACAAGATTGTGCTCGCCGCTCGCACCGACCTCAGCCACTTCGCTCCTGACGGGTCCGAGGGCGAGCGGCTCAAGAATGACTGCTTAGATCGAATCGACAAGCTGCAGGCGAAGCCTTTGAACAAGGGCGCCCGCGCGCTACCCGCCCCCGACGACAAGCCCAGCCGGAAGCGGGGTGGACGACGGGCGCGCAAGGCTAAGGAAGCATTGTCCATGACGGACCTGCGCAAGCAGCAGAACCGCATGGGTTTCAACAAGGAAGAGAAGGAGGCCGGTTACGGCGTCGGAGATAGCACCGTCGGCATGGGCATGATTGGGCAGCGCGACGACGGCCGGCTGCGTGCGACACAGATCGACCAGCGTACCCGCGCCAAGCTGAGTGCGAAGAGCAAGGGATGGGGGGGCGCAACCTCGCTCAACAGCGGCAGCGCCTCTTCACTCAAAGGGCTCGGTGGCCCAGGCGCCGCGGGCATCAGCCTTGCGGGCAGGAGCGGACTGCGGACATCGGGCGTGGGCAGCTCGGTCAACACGGCCGGCACCGTCTCGTCACTCGCCTTCACGCCGCTGCAAGGTCTGGAGCTCGTAGACCCCAAAGTGCAGGCCGAGCTCAGCCGTAAGAGGAAAGCAGACGAGGATCGCTGGTTCAAAGGCGGCACCTTCACGCAGGTTGGTGGCACCGGCACGAGCGATGATGGGGTCTTCAAGAAGCCCGCGCTCCCGCCGGCCAAGCGGGTAGATACGGGTGCAACCAAGAGGGCGAAATGAAGCCCTCGGTCCGGCGCGGACATGTGCGGTTCAAGGGTCATCCCCAGGAGTCTTTGGGAGGTTAACGGCATTGAACGGACGGCGTCTAGGAGGGAGGGGGGCCAAGGGGTCCTATGGAATTGGTCCCAACCACAGTGTACAGTAGAGTTTACCTGCAGGGCTTTGGCGCGGATGGAGTGCTATTTTTTTTTTTCTGCGCTAAGGGTCCCCATGTAACTATAAGATTGCCTTGGGGTATCATAGAGCCTAGAATGAAACCTTCGTGCGCACCTTTTGCTCCGGCAGCTTCCTCTCCTGCCGCGAGAGCCCGCCGCTGCCTCTCTGCCTTGCCTTGCGTGTCGCGAAGCTACCTTAGCTTTTCCTCTAGTTGTCACCACGAGGTACCCCCGATGGAACGTGGAGCCCAAAGGAAAGTACGAGCTTTCTTGGTAGCTTCGAATTTTCCGCATCTTCAAATCGTCATTTATGTTTATCTGTCGCAGTGCTGCAGTCGACAACAGTTGCCACGCATACAGCCACACGACCATCTCCGTCGGGAGTATTGTCGCCACCATGCGAAGCGGCAATATCGAAGCAAATGCTAAAGTTGATCAGCATGGCACATTCGCAGACACACCTCGGGACACGAGAACCGCCCCCATGACCTATCCTTCCTTTGCCGAAGATCCGTTTCAGGGTCTTCGGCCGGCTTGAAGGAGAGGGGCGAGGGGGACCAAAACCATTGAGGAGGTGCCCGCGAAAGCCCCGCACGGGGCCCTGGATCGCGCTGGCTCAGTGGCCGCCCGCGGCGGGCCGGTGGGGCGGGAGGAGAGGAACTCTCAAGGGACCCCCCCGGCAATGCGATTCTTATCGCACGGGCATGGGAAATCTCAAAATCCCATCATGGTGAAAGGGGCTGGGGCTGTTGCAAACGCTCCCGCTCGGGTCTAACCTCCACCAGGGCGAAACAAAACTTCACATCGCCCTTCGGAGGCCGTGCGGTAGCCCTTATAGTCACGCGGGGTTTATTAGGCGTACAGTGACTAGAGAGAAAAAAAAAAAAAAAAAAGGGAAACATCTCGCCCCCGGGGAGAGAGAGCGAGAAAAAGAGAGTGAGAGATAGAGACGGCTGAGGCGAGGGCAATCGTGCCTTCACACACTATCATGGCTCGCAAGCATGGATTCGATAGCGCAAAATAATACTTGCTTCTTGCTCGTCCCGTTCCCGCTTCTTCTTCCTGATGTTCGCCTTCACCCTCTCGCCCTCCTGCCCTTCGATCGCTTTCGAGTGCTCTCAGTGGTCTACTCGCGCAGTCATGATGCTGTGCTCAATGTGGGCATCGCTGGGATCCCATGCTCGGTTGCGTTAGACTATCCAGTCGAGCCAACTTTTGAGATTTCTCGCGTCCAACTACTTTTTCATGGGAATGGATGGCGAAGGGCCTCTGGGAAAGAGGGGGGGAGGGGGGGCGATGGAGGGTGGAACACGCGGCGCGCGGGGTGACGGTATTGGCTGGCCGCGATATTCATTGCCGCAGCTCGCCTCCAGGAAGATGGCAAGACGTGGCCCCGACACCGCGTGCATACCCCCAAAACTCGCTTTTCGCAGATCGCAAGGAGTCCGATAACGAGCCATCGGGCGTTGCGCTAGACGGCCACGGTCGCGAAAGCTCTTGGCGGTGCGCCGTACTAGTCGAACCAAACTTCATCCCTTGTGCCATACACACCGCTCGAGAGGTGAGATGGATGTGCACTAGAGGACGAGCCACTTGTTTCTCAAGGTATTCCCATGGAGCTGGCGCAAGGTACCTTGCTTGTCAGTACATAACTGCAGGCAGGCTGGGACTCTCGACACTTCCGATTTGTCTACCCTCCGAATGAGCGCCCACCCCGCACCTGAGAAAAAGCTACGCTCGGGGGGCCGCGCCATCTCCGACTTCTATCCACCCTTCGCCGCCCGCCCTTGTCTTGATTGTGCTCCCCTCTCTCCCCTCCTTCTGTATCCAGCCTGGGCCAATGCCGTTGCCCCGATACTTGGCGCGTCTGGGTGTCCGATAGTTGTCGGACACCCCATCCGGGTGGAGTCAGATTGGCAGTTTTGACAGAGGCATGACCGTCAGGGCGAAGTAAGCTTTCAGAGGTGGAAATTGCTCGGCGAGACAGGCTTTCTCCTTCGTAGCGCGCTGTCGTGAGCCAAGAACCGAGTCTGTGGTGCCATCCTTGCCGGTCCCAAGGCCCCGTCATGTAACCAAGGATCCGAGGGCGGGACCCATCTGTAGCGGTGGTAGGCGGCGGGCAGAAAGTTGAGATCACGAGGCATGACACTCGTCCTACCCAGAACAGCTAGGGATCCGAGAATAGGAGAATCGCGAGCACTTCTGTGGGCCCTGCAGGGGAGCTTCTGTTTCTGTCCTCAAGGAAGCCCCACTTTCGTCTAGACTCTCCCCTCCCCGGCCAGCGCCATCGAGTCACCACGACCAGGACTTGGATTGCGGGCATACAAAGACATGCGCCGCTGTACTAACCTATAGGAACCAACGCCATCGAACCATGGGTTTCTCGGAACGGATCCCCGTCCGCTTGTTTGGCTTTCCACTAAGAGAGAGGCGCGGTGGTACAGCTCTCATGAGCCAGTGCATGGTGCGGGGAAGCAACAATAGCTGCTTTAGAGCTTTACCCACAGCTACAGACCAGGTGGCCTCAGTCGGATGTCGAACCTACACCTAGTCTCTATAGCTTCCTTTCGTGGACCGGTGGAGAATGGTGGAGAAGGCGCCATCACATCAGTGATGCGTGTTGTGGAGGAGACAGAGAGGCCTTGCCTGCGCGGCTGTTGCTCAAACACGCCTCAGGGTGAATTCAAGACGTTCGGATCTTCGCGAGGAAGGGGGACCACGGTGAGGAAAACATGCCCTTTTCGTGAGGCGGCCATGACCCTTCGGGAAATACACGCAATGCAAGACTGTCCCGTCCGATATACCCATTGCCTATCATTCCCAGCAGCCAGCTCTAGGTATCTGAAGGGTGTTGACAGCGCGGCTTGGGCCCCAGGAGTAGAGGAAGAAAACGCCGTCCAAGAAGCATCGGTCGCACGAGCGAAGGAGGGGAAGAGGTGTTTTCATCTATCTCCGGTCCCGTAGCCACCGGGAGGAGGGGTTAGAGAGAGCGAAGAGATGGTAGCAATAGTGCGAAGAAACATTCGGGCCGCTTGAAGTATGGGACGGCAGGGTGACAACTGCCGAGCACGTTTGAGGCGCGTTTCTCAGATACAAGAGAAGCCAAAATTATCTAGATTCACCTTGGTGAGAAGCCTGGAATCCAGACGGGCGGGCGGCAGGCCATTGGATGGTGGTCTAGTCGTGGGTGAGATCCCGGGGCTCCGTGCTCCATCGGACGTTTCTAGTCGAAACTTCTTAGGCACAAGGCGTCAGAGAATGAGGTGAGAGACAGGGAGAGGTGGGCGGCACGAGGCAGTGCGAGCCTGAAGGCGCCGTAGGAGTGATTACCTCGTCGCTCCAGGTCGGACAGGCTATTGTAGTAGACGAACCAAGCCGGACAGATCGCGTTACTCAAGCACACGACCGGAGGCAGGGCCGTGAGGATAACGCAGACGTTGCATACGCTCTGGAGAGATTCGGTGGCTGAAGGCTTCTATCGGCCAGTCACGGGAGCACCACTGCCCTAGGGTGTCGCAGGAAGGGTTCATGCCACATGCCGTTGATTGGCAGCGCCTAGGCATCTATGTACCATGCCTTCACTTGATCCAGGACTTGGGAGATGGCAGGGTAGGGTTTGGAAAGAGCCGTCGAAGCCTCCCGCTTAAGGACTGGCCTCGCTCGGCTGCGGAGTCGATTGGAGGAGATAAATAGGGTGGGGCGGGCAGGGTCGACGCGAGGTCTGCAAGGGAAGTGTGTCGTGCCTGTCTGCCTGTCAAAGCCTGTACCTCCTACCATCAAGGAAAAAAAAAAAACATCGTCGATGTCATCGACGACGGGGGTGCCGGCGGCCCTCTACCAGCAGGCTGGGGGGAGGGACCGGGATGCCCCTCGCCCCACTAGGGGCAGGGGCAGCTACCGGAGCTGGCGGTCAATTCTGGCAGCTTGGCCAGGCCTGCCACCCACGGGAGTTTAGGTCCCTATGCACTTAATGTACCTTAGCTTACTAGCCCCGCCGCCCAATTGCCCCTCTGAACAGCCCTGTGGGGCTTCCCGCGAGGAGTTCGCCTGATCCAGGGTCCATGGCCCAAACCCTCGATTACAGTCCCAAAGCTCGATCGCCGGCCCGAGTGGTGGTGGTCATCCCGCAGCCACCAAGACCCTGGCTTTTGGTCCCCCCGAGATTCGCGATGGCGCAAAGCTGGCCGCACCCTGGAGGCCGCGATTCGCGATCCACTGTATTCCAAGGAAACAACCTTGTCTTTTGTAACGGCCCTGCCGATGCAAAACAGCGGTAAAAGGCAAGAAGTGCGATGGGGCTTTGTGATATACCCTTCGCAACCGCCTCATCGATCGTCGATTCCCGATACGAAAGGCAAACCCGCCCAGGAAGCGCTGCAACGCCCCTCCCCCCCTGCTAGCACACGTGTGCGTTTATTATGTACTGTACGTCCCTCCGTAGGTAATCATGTATGCAGCGCGGTCGGTCCGCGCTCCAGAACGCCTCTCTTCGCGACGGATACTCGGAAGCACCTGCTCAGTCCAACAGCCTCTCAACCCCTCTCTTTCTCTCCCTCCTGGCGGAACGTCAAGGAGTCGAGGGGGGTTCAACGAGACGAAGGGAGGGGAGACGAACCGTCCCCTCTCTCTCAAATTCTCTTTCTTGCTTTTCATCTAATGCCATTCTTTCTTAACCCGGCAGTCCTTCCGGGGGTTGCTTTTCTGTCTATTTATCGGTTAGCTTGCCCTGCAGTACTTAGTAGTACGCCGGGGCGACAAGCTCCCTCAGCAGTACCTACCCCACTTTTTACATTGGCAAAAAGGTACTTGCGGGCAAGTATTGCGTGTTGGGCCTGTACTCCGTAAAGAGTCAAAGTCCCTCTTGGCCCGGGAGCCTCACGCCATTTCTACAGCGACCCCCCTCCCAAAGGCACCAGACTTGCAAGACACCAATACGCCTCTAGAGGCCATTAAGAGGAGAGATGCTCTTTCAGCGGCATCTTACCATATACAGCAGGGTAAGCGCAAGGTAAAGGCCCATCTAAATAAAAAGACAACAGCCGCGCAGCGCAACGAGCCGGCTGACGGGAATTGAAATGGGCCCCATGTATTGACAATAGCGTCTACCGTGAGACTGAATCTCCGCCAGGTAATATTTGCCTCGTCGACAAAGAGTGATCCGGCGTCGGGCCTCCAATGGCACGATGGGTTGATAGTGTGTAGGAGAATCACGAGGGGCGGCATCGGGGGGCAGCTCGGGGTTGGCTACACGAGGGGGAGGGGCCGAAACGGGACAGAGAATGGGAGAAATCCATGTAGAAATGGCCATTCGGCAGTGGGCGACTGTGGAAATGCCATGCCAGAGAACCCAAGGTCTCGCGTACCCGTTCAACCGCAAATCGCATGTAGCATGTAGCTCGCAAGTCCCTCGTCCTCTCTCCCGCCGCCCGATGCCATGAGCTCTTTTTCGGCACCACTTTTGTGGAGGGGGACGCTGTGGGAGTGTTGGTGTGGGTGGGCAGGCGGGTGTGCCTGTCTGTCTTTCTGTTTCGACGGGAGGATCTGACTCTGGCCGCTTCGGGGCGTGTGGCTCGAAAAGTGTTTAGGGAAAAAAAGAAAAAAAAAAGAAGCAGTGTCGGGGTATTACAGGGTGTACATCCCTCCGGAGCTCCCAAGGACTTGAGAAGAATTCACAAAGTAGCGGGCTCGTATCCACTCTAGACATCGACCCCAAGCCGCGTTGGGCGTGTTGGGGGAAGCTCGGCGGGAAGCTCGAGGGGCGCTTGAGTGCGCTATAGCGCAGGGAGGAGCGAGTATTACTATGGCTTGTTGGTTTGTCTGTCCCCATTTCCTGCCCCCCCCCCCTACCTCGCTCCGGAAGCACTCCTTTTTCGGTACAATCCATTCTCGCTTCTCGCATCTCTTCATCCTTCCAGTTTCCCCATACAACATTCTGACTCTGGGAGCCGCCCCCCGCCAGCCCTTGGAGACCCACACGGGCGATTCGTAAATATGACGAAATAATGAAGTAGTCACCCCATCCAACATCCTACTTGTTATCATGGGAAAATTCAATTCGGCATGCTCGCCCCCCCCCGCAGTCTCAGGAGGACGAACGAACTGGTCTAGAAGCGGCTTGTACAACTTTTGGCCTTCTCAGCGATCGCGAGTCTTACAGGGGCAGAGGGGGAAAGGGGAAAGGGGAGGCCCAGTTAAGTCGCCCTGCCCCCTCCCCCTCCCAGGAAGGAAAATGGGCCCACGCTGGGGAGGCCCGGCATCACTGGCAGATGCGAAGAGCAGATCAGGAACGATGAGTGTTCCGGCCAGGCTTGATTGGCTGACAGGGCCCAGAGGTGACCCTGATGGGAGGGAAGATCTCTCAGAACATTTTCATTTGGGCAACCATCCATCAGCACGACCTGCCCCGGCCGAACGCTGATCTCTGCTATACCTGTACGCAAACTTCAGGGTCGTGAACCCTTTTCGCATCCCCCCCGGGCTGTTTCTTCTTTTTCTTCTTTTTCTTTTTTGTTTCCTTTTTCCACTTTTTGTGTGCATCGGATGCTTTCTCTTCGAGCCTCACTCCTCTGGCACCGCGAAAGCCTAGGCCCTCGAGCGGAACCCGAGCAACCCCAATCTGCGGGGATCTACCCACGGGTCCCGCTTTGGCCTGCGAAACTTAGATGACGTCAATGGCGCCAGGGGTCCTGGCTCTGCTCGGCACCGCTGGAAGGAACTTTTTGGGGCGGGTTCTGGGGTGGGGAGCTCCTCGAAGGCGACTCTTCCCTTTTTTTTTTTTTATCGTCTCCGGTTGCTTGCCGCCGGCGCCTGCCGAATCATCGACTTTGTCGAGCGAGCCGCTACCCGACAGGGTCCGGCCCTTGGGGCGGTCCCTTCCAGGGAACCACCCCCCCAAAAGCCTGGACCAAATATTCCCAGAGGGTATTCCTGCACTTTTTTCCCAGCCGTTTCCGGCCATAGCGCACTGGCTCCGCGGGACGTGTCCAGTGCCAAAGTGGAAAAGGGGTCCGCGGTAGCGCGAAGGTCCCGAGGCAAGATATCGTCATCGACAGAAAACGAAGCCCACTCGCCCCAGGGGTCGGGTGCGACCTTAGGGCGCTGGATCCCTTCGCCAAGGGTGCGGGACTGTCAGAAACGGAGTATAGACCGCGCCGGCAGAAGCTGCCCGAAGCTGCGAATGCCTTCACCAGCGTAGAATGACGATGGGCTACTAAACTGCCCACGACAACCCGCCCAAAAGATCCTGGGAATTGACCTCTAAAAACTACGGCTCGCCGGGGAAGAAAAGACTCAGGAAACCTCTCTTCATTTTTTTTTTCTTTCAAGAAAAAAGCGGGGAGGAGATCGCTCTTGTTTCCTTCTCTGAGCAAGCAAAACAACAGTCGAGACCTGGTCGTCGTAATCGACTCGCAGGTGCTGCCAACAATCTCAAACCGAGAGATGCCCTGAGGTCGGCCAGCTACTGGGCCAATAACCTGGGGACGGCGGCCTGTACACGGCCTGCTTCCGAGCTCCTACTGCCTACGGGATGGCTGCAAAACAGGCTTAGGAATGGGGCAGAGGCAATGAATGTAGCTCGCGATCGAGGACTAGGAGCCAGATCGAAAGATCCGGTGGAGGTACTTGACAGCTACTTGGCCGAGACGGCCCTCACTTGTCTCCATGTATCGCTGGCTACCCACTTGCAGGGATCGTCCCCCCCACCCGCCCAGTGGCTTGTTCGCTCGACCCCCGGCTGACTTTCGCATCAGAAGGGGGGGTGTGAGGGGTGCGTGTGTCCCACCGAACAAATCCCTGTCCTTGTCGCCGCTTACGCTGGGGGTCTGAATTGAAGTGCTGGGATAAGAGGGTGAAAATGGGGTTTCATGCACTCCGGCCACTTTCCCATGCCCGCCAGGGGACAAGCTCGAACTGCCCTTATTAACTCCCGATCCCCTGCCTCGTTGCCTCTTCCTGCTGTCTGGTGTATTGCTTCCATACAGAACCGGAACGATAAGGGTGCGATTTCTCTGTCGACTTTCCCTTTCCCATACTTCTTACCTACCACCGCGAGCTCGAGCTCACTTCCTCTACCCTCCTTCCCTCGTTTCCTCCTTCGTTAGTAAGGTGTCGATCGTCCTCCAGAGATACCCAACCTAGTCCGACGCCTACCTCGTCCGCCGCCACTTTGTCTGTAAGTTAGTATCCCCCCCGCGTCTGTCTTCCATGTGCGCACACCCACTGCTGCTCCAAAGAGTCGAGGGAAGGCTAACGAACGAGCCAGACCAACAGCGCATGCACATACCGACGGACACCTCCCGCCTGCCCTCCGGCCCGCGTATGCAGACACGAGAGCTCGGCTACGAGAAAGAAGGGTCTCCCAGCCAGCACAAGGCGAACAGAAACAGGGTCTCAAGCCTGCCGTCCGACCACTGCGATAGTCCAGCAATCGCCAATTACACAACTTGCACTAGATCTGTCGATCTGTACTCGGCTCACCCCGGCCCTCATTCCTCAGCCCAAAGAGGTGTTTTCCAGCCGCCTGACTCGAGACAAGCTGCGGGTTATACTTGGATGCGCTCTGCGCCTCAACTCTCTTCTTCGCCTACAGAGCTCCCTCGCCTTCCTAGCTCGTTCAGCTACCACCTCGTGCACCGAGGGGACGAACCGCGGCAGCACCTCTTGTTACCTCCCACCACCACATACCCAACCGCAACCGCGGCTGCCACCATGCACGCACGCGACGCTGCCGGGCGACGTGTCTCGCTGTTGAACGATGACGACGCCGGCTCTCCCGGGTATTACTCTCAAGATGCCTATCTCGGCGCGGCGCAACCGCCGTCGTACGGTTCTTATGCGCGCAGCGCATCCTCCTCGCCCAACACACCCGAGCTCCTCCGATCCGACTCCTATGACTCGCAGATGAGCAACGACCCGATGTCGCCAATCACGCCCATGTACGACTACAGTCGTGCCTACGCCAACGTATCGGACGCCCGGTCGCCCTACGACGAGTACGCCGCGGATTCCCATGCCTACCTCGGCGCGAAGCAGCAGGCCGCGAGCGCTTACGGGGACCGGCGCTCGGCTTCGTACGATGCCTCCTATGACGACGAGGCCGCCACCAGCCCCGCGCCGGCCGCCAGCGAGCGGCCCGGCAAGCGCTATCCCTGCCGGTACCGGGACTCGCACGGCTGTGAGAAGACCTTCACCACCTCGGGTCACGCCTCGCGCCACTCCAAGATTCATACGGCGGAGAAGGCCGTGCAGTGCGTCTTCCAGGGCTGCCCGAAGAAGTTCACGCGGGCGGACAACATGAAGCAGCACCTCGAGACGCATTACAAGGACAAGTCGCGCTCGTCAGCCCGGCCCGCACTGTCCAGCAGCGACCGCAAGTCTTCGAGCAAATCATCGTCGTCGTCTAGCCGGAGCAGCAAGCATGCCGCCGCTTTGCCGTCCCCCGGCGGCGCTTGGGATATGCGCGGACTCAACCTACCTCTGCTGAGCCGGCCAAGCGCCGCGCGCACGCCCAGCAGCGGTCTCGATGCCCTCGCCATGGCTGTCGCCTGCCAGGAAGGATCATGATCCGGGCCCCAGAACAAGCGCCCGAGCCGGGTTCCGGGAATCCATGCGCACGACTTCTCCCACCCCCCCCTCTTCCCCTCTTCCCCTCTTGGCCCCCATTCCACAGCATGGTAGAGCTGTTGTCATGACTCGGCCGATCTCAACTCGGGGTTTTTTTTTGTCGGATCCGGTCGACAGGTGTTCTCACACACCCTGTGGGCGGGGGGGCTCGCTAACAGGATCCTCATTCCGGCGAACACAACCATCCCCCTCCCTCTCTTCGCATTTTCCTTCCCATGCTCCCCCTCGCGCTATTCCCACCCTGGGAGAGCAAGACACAAACACACCTACGGTACCATCAGCAACCGCCGTCTCCGCACATTCCTCCACTCATACCACCCCCATCATGACCACCACCGCCACATGGCACTTTCCCGCATTCATCGCTGTGTGCACTTCCGGGAAGCCCGAACTCTGCAGGGCTTCCTCGGGTATTTTTCTGCGGCTCTTTTTTAACTCTTCAATTTTTTTTATTTTTTTTTTTTTATTTTTCTACTCAACTCATAATTGGCTACTTCGGGTTACGGGAATTGAGGTCGCACAGTACACGCGTTGGCGCCTTGGGGAATAGATACACGATTCGGGCAACGGGCACACGAAACTAGCATACACAACGGCGTTTACGGTCCTTCTAGGGGCGGCTTGCCTCTTCTTATCACCCTATGGCTTTTGCCCTTTGTACGACACGAGGATACGACCAACGTCTGATATACGCATTGGTGGTCGGGGCTTCGTTTAGCTAGGGACACCTCGTCCACAAGCTAGGTTCGGGGGGAGGGGGGTGTTATTTTTATTTTTTTCTCGTCTCGAGTTTCTCCCCTTCTTCTTTGATTTGCGGTCTAAATAGAGAGAGAAGAGCATATCTGGGAATGACGAACAGCATTGGGCCGGCTTCCTCCATCATGGTTTGCGAGTTCTAGCTCGCGCAGGGACGAGGGCGGCCCGGCCTGCAGATGACTTCTATACTTCTTGTCGGTGCGATCTGGGTTCTCCAAGCGAAAGCTCCACAGGTTGCTACCTGCGAGCAAGCGGCTGCTGGATTGTGGCTTCTATTGGTGTCGTGGGCAGAGGCCCTCGACGAGACCGTCTGTTTGTTTTGCCGCTGTATGCGATAGCATTTGATACCAGAAGGCCCGCTGCGACCCTATCCTGTGGGATAGAAGGGGAACACAAAAGCGGGATATGAATTGATTTCGCTTGATTTGAAGCCATCACCA
>MU270074.1:0-135138 GCA_021432635.1 Thozetella sp. PMI_491
CACGGGCGTAGGGCTTCGCTATTGGAAACCCGTTTTCAGGTGCCGCGTGGTCATTCAATCTCCTATCTTGACTCTTGCACGCTGGAATAGACCACAGATAAACACCTGTGAGGCGTATTGTTACCCCTGGGTGCATTGCAGGAGCCGCACAACCTGCGGGCCAAGCCCCACTCTAGAGCCGCACAGTGTGTTTATTGAACCGGTGGACCATTCAACGGCAGCCATCAAGTCAAGTAAAAATAAATAAGTTGGACCGAGGCCGGCATTGATTATGAACATAGACTATAGAATATACAATATGGTATCGTATGTACGTATAATGCGGGAGCTCCCTCCTGTGGGTAGGCATGCGCCCTGCTCAGCCTTCAATGCGGCGGGTCCGCCGCACGGCTCCGCCTCCAAGCCCCCATGTCCCGATGAGACAATGCTCGCGTGCCCTCTCCCCCTTTTCATTATAGCACACGACTCGACCTCGAGGTGGCGGCCTTGAGCCCCCCCAGCGCATGCATTCCGCCCTCCTAAGAATAGGTCGCTTAGAATGTGGCCTTGTCCAGGTTTCCGGTAAACGCCGAGTCGATGAAGGGCACGTTGGCGGCGCCGAAGTCGGTGGTCGCCAAGGCGGTCTGGGCCACGGTGGGAAGGCTCTCCCAGGCAATCATGGGCTGCTGGCCACCGACAGTGGTGGTGAGGCCGCACGAGTGGTCGACAGGCCAGATGCTCTCGTACTTGATCAGCGGCCCGGTACCAGACAGCGAGTAACCGTCAGTCGAGCAGTCCCAGCCTCCGTGGGCGGACGGGCAAACGGCAAGGATGTTCGAAGCAGCAGTCGATGAACCCGACGAGAGCCAGACGATGACTCCCTCCCAATCGTGACGGTGGCCGAGCCTAGCAGATCCTTCGTTAGCTCCAGCTCCTACCGTCAAGGGCGTCCTCGGGAGCAGAGCCCATATACAAAGCTCCGGCAGAGATCTTGCTGCTCCCACAGGAAAAGGGGAGATGAAGAACGAGGAATAACTTACCCGTCTGAGGGCTCATCCTTCGGGAAGTACCTGGGAGCTATTTAGTCTGAATCCCTGAGCGAGGCTTAAATGCCGGGGCTGCCAATCGCTTACCAGGAGTACATCACCGCATATCGGCCATTGTAGGCAGTTCCGCGCACGTAAATCTGGCCGGTGCTGCTCGAGCAGCCGCCGTTGCTGCTGCCGGTTGGGCTGAGGCCGCCGCTGCACAGAGTTCAATTAGCACGACGACCGACGAATGCGCCAGGAGGCCGAGAAGGCCAGGGACGACGCGTACCTGGTGTTACCGCTGGCGTCGACGGCGGGGAAGGGCACGCAGCCGTTGACGACCTTGAGGAAGGGCTGATAGGCCTCGTAGACGTCGCCGACGGTGCCGGAGGGAACGGTCTCGGGGAACCCGACGACGGCGTCGTGGTCGATGACAGCCCTGGGCTCGACGCCGTTGCGCTCGACGGGGGAGGCACTGACGAGGGCAGAGAGGGCGACGGACGCCTTGAGCATGCGGGAGAGAACGGCCATGGTGACGACGGTGCGGGGGCGGTGCGTTGGAGCTTGGGGCTGGAGGGGACCGAACTGATCGCCGTTGAGGAGAGAAGGCGAGCGGATTGCGGCCTCTTTATCGCGATCCCCGGGTCTCGTGGCAGGACAATGAGCCAGAGAGGGCTGCGATTCATGAGGCCATCCGACCCCGGCGCCCCTGCCACGTTCTCATGCGACTCGAAGGGGGAAGCTCCGTAGGCGAGCCCACCCATCCACGGAGCTCAGATCTCATCGGGCCCTGTCGCCCGGCAGTGGTCGCGTGGAGCCCGCAGCCCGCAGGGCGGCAGGCACATGCAGGTGCGGGGGAGCCATGGGCCCCCTGCGAACACCGCCAATGCGTGTCCAATGCGACCTTAAAAGGGTGCATCGAGCGGGGACCGTGCGTGGGCATTCGTCACCTGCGCCAAGGCGGCCCTGGGATAGGTCTTTCGAGCTGTATCCTTCTTTCCCGGAGAGCTTCACGGCGCACTGCAGCTATGCGTGTCGTCGCAAGGAAAACACGCTTTGGCCCAAATCCGGGGCGCTATCCCGATCGAATACCGGGTCGGAGGATTGACTTCTGACTTTGCCCGCAGGGAGCCGGCACGAGGGTTCAGGAAGTTCGACAGCACCGACTGTAACTAGCTGGGTATTTCGGGTAGGCACCGTAGCGCTGCACATGTCATCGAACCAATTGTCCGTGCCGATCATGGCTCTACATCCAAGGTAGCGCACCGCTTGCCTACGAAATGTCCTTTGGTCCATCGAACGCACGGGTATAGAGTGTAGGAATCTGGGGAGCAGAAGACGCTTGGTGGAGATTGAGCTGTTGCGCTTTGCTTGGCTCCCATCAAGGCTAAAAAAGATCGGAGACATCCCAAGGCTTTCCATCACCCAAGCCTGCACCTGCACGACCTGCCATCCCAACCCCATTGGGCATAAGATGGATTGCGCGTCATCGATAACCCAAAGGTTGCATTGAGCACATGTCACTCGCTCAGACGGACCGTTTGGACGCGTGGAATAGTGCAGCAATTTAACGGCTGCCCAGGTCCAACTGGATTGGACTGCCAAATCCGCAGGGTGGTCTTTGGGTTCTTGTCCAGAAGTTGCTCCGAATACTAATTATTAGCTTGTCGGTAGGTAATTACACCTAGACCCACCATTTTTGGAACCCAAAACACCCGTCAAGTACATTTTTTTAGCGCGGCATATATGTACTTCATAACATTCACTATACACGTACAGTACTTTCAGCGTGCATGCCGCAACAGGCGGCACAGCTCCAAACAGTGTTGTGGGGAACCTGGGATCCGGGACTGTCTCAATAATGGCTGCTGTTACTTACTGCCTTAACAACGTCGCAATGTTCGGCACCAGTGCACTTGGGGCAGGTCCAGTGGCGGATAGTACTCAGCCGACTGAGCCTCAGTCTCGAAATATCCAGGACCGACCAGACTGCTTAAAAAAAGGAGAACAATACTGTATAGTATAATATTTATTATTAAAGATCTTATTTCAAAGAAAAAGAAAAAAAATTGCGGTTTATGTGGATCGAACACATGACCTTCAGATAGACGAATTGAAGTTGGCTTCACTGCGCATTGGGTTAGCAGGAATGCGTAGCATTTGAGGTTGGGAAACGTACGTCTGACGCTCTCCCAACTGAGCTAAACCCGCTGTCATTGAAACCCCGGAACAAATACTGCATTATTCAACCGAGAGTCGGTTTCTAGGGGTTTGGGTCTCCAAAAATTTAGTAATAAATTAGACATTAATTAATAAGAAATTGATAACGGTCTCACTGGGGGCGAGCTCACGAGCGCCCTTTTCCACAAAAAACCACCCCTGCGCTGCACTCAACGGAGAGTGGCTGGCGCCTCGCTACGGCTGGTGTAAGTGGATCTGGCCCACTAGCAGCTGGCTAATCTTGCTACGAGAGCTTTTCTTTTCCTCCTTATAGGAGCTCGCCTTTTTCCCTCTTCCTTCCTTACTCGCTAGCTGGCTAGATCGCTGGCTGGATCGCTGGCATACTGGCTCGTCTGGCTTTGTATGACCCTCGGCAGATCACCAGCTGCTTTCACATGGCCAAGCTTGCCTTTTACGGCCCTCGCTGGATCACTGGAGTGCTGGTCACGAGTGTAGCCAGCTAGATCGCTGGCTAGATCGCTGGCTATACTGGCCATACTGGCCACACTGGATCGCTGGACCATACCAACCACGTTGGCTTGGGCCAAAGCCGGTAGGCAAGGCCGAACGTTCCCTGGCTAGATGTGACGCACGAGGGCCCCGGAGCCTGCGGAGGGCCGGCCGCAGTCACCAGATCGCTACCCTAGCTTGGCTAGATTCCTCGCTGGCTGACCACGCTGGCCACACTAGCTTATTTGGTTTCGTATAAACAGTGATTATATCTTCTTTATCGTGCCTTTGGTTAGACCTATGCCTATAAGCTCCGCAGGAAAATAACGCCCTTGCGACGCCTGTAAGTTTATTCTTAAGGATCTTATTTTAAAGAAGAAAAAGAAGAAAAAAAGAAAGAAAAAAAATTGCGGTTTATGTGGATCGAACACATGACCTTCAGATATGGAACTTGAAGTTTACTTCACTATAATTCGTATTAGTACGAGGAGTCAACATTTAGTACTGGGACGCCTACGTCTGACGCTCTCCCAACTGAGCTAAACCCGCTACGTTAACAGATAACTTTTACATCATAATATATACCAACATCATATAATCGGTGGACCAGCATCTTAATCCCGTGACCTGTCACGTGTGTACACAAATCCTGGCCCAAATCTCACCCGCGGGAGGCGTCAAACTACCTACACACGCTCGCCCTCCACAGTCCCAACTCCATCGCAAGTAGGCTGTTGGCTTTTGACGCCCCCCTTCGCCTGGCCTTCTGTGCCCCCCCCCATGCCCACAGGTTTTCCCCCATATCCCTCACCTCATCGTTCTGTCTTATCCTGCATAGCTCCTCAATTGCTACTCCCAATATATGTATGCTTATGTGCCGTTGCTTCTCCGTCGCAGCTACTAGCTTGCGACGTTGGTGGGAGGCCCCTCGTGGGTGACCTACGCTGGAGTGGTGGAGTAAAAGTGAACTGAGGGTGAAGCTTTGGTGACAATCTCACCTATTGAGACCCACTTCCTACTGTTCCTCTGCTACTATTTTATTACTCCCATTCTGCTGCCTAGGTGAGAGACCCTTTGTTGAATTTGAGATTCACTCCAGTTGAAAAAGTTGGACAACCCCTCTTTGCTTTCCTCGATTCTTCATCCAAACACCTATCTATCCCCTTTGTGTATTCCTTGCCCTACAAAGTGTTAATTAACACCTGGGCTATGAAGTCACACTTTGCAACACAGCATCAAGCCTTGCCACCATGGACATATTCTCGGCGCTTCTGGATTATCGCCGACGTCACGTTGCCGAGCTCCCACCACATCCCGGGTATATTCCCAGCTCCGAGTCGGTTTCTCATGAAGCTGTCACTTCCAACAGAACCCAAACCCCTGTTGACGGCCAGACGATCGCCTATCTCTTCTCTAAAGAAGCCGAGAAATGCTTGAGCAAAAATGAAGTGTGTCAGCTGCTTGCTTTTCTCAAACGACCTTGCAGCTCGGCTCGAGAAGGGGCAAGCTTTGGAAACCTCATGGCACAGAAGCTACGCGAATTCTACGAAGAGGAAGTTGTGGAATCTGGCGAGCCGAGAAATCTGCTAAGCGAACCTGCCGGACCCGAGACTGCTAATTTTGGGATTATATTACACATCAGAACGCGAAAGCAAGCTGAAGTTGGGTCTTTCCCATTCTTCGATCTCCAGAATAGGACTATCCAGCTCCTAGCTAAGAAGGGTGTCAGTGACAGTTTCACGTACATGTTTGACTGGCACTGGCGTGCCGAACTTTGGCGCAAAAGTCGGAGTCGATGTTCGACATTGCAATGGAGACCTGAAGTCAAGCACCTTCATAACCAACTCTCGAGCTATATTCTTGACACCCTTCCACTACCCCTTCTTCTTATTGGTGGCGATTGCGCCCAAAGGCAACATCTATCCACACTCCTACCTTCTGCCTCAACTATCAAGATTTCTGTTGGCCCTAGCTGCACGTTAGATTTTGTCTTCGATTTTCGCCACAGCATGCTTAGGTGAATTGCAGTTTTCGTGTACCATCCAGCTGCACAGTTTTTTGCGGCTCATGCGAAAAAGAAGATACAAGTAGACTGTGGGTTTAACTTTGTTTTCTTGTTACTGGGACGTGAGCACAACCCCACCTCATTCCTTGGAGAAGCGTCAACTCCACTTCCGATTCAGCTACCAACAATTGCTGGGCGTCGCAATCAAATGCCAAGCCTCCGCAGACGTCTACTCCAAGGTAGTCGGTTTACTTGCACTGCTCTGAAGAATGGCATGAGGCAAGGCCGCATCTACTTCAGAGGTGTCGCAGTTTTCGCCCCTGAGTCTGCCGTACTTGGCACTGTTGAAGTCCAATGCGAGGTTTCAGGAGAGGCACTGGGAGGAGGCAATGCCGCTCATTTCACCCTTGCTAGCTTCTCTTCGATAGCCAAGGGACCCACGGGCCACCTGAGATGGCCCAACCAACGTAGGCAAGGCGCGGTGCATTAACTAAGTACCTTGCCTTTACGGAGTAATTAGCAGTGTGTCTTAATCATCTGCTTGGCACAGCCTCCCGTGCAGTGGCGGGCCTCCGGGTCTCTCGGCAGGGCGCTGGTAAGGTTAGGTACAGCACGTTAGGGAGGTATCCCAGGGCAAGACCCCACCAAGTCGCAGAGTCGCGGCCTTTGGCAACCCCTCCTCAAATCCATCTCCTCAATTCGTCTTAACCTCAGCAAGTCGCTTGGCTAATTAGCATGCAGCGTTGTGTCTACGCAGCCCTCACCAACGCATTCTGGGCCACCCGCTGCCCATCGTGCTTCCCGGAAATGCTTAATACCTCCAGGTATTGCATCGGGGAGCCATTGGGGAGCCAATGCTAAGGAGGTACAGTACAGCGTCGTGAGGTGGGGCAGGAGCTCTTCGGTCAGGAACCTGGACAATCACCGACGCCAACCGGGGGGAGAGGCCTAGCGCCCCGGCGCCAGTCTGTGTGGCCTAGACTCTGCGCGGGTGCTCAGCCCGGCGATGGTGACCGGAAGAAGCAGAACGGCCGGCCCGCAGCGCTCGTAGTTCTCTGGGACAACTGCCGCCCTGCCGAGTAAAACATTGCCCCCCGCACTTCGCCAAACCTCGTGCTCCGGTCATTGGCCCAGGTCACGAGTGCAAAGTCCACGAAAGAGCCCTCCACCGAACCTCAACGGCCTACAATGATGCCCTCGCCTGACGAACTCGTGTCGTCCAATCGCCATTCCTCGTGCGCTTCTTTGGCTCGTCCTTTCATTCAACTGTAGAGACAACAAGTTGCGAATAGATTGTCGTATATACAGATAAGAGCAACAGAGCTTGCTTGCTCGTGTGGGGCAATGCGAGCCGCCCACGCGATGCCATACCTTCCTGCACGGCAAATAACAGCGTCTTTTAGTTGTGGATCTTAGCGTGCAGCCCTGGGAGGATCTCCAAGTCCTTCTTTTCGTACTCGAATTTCCCATCTTCCGAGATCTTGGCCGGTTTGTTCCTCCTCTGCTGCTGCGTTTGTCGCACCTTGACCCACTGCTCTGTGGTCAGGTGCTGGCCGAGCTCGGTGAAGACATTGGACGTGAGCCCGAGCCGGTTGAGAAGCGGGCTGTTGGTTATGGGATCCAAGACTACATGGTTGTTCGGACTGCACATTTATGCGTTAGCTTGGCCAGCGCTCCCCTCGAGTACCCTATATGCGAGAGGAATGGGGTGAGAAGCGTGAGAAGGAGGACGAGAGCTCACCGGGCAAAGTAGAGCACCCCGAGGCGATCGATGTGCGCTTGGTCCTGCGGAGGTGCGTGTACGCGATGGATGCTAGACTTGATCAGGCCGCCCGTGAGCGCAGTGAGCGCGTCGCAGGTATTGATGGTGATGGTGCCGTCCTGTGGCTGTACCCACTTCCAGTTGCCCTCCGAATTGAGAATCTGGAGCGCGGCAACCGGCTGGCGGAACAGGAGCGTCACGGTGCCGAGGTCGGTATGTCCTGGCACGTACAGCTGCCCGACCTTCTTGTTCTCCTCGGGATTACGCGCCGCGTAGTACATATAACGGAGGTGATCCTCACCCTTAACGTCATACTCGTGGTCGTTGACAAGCTGGTCCTCATCAGGCAGCTCGAGGAGGATGGCGAAGAGGCGGAGAAGAGGCAAGACGACCTCGTTGTGGCATTTCTATATTCGGTTCAGTGAGGTACTTTATTTGTCATTGGGGCACAATGGACGACTTACACGGCTGAAGGACTCGATCTTCTGGATGTTGTCCTTAAGCACGTCGGGCTGCTTTCGCTCGTGGAACCCATCAAACTTTGGAATGTTGTACACCTGGATGTTGTCCTTGAGGCCGTTGCCTAGGCTAGATGAAGTGGCTGATCAGCCCCGAGCCTCCCCAGATTGCCGACTTTAGGGCACGCATACATACTCTCTGTTGCCAGCGGGTCGGTACCCGTTATACTCGCCACGTTCGAGATCTGCTTGGTTGCTAAACTTGAGCTTCTCCTCCAGCGGAAGCGAGTAGAACTCCCGTCCCAGCGCGAACTGTTCATCCACCTCCTCTTGGCCAATGTTGAAGTTCTTGACATAGAAGAAGCCTGGTAGTACGCGTGTCAGGCATGGTACATGGCCTGTGGGATGCCCGGGGTGTCCCTACCGACGTTGCGCACGGCATGGTCGAGCTGCTTGACAAGCTCCTCCTTCCCCCCAGGCTGATAATAGCGGCTAAGGTCGAGCGTGATGAGGTCGGCCCAGTCCACTTGCAAGATTTAGCATCGAGAAGTTCATCTCAGGATGGCCTGGGATGCTCACAGTCCTCCTGGGTCTCTGGGACCTGCTTGTAGCTCTCGATAATTCTTCCGGGCATGGCGTAACCTCAGTCGCTATATTCTTCACGATACTTTCTGAGAATAGTTTAGACATGCACTTCGCGCCGAGGTTTGGCTTTATAGCTCGAGCGGTGGTCCTTGGACCCCGCGTGTGAGGGACCGGCGGTGCGAATCACGTCATCAGCGGTCGCGCGCAACACCTCTTCTCCAAGTTCCGGCCCGACAACGCAGACCAATTAATGCCCAACAGTTCGCGATAGATCGCGACGGCCCCGGAATTATCAGTTACCTCCACGTGCGGTGCGGTCGCTGCGGAGCTGCGCGGCACGCTCCGGCGCCGGCCTAGGACGATAAGCAGTGGAGAGTCGCAGCACGCCATCGCGCTGCAGAACGCACCATCTGTGCATCGCATCGCGACTGCAGCATCTCGTAACGATTGCCTGCCGTGATACTTCTATCCCACCTGCCCCCAGGGGGGGGGGCGGGAAGCAGGGTGCTCCAAGCGCACAGTCGGCTACATTCCGACTGCTGAGAGCATCACGCGATCTATTTAGCGCAGTGCCATCGCGTATTCGCCGGCACATTCTGTTTTAAGTATATCCGAGGCTAGCCTATACTTTTCTGGTATTTCCTCTCACCAGGCTAGATGGAGCGCCTGGGTGGCGGCAAGCGAACCACTAATATCGAGGCCGATATCAAGTGACAGAAGAAGTATCAAGGATATTCACTACATGTCCTTAGATGGAGTGAGAAGGGCCGTAGATTTATTGAATGAACTCGCGTGGATATCCTCCTATGGACCGAGATCATGAATATACACCTAGTAGAATTTCAACCGAAGCTGTAAGGGTCTCGAATGTCCATCCACTTTTGGGCTGTGAAGTGGGCAACCTCAGTTAAATCAACATCGACTATTAGCTCGAGCTAAAGATAGGCCCCCAAAGAGGCCATGAACTTTTACTTTGAATAAGCTATTGCTATAACTAACCTTGCTTGATAAATCTTGTCGATTCACGTGCTATGCGAGCATAGTTATAGCGCTTTCTGTCCCGCCTTGGCGATTGCTTGTCTCCACTGCGAGAGCCCGTACCTGTTGTTCGAGAGACGGTACCACAATTTGGTCCTTGACAAGACTGAGAGCCTAAGCGGATGTAAAATCTCTCTTTGTGGCGGTGTCGGGATTTGCTAGGTTTCCGAATGCCACGACATAGAAAGAGCCTTGTCAAGAAAGATCGGCAAGTGATCTGCGCCCATCGAGATTTAAGGCCCAGTGTGAGTTTACGAAGAGTATAACGAGCTTCCGGCACGGCTATGGAATTAAAAGTCATTGAAGTCAGTTTCTATAACCATGCTGCATTATCTCAGCCATTATTCCTCCTCCGCAACCTCTACACGGCGCGCAATACCTACTCTAGTGCAGGTTGCTCTACGCCCGACATCCTGTGCAGCCGCGGAGCCTCGCAATGACGGCTCTAAACGCGCCCCCATGCATCCAAGAGGGTAGGGTTGTGCGCCCAAGAGAGGTTGGATGTGTTATATATCAACCCGTCGTCGTTATGACATGGGGACATGGAATGAACTTTTCCATATCACTTTCACGCCGCGCAAGAAGTAGTGTCCGTGTTGAGCGCCGTACCTAGATCCCGATCTTCTTGAATAATATAAGGAAGCACCAATCCGACCTTCGTTGCATTCGACTCTGATGGCCATTCAAGGTGAGAAGAAAAAACAGATAGGCAGGCCCAGTGCCGGAGCGAAGCCCGAACAGTGAGCACATCGAAGGGGACGCCCCCTCAGCCGGGACCGACTCACGACTCCAGCAGAACAAGTCGGAAACAGCAGCAACACATAGTAAACGCGAGCTGAAGGAGGCAGACGAATACAGCCATCTAGGATACAGCTTCCCGACGTGGAAGAAGTGATTCAACCTCAACGTTAGCCTATATGCGAACGCTGTCCCTGGGGTGGCCAAGAAGTTCGGTATCAGCGAACAGGCCGCCCGGGTTCCGCAGCTGGCATTTCTCTGCGCGTATTCCATCGGCTGTGAGCTTTGGACCACCTGGAGCGAGGAGCTGGGCCGCTGGTCAACGCAGCAGCTGAGCTTGCTGCTGGTCAACATCTGGCAGTTCCCGTGTGCCTTCGCGCCCAACTACGCAACTCTGATCGTGTGCCGCCTGCTGGGCGGTCTGTCGACCGCGGACGGCTCGGTCACGCTCGGCGTACTTGCCGACATGTGGGAGCCCAAAGACCAGGAATACGCCATCGCCTGGCTCGTACTCTGATCAGTTGGAGGGTCTGTTGTTGGGGCGATAGTTGGGGGCTTCGTTGAGACACGCCAGGCCCTGCCTTAGATCTTCTACACTCAGCTAATTGCCGGTGACACCGTCCAGATCATTCATTTTTTTTCTTGTTCTCGAGACGCGAGCTATTATTGTCCTCGACCGCGTCGCGAAAAAGAGGAGAAAGAACGGAGAGGATGTCTGGGGACCCAACGAGATCAAGGGACATTCGTTGTCGTTCCGCGAGATCATGGTCATCTAGGCGCGTCCATTCTATATGCTGATCACAGAACCCATCGCCGCTTAGCCCTCTGCTGTGAGTGGCTTCAGCGACAATCTCATTTTATCTTCCTTCAAGGCTTCCAACCAGTGTGTAAACAATGGGGGTTTGACACCATCGATATCAGCTTGGCTTTCATCCCTTACGGTTGAATCTAATATGGATAATGTGCCAGTAGAATCTGAAACTAACTCAATGCAGACTGCTATTTGGCTATTTCTTCTCGTACCTTTCCTTCCTGCCTTCGATACATGTCTTTCGCCAGAGACGACGCAAGAAAGGCCCTTGTTCTGCCACTCCAGAAGCTCGACTTTGGTGGCTACGCTACGGTTTGTGACACTCTCCTACAGGCTTATTCATGGTGAAGATCTAATCTAGATCCTATAGTGATTCTTCTCGAGCCCATCGGGCTGATTGGGTTCGCCTGGACATCCCTTGGCCCGCCACACGTGCATTGGATTGCCCCCATGATATTCACAAGCCTTGTCGGCATTGCGAACTACGCTATATACCAATCGTCTATTGATTACACTGTCGCAGCATACGGAGTTTACGCCGCGAGTGCCACGGGAGGGAACGACTTTGCACCACTTCTTAAGTGGCGTCGCAGCGCTGTATTCTATTCCCATGTACGAAAGTTTCGGCAGCCAACCGCTCGAGTACGCAAGCACCTTCCTGGCCATTTTGACCTTGTGCATGACGCTTCCTTTGTTCTATTTCTACAAGAAGGGGCCCGAGATTCGCAGCCGAAGTAAGTTTGCTGTGGAGATCGACCAGGCTCGGAAACAGGACCGAGGCGGTCGACCAAAAACTGAAGGAGAAGAACCAACTATTCCTGAGCATGAGCACGTCTAGTAGTATGTAATTTCTAGCTATTATTGTCTCAAATTATTTCAGTAATTTTCTTGTTTCCTTTATCTTCATTGCCGGTCGATACTAATGAATGATACTATCTGGAGACATCTGTTGCCTCTACCCTATATTAACACGCAATTGTCATTTGATGTCGCTGAAGTAAGCACTTCGTGTCTCGAGAGAAACCAAGTCGAGAGAAAAGAGATAGTAAAGAGATAGAATGGAAGCTGCCAGCATTTGCTTTCTCATAAATAGACTCCTAGTCAACAACCCCAAAACAGCACTAGGGTTCGATACATATAGCTAAGATATAGAGAACGAAATGGCTTCTACATAGCGACCTTCTCGTTGACAACAGGCAGGGGGTCCGGTTGATTCATCCGGCTACTCGTCTTATTCTTCATCTGGAGATGCAGTCAGCCAGCCAGAAAGAATGCGTGGCAAAAGCTAATTGTTGTTTCCATTATATATATATAAAAAGTCGCTTTAGTAGCTCTAATTTTGGTGACCTCGCTTATTTAGCTGCTGTTGGTCATTATTTCATCGCCCGCAGCTGGGAAATCGAAGAAGGCGGTCATGTCCAACTCGCCCACATTCCCTTCATTTGCTGCATTCCTGTGTTCGAAGCCAAGAAAGGCTGCCATGTCCGACTCACCCGCATTCCCATGTTCGTATTCTCTATCGCCCTCACTGCCGTCCTCGCTGCCGTCCTCGCTGTAGTCCTCAGGGTCTTGGATTTCGAAGAGCCTGTCATCTTCTTCTGACCAGTCCCTACATTTCTTTAATATATGTGCTACCGTGTTATGTCCTTCAGAAAGAGCTAGTTGAACTGATCTTATATAATGGTGTTGTCCTTTTCCTGTGGTCAGCACGCCGTGGCTGAGAAGCAGATCCACCATGTCAAGCCTGCCGTGTTCCGCAGCCGCTTCTAATGCAGTCCGCCCGCGGTATTTTGAGGGCGGTGCGTTGACGTCGGCACCCGACTCAATTAAATGCTTCGCTAGACCTATGTGAGCTTGGGCAGCAGCGAGTTGTAGTGCTGTACCCCCATGATATCTCGCCGGTGCGCCATTGACATCTGCTCCGGCTTTCAAGAGGCAATCCGCAATATCAAGATCCCCTAACTCAGCTGCAAGCTGGAGTGGTGAGCGGTTATAACGTATTGTCTCATCATTCTCATTTATTTCCACGCCAGCCTGCAAAAGCAACAGGACTAGGTCTTTGTTGCGATGCGTGATGGCACCTAGTAGAGGATTTTGAGTAGGAATAAGCGGATTGTTGAGGTTGTCGCCAAGTTTTTGCCCATTGTCTATTAGGATCTGCGCCATTGATTGATCGTTTTCTGCAGAGATTATGACCCATGTGAGCTTGTCAGGGCAAAAGCCCCTCTGCAGAAGCTCGCGACATGCCTCAGTGGCATTGGCCATGGCACAGAATGTCAGTGGGCTGCCTTTGGTCTGGTTTGCGATGCGCCAAAAAGAAACGCCATAATCGTCTTTGTGTCTGTACGAAGCTACCTCCGGGTCTTCCCCATAGCAAGCGGGGTCCTGAAATGATATGATCGGGAGCAGCGCAATTTTGGCCGCTTCAGCGTATGGTATGTATGTAAGAAGTTGTCGCAAAAGACCTATGTCGCAAGACTCGGCAGCTAGGCCAATGGCTGTCATCTCCAGAACAGTTGGTTTTGCCTGTGTTGGGCGTCTAGCCAAAATCATGTTGATAAGGTCGTCCTCCTCAGCGATGACAGCAGCGCATAAAGATCCTTCATCATAGTCGAATGGCACTTCAAGCAGTTTATTAAGGACAGCTGAGTTGCCACTTTGAATTGCTGCTTCAAGAGCAGTTGTTCCGTTGGTGTCGGTTTCCAATAGGCTGCCCCCGTATTTCAATAGGAGGCTCACGAGGTTCCAATCACCGGAAGCGATGGCCGTGACTGTTTCTCCGCCGAGAAGCATCGCGCCGTATTCAAGGAGTTGTGTAACAATACTGAAGATAGCCCCATTCTCAGGTTTAGTCCACAAGTATTTTCTCAGCGCAAGGTGAAGCGCACTGCGGCCATATTTGTCCTTCTCATTTGGACTGCCGCCAGCAACCAGGGTGGCCGAGAGAAGGTCGAAGTGTAAATTTTCGACGGCGAGGACCACTTCTCCACCGCTTAGTCTCGCACCTGCACATATCAACAGAGTTGCGCAGGTAAGACGCCGCTGTGGAGGAGGGGTGGACTCGATCTGTCGAGAAAGCATTTCGAGAGGGGTGGTGGCTACAAGCCCAGCCGAAAAACCGAGTCGCTCTTTCACAACACTAGATAGTGTTGCAGTCAAGTTTACATCAACACCTATTTCAATTAAAAACCGCACAACGTCCTTTTCAGCGTGGTAGCAAGCGAGATGAAGAGGCGAGATGTCCAGAAAATTTGAAGAATGCGGGCAGTGGAGAGAAACAAGTAATTGGCAGGTACTGAGATTGCCTTTCCACGAGGCGACATGGAGTGGAGTTATGCCTATTCGATTGACGAGAGAGTGGTTGTCTGGAGAAGAGTTCCCAGAGATGCCGTAGAGATGCAGGATGACATCGTCGTTTGCTCTGGCAGCGGCTGCTATAAGAACATCCGCAGTAAGGAAGTTGGCCATGGAGTTTGATGGATATTGAGCCGCAAGAAAAGCTAGAACGAGTTCTGTCTCAGGCAATCCAGTCGCAGCGGCTACACTCAAAGCAGTCTCATCGCATTGGAGGCAGCATGATTGTGGTTCCAGAACGCCAAGAAGATTAGCTCCTTGATCCAGAATTTCTGCGACCAGTTTCTTATCGTTCTTTCTAACCGCACACTGAAGCATCTTATCCATGTTTGGAGTAGCCCCATACTGTAAAAGGAGAATGGCGAGTTCCCACCCCAGAGCAATAGGGTTACACTGCAGCGCGAGATCTAGCGACGGTATCGCGCTGGAACCAGGGAGGACAAGGTTGGCATCAGCACCTGCATCTAACAGGCACTTGGCCAATTGTAAATTACCTGCCGAAATAGAAATACCAAGAGGTGTGATTGGTGTATCGTCGAAGGGCCATGTTATGCCGATATCCGGGCTCTGCCCCGAAGATAAGAGCCATTTGAGCACGACAAAAGAGTCAATGGCGGACTTTGTACTTCTTGTATAGTTACCTTCTCTTATCGCAAAAAAAATAGCTGCTTTGAACATATTCTCCATGAAGACGTTAATTGTCGCATCCTGAAGGCTGGTAAAGTCCACTTTTAGATCCAGCATGCCCTGCTCTCGGAGGATGGCTATGGTTGCGGTCCATTCGTTCACGTTGTATAGGACAGAAAGATTATTGGAGATTCTGTAGACCAACGTTTTGAGGCATTCGAGAAGAGATTCTTCGGTAGGCCCATTGAGGATGCAATAAGCACGCTGCAGGTGTTCCCCAGGGTGGCATTCGGGCATCGAGACTCCAAAAGCATCTGCGAGCTTGGCAAGCGTCTGCTGAGAATTTCTGGACAGGAAATGAGATTCTGTCCGAAGTAAAGCAGAAATTAATGATTCATGATGCGCCGAACAAAGCGGCCCAGCACTGCCGGCTGCTGGGATATTCGTTTGGCGTAGGTTGGATATCACTGCGGTATGAATTAGCTGTTGTCCAATTAGTTGGAGCATATTTAGGACTGACATTGGAAATGATTGGCCTGAAACCTCAACCATGGTAAAGTGGTTGGCCACATGAATTCCGTTGAATATGCCGGCGGAGTAAGAACGACGAGCTGTGTGTCGGCGTGAGAGGTAGGCGGCGGGCTCGATGCTGCAAGACAACATCAGCAAAGGACGGTGAGCGGGGCCGGGGTGAGCTAACCGGGGGCAAACCGGGCGAATATTGATATGTCGCGATGGCGGTTTGTCTCTCTCTCGACAGTTGACTGTTTCATACGCTTGCCGCAGTGAATCACTTGGCTGTTTTTACCCTCTCTCTTGCGCTTGGCAATTCGACGGTCGAGCTCGATCCAGGTAGCCTTGTCGATGTTCTTTTGGAAGCGCCACTGCTTGAGTTTGTACTCTAACTGGGCCTTTCTGGGAGTAAATGAGCCTCAATTTCGCAAGCAAGGGGTGGGATGAAGGGTCGCTTACGTGACCGATAGTCCGATATTTCCCAAGTCAACGATCAGTTGCTTCAGGGATGCTGAATCCACTAGGTACCGTTGCCGAATGTAGGCCTTCTTCTGCAGCCATTCGTCCTCACTGGGCTTGGATATAGGGGGCATCGTGCGAAAGTATAGCCTAAAGTGCTCGAGGAACAGATATCTGATAGTTAAGAGGAGCTCGGTATGGAGATGGGAATGAGGTAGAGAGTCAGAGGAGGGATCTGGCCCCCTTTATAGATTATCGCAGCTGGTGCTTGGCGCCAGAATCCGAAAGCCCTTTTCTGCACTTGGCCCTGGCCACCCTGTATCACGCGAGTGGCTGCAGCCAAAATTGCAGGTCTTCGGGTTTCCATGCCATGATTGGCCGGAGCCAGAATCTGAACAGCTCCTCTCCAGGTTGCTCTCCGTGCCATGATTGGCCGTAGCCAGAATCTGAACGGCTCCACCACAGTTTGGCCTTGTACTTGTGTACCTACCTTAGGTATGCGTAGCACAGGGTAAACCTGCAGATTGTGAAGGCAGCAAAGCGTAGGTAAGCACTTGGCCCGTAAAATTTCTCAGCTCAACATCAACAATGTCTGGCTTTCATAGCTTCTAAAATTTCGGGCCATCCCAACCTACCTAGGTAATCCGGAGGCGTTGCCTGCGATATTTGTACCAGACGGGATGGAGCACAGCACACAAGAAACTCACGAACACATCTGACCACAGCATACTAGAGTGGAAAGTCTTAATTTCTCAAGATATTTCTGTAAATGAAAATGCGGTCGCATTGGGAACCACTTGATCAACCTTATACCAAAAGACAAGGCAAATCCTCAAAACGAAACCCGAGAACATGCAACCCAACCTTGAACTCCTAGACATTTCAGACAGCTCCACGCTAAGCGTTCAGACGGTATCAAATTTCAATAGAGAAGACTCCACTTTCAACTGGTGCCTGAGTCTTGCCGGTAGCCCTAGAGAGCGTGAAGCTGGGGTGCACTGTGCGCGTCACCGTCGCGCGGGTTCCGTTGTGCCCGCCACATCCGGTGCCATGTGGGAGTGCCGAACGGGTCACCGTGATGAACGTTCCGGTGTGCAGAGTGGCACGAGCGAAGGCGCTGCCCGAGAATGCGGCATGGTGCGAAGAGTGTGGGTGGTGCGAGTGCGAGTGGTGCCCGGTGCTGTTGTGGTGATGGCTGTCGTTGCAGGCCGCAGCGGTACTGGCTACAGCCGTGCCTGCTGCATGGCTGCTGGCTACGGTGGTGCTGAGTATAGCTGTTCCGGTCGCATCGTGGCTGGCCACGGAGGTGCTCACCGCCGTGACGTTGGACTTGTGGATGCTTTGTCCCTGGACGGCGCCCGCGAGGGCGCCAAGAACGGCCGCGATGGCGAAGGTCTTCATCTTGACGATATAAATTCCGTAGGTGTAGCGAGTGGCTGTGAGATAAGGTATCTCAGTAGGACTGACTGCAGAGAAGTCCAGTGGGTTGGTTATCCGGCTGGCCAGCGGTCACATTGACTCTTCTCTCGGCGCGGAAACGAGACATTATGTAGGTCTTGGCCACCTTGTGTCTTGCTAGCCATTTTCCTTACGGCCATCAGTCTCTCTGGCCTCGAGACGTCGATCGAATCCGCCTCGTTACCCTTTCGGGATTATATTTCTCAAGCATACTGGTTGGCCGATCCTCAAAGGAAGGCTGAGTAACCATCGTCGTAAATGCCGAGAGGCACATCCTTGGCGCCGCATACGGCTGCTCGTCATAAGAGCCAAGGAATTGCGTGTTCTTCTCTATGTAGGGTTAGCAGTTGTAGCACAGAGATGAATTATCGGGACTACCGTGCCAAGAGGATCGCTACGCCGTCCTAGCGCCGTAGCGGCGCTTGTGGGGGGAGTTCATGCCCCTGGCTAAGCCACCTGCAGGATCTATTTGGTCTTTCGCCGGAAGGGAAACCCACCCACATGAAACCCGACCCATGCATCTACCGCCAAAACTATCAGCGAGTAAGTCTAGCAACGCCCAAGTTAGACAGAGAAAGAATACCAGACGCGGGCCAGCATAAATGGTAACCTAGCGGGGGTGCGGCGCAAACCGTCAGGCCGGCGCTCAAAAGTCTATCTGCGCCGCCTCGGTCCAGGGCCCTCGTTCGCTCTAGAATCCGAACCACGGCATCCAATAAGCATAAACATACCCACCTAGGGCTGACGATCGCTGGTTCCTGGCTAGGCAGTCAAGCTACCCAACCCGGCGGCCGCTCATACGATCAAGCAGTTCACGGGGAGTCCTTTGAGCAGCTGCAGCCAGTTCATCGGCCGATCTCCGGTCTTTTCCCGATCCCTCGCTTCCCATATGCTCTCCAGTAGGTTTCTAGCCGTCTGTATGTAACCCCATGGGCAGAGAAACGGGTTTAGGCCCCACAAAGCGGCGAGGCGTTCGCGGCACCACTGCCGTAGCGCCGGATCGTCCATCTGGGTCCCCGCGAAGAAGGTGGGCCAGGTCGTTCCCTTCAACAAAATATGGTTAATCGGGACATTCGAGAGGTGCTGTAGGATCTCTGCGGCGAGATCTTCGGCGTGGGACCCGCAGATGGCGCTAGCCTCGGGGGCAGCGAGCAAGATGTAGAGACGCACTGCTACCTGGTGTGCGAGGCCGATGTGGATGCGCGCGCCGATATCGTCGTGCGACGACAGGTTCCGAATGCTTCGGACCCAAGATTCAATGTCAAACGCCACCGCTTGCTCCATGAGCGCGACGGCGCACAGTATGTGGTCTTCTTCTGGCTCCCCGGCCGCCTCGATAGCCCTGCACAGGCGGCTTGCAGCGAGGACGAGCTCGAGCAGCTTGGGAGGGCAGCAGTGGTAGCTGACTGCCTCGGCGCGGCGCAGAAACGAGGCGACATCTATTTGGGCGTACAGTTTGGCTGTTGTGTTGTCGATGGTGTTGATAGTTGACCCCAGGATATGGTATGTTAGGCAGTCGGCCACGATGGCGTCGCACAGCGGCCCGAGCGAGACGTCGAATCTGGCACCAGCTCCCTTAAGGGTGGCGATGAGTGTCCCAGCGGCCTCCATGTGCACCTTCCACTCGCCCGTGCCGGTGTCGATGAGGTCAAAGTTGATGAGAAATACCACCGCCGACAGGAAGATAGGGACGTCGGCGGCCTCGAGATATTCGACGGCGCCCCGGACGAGCTGGATCGCCCGCTGCTTAGACGCCAGAGCGTTGACGAGCTCTGCCTGGGCGTCGTGGCTGGAGCATGCGCGTCGAAGTGCTGCAAGATGCATGGCCGAGATCGCGAAGACAACCTCGCGAAGATAGGCGTGCTTGTCGATGAGGGGGATCATGGACCGAAACGGGTTGGTGTGCTCTGGGCTGTCGAAGGACACTAGATCCACGCACACGAGGCGGTTGAAGTGATTGATGTAGAGCCTCGCTTGCGTGCTCAGGTTTTGCAGCAATGGATCAACAAGAACGCTTGGCAGCGGCGGAAGCATCTTTGTGAGCCGAGCCGTAACCTGCCGGCTTGGCTCCGGCGCGCCGACGTCGATCCCGGACCTGCCGGCCAGCTTCCCTCGGAGCGCCATGGCGTTGGTCCACCGGAGCGTGGGGCCATAGCCGAGGCATTCTTCGCCGTGACGGATGCACTTGTTGCACCCCGGCACGGAGCGGTCGCACCGATGCCTCCGCCGCCGGCAGTTGTGGCAGTCAAGGCATTTAGTCACCATTCTTCGATGCGTTCCGATTTGGCGAACCCATGCCGTTGCCTGTCGGGCCGTTGTCCGCTCCTGCCCGCCGCCTGAACGACTAATTAGGAAAGGCGTAGAAAGGCGTAGACACTCGTACTCAAGAAGGATATATGGGGGAGGCACCCAGTTGCCAGTGGGACGACGTCGGGATATGGTTTGGATCGAGGGCCGACCAGTCGGGAGAGGAACAGCATATCCAATGTAGTAGGACGCCCTTTTACAAAGCAAACGATTCGCATTATTCCCAATTAGGGAGCCAAGCATCAAGAGGTGCATTAGCCCCCCGCGAGGATAGTTAGACTGTATTCTCGATAGTTAGGCTGTACATTAGGCCTAATCTAGAAACGGGGATCCCAACTCTCAAGTCATAATTAATGTTTAGTGTAGCACAACGTCGAGCAAGACCTACAGATACCACAGATGCAACGACCACAATGGCTCAATTTTTTCAGAAGAGAGACTTCTATAAAGGCCTTAAATATAAAATTCTCTTCTAAAACGTTCAACATCTGGTATATATCAGCTTCATTCTCTCGTTTGGCCGAAGGACCCAGCCTTCGTTCCAAGCAGCAACCGCTTGTGCTACACTAAAATGTCGATGAGACTTATCTCATACGGCCCCATTTTCCGGATTAGGACTAATGCACAGGCCAACTATCCAAAATACAATCTAAATCTCCATTGTTGTCGGTCCACTCTTGTAGCCAACGCTTAATTTCCATTGGCTGGCGAGAGATCTTTACCAATACGGTGGAACAGTTCCTCGATGCGCAGTCGATTACGTCTAGGCGTGTGACGACGTCGTTTCCGGCCCCGGCGAAAAGGAACTAACGAGAAAATGGAATCAAGAGAGCAAGTTCTGCATATCCCCGGGCCCGTGTCTGGGCGCTTTGCCCGAAGAGGCGACAACCTTACACAACCTGCATCGATCCGGGGTCCCGTTTTTGCCAACGTCTCAACTTCTCTGGCCACCACTGGTAAATATTTCTAAGCAACGACGACAGTGAAGAGTCACCATAAGGGCGTCAGAGAATTTTATAAAATGGCAACAAGTTTAGAAAGTCATTATCGTCAATCTTACCCTAGTCACTCCGACGCAACTAGCCGCTCCCGACGAAAACTATGGCCGACCATACGAAGGATGTCGAGTCTTCCGAGACAGACGAGACACTGACGCCCGCTGAGATCGAGCGCCTAGGGAGGCAGCGTCCCGATGTGTTCAAGAGCGCTCTCTCCGAGTGGCTGTTCGTCTTCTCAGTCGTCGCCTCTTTACTCATGTCGGTACGTTGCAGCTGTCTCATCCCATCCGGACCATGCTAATAACCACCGGCACAGGAATACCTGGTTAGTGGATTCAACCTAGTGCAACCGACCGTGGCTGCAGCGCTCGACATACCAGAGAGCGCACTCACATGGCCGACGAGTGTCTTCTCACTAATAGTCGGCGCCTTCTTGCTGCCCGTCGGGCGTCTTGCCGATATGTACGGCGCGTACTATCTCTACATGATTGGCATGGTCTGGTTCCTGCTCTGGTCCTTTGTCGCCGGGTTCAGTCAGAACTATGAAATGCTCATCGCCACACGCGTACTCGGCGGCTTCGGCCCGGCAGCCTTCCTCCCTGCGAGCATGGCCCTCATGGGCAAGACCTACCGCCCGGGACCACGCAAGAACCTTGTGTTCGGCATCCACGGTGCTGTCTCCCCACTAGGATTCTTCTTCGGCATTCTTCTTGGTGGTGTGACGGGCCAGTGCATGACATGGAGATGGTACTTTTGGCTTGGCTCCATCGTGCTCGCCGTAGCCTGCGTAACCGCTTTTTTCTCCATCCCCAACGACCGCCACGAAGAGCGGCCCAAGGGCCTGTCAATGGACTACTGGGGTACTGCGACTGTCGTCCCAGCCCTAGTACTCATCGTCTTCGCTCTTACCGAGGGCTCCCATGCGCCAGACGGATGGAGAACGCCATATATACTCGCGACCTTCATCCCCGGCGTGCTCCTGCTTGCCGCCTTCATCTACATCGAGGGGTGGGTGGCCGCCTGCCCCCTACTCCCATTCGACTTATTCAAGCCAAAGCACATGGGGAAAATGGTAATCTCCCTATTCTTTGCATACGGCACCTTTGGTGTGTTCCTGTTCTATGCGAGCTACCACATCCAGACCGTTATGAACATTCCCCCCCTCCTGACCGCGATGTGGTTTGCCCCAATGGCGGTGGGGGGCATAGTAATTGCATTAGTTGGCGGTTTTACCCTTCACATATTGCCCGGTCGTATCCTGTTCATCATTTCAGGCCTCGGTCACCTGGCTAGCGCTCTCCTCTTCGCTTTAATCCCCGATGGAGCGAACTTTTGGGCCTTTATCTTCCCAGCTATGATCGCGGCAACGATTGGCATCGATATCACATGGAATGTGTCCAATGTGTTTATCACGACCAGCATACCAAGACACAGGCAGGGGGTTGCTGGCGCCGTCATATGTTCTTTGCTATTTCTCGGTATCAGTTTCTTCCTTGGCATCGCAGACCTCGTCGTTGGTGAGGTAAAGAACCACGGGCAGGATAATAGCGAAAAGGTGGCGTTTTACGTTGCTACCGCTACGGCTGGAATCTCACTTATATTGTTTGCTTTCATCGATGTCGGTAAGGCTACGAGTCAGTAGACTTCTCCGCCCGCAAGAGACGGTGTCAAATAGGCCATAGATTTCCGGTGAGGAGTAGCATAGCGAAGGTAAAATAGGTAGGCATAGACGGAGTAATTATATAATGTGTCATTTGCCCCTCTTAATCGCAGAACCGTAATGAGCCTTCCTATCCCTCTCACTTCTCGCACATGTTGTCTCGACACCGCATACCAGATTGCCAAAAATTACTCCACTGATAATTTAGAAGGCAACGTGCAGAAGCAGCCCGCTAATATTCGTTGCCCCAGTACTAGCATCCAAATGCGTTTCAGCCGTGCTTTCCTCGTCAACTTAAATCCTCTCCGCCTCAATAGACTCTTGTCAAAGCGCAGGGGGCTCGTCGTCCACAAGCCATTTCGGTATTCGTAAATTCGCCGCTGATACTGCAAAGTCGAATAAAACCTGGGTTTCCAGCCTTTGTCTCGCTGCTGCGTTGGACCTGGCGCCACCCTCCGCTATGGATTCGCCACCGCCAACTTCAATACGGCAGACTTTGTATGTCTCTTTAGCATGGCTGGATGCCTTAAGCATTGCAGATGAATGTTATTTAAGCACTATGGGCGACCAAATACTCAGGCTGGGTGACATAGTGTCCCGAAGTCGCGTTGAGTCTCTTCCAGACTTGTTCCGAGTTGCAGAATATCTTCAAGGAGCTCCCCCTTGGGGACACAGACCGAGCGCAAACGAGGATCGAAAGCAAGGATGCATGTCATGTGCGACAGGTGGAAATGTGCACTTTCTTCTTAGCTCACCCGCAACGTCCCATCATTTTCCGATCAGACGGTCGTGAGGCCACTCCCGATTAGGACAAGAGAAGATCTTTAGGAAGTACGGCTGGTGCCTTTTGGGCTCTTTGGTCACCTGCCTGCTTGGTACGATGTTTGCAGATAGAATCAACAAATCTTTAATATGTGGCGGTCGCTCTGGCGTGGTGATAGGGCGGGGTCTCGAGGTGCGGGCTTGCAATTGGCTGGCGAGCTCGTAAACGATTTCCCGATTCAGAGAGGCTGTCTTATTGGCGCGCCGAAGACTAGGTAGATACCCGGAGGGCATAACGCAGAGCTACCTAGGACGCGGAGACGAGCGCAAGAGCTGACGCGGTTACAGGTAGGTTTTAGGCATCATCTCATCTTAAATTGTGACCCTGTCACCCTGTTCAAAGTGGAATTGCGATACGAGGCAATCTGGTATAAGAAGTTGTCGAGAGATGTAGACGTACATGGCCACTCCTCAGAGTTTCTTAGTTAACAGCCTCCCATCGATCACATCTAGCAGCAGAGTATACCCGCCATGTCGTCCACTGCCACCGCCGAAGGCCCAAGAATTACTGTTCCTTACTCTCAGTGTACCCTAGAACTCTGTCCCATCGAAGCGGCCCAGCTCCCGTACGCCCCGAACTTGGCCGGTAATGTGCTCTACTTGGGCATATTCGGCACGTGTCTAGTCGGTAACCTTGCCCTCGGCCTCTGGTTTCGAACTTGGGGATACCTAGTGGCTATGTCTCTCGGTACTCTCCTAGAAGTTCTCGGCTACGTTGGGCGGGTGCAGATGCACTACAATCCTTTCCCACAGGACCCATTCTTCCTGTAAGTGTCCTTGGGGTATGGTGTTAGGCACCTATGCTACTTGATCTAATGCCATATGACAGGTATCTGATATGCGTTACTATTGCCTCGATATTCCTCACTGCAGCGATTTATCTCTGCTTGTCCCGGATTGTGGTCGTCTACGGCACCCATTTGTCTTTTCTTCGCCCCCGGACGTATACCTTTCTATTTGTACTATGGTATGTATTTCTAGAATGGTCTCTGCCTCGATCCTTCTTTTCTAATACTCACATACCCCAAAAGCGACTTTCTGTCTCTCCTTCTCCAGGCCGGCGGAGGCACAATGGTCACCATGGCGGATGATCTCGAGTTTTCCAACAAAGGCCTCCATGTCATGCAGGCGGGTCTGGTCTTCCAAGTCGCCAGCCTGCTTGTCTTCATCGCACTCTGTGCAATATTTATAGCCTCCTGTCGTCGGAGAAGCTCCGAGTTTGATCCAAGATTTCATAAGCTTCAGAATTCTCGTCGGTTTCGGACATTCTTGTGGGGTACGTCGTGACAGCAGATTCCTCTCCTGGTTCGTTAGCTGACTGTCTGCATCGTCGGGCAGGTCTCGGAGCCGCCACCCTCTTAATGTTGGCACGTTGTACGTTTCGTGTCGCTGAACTAAGCGAAGGGTTCAAGGGACGAATATGGTTCAATGAGATCGACTTCATGGTGGGAGAGGGGGCAATGATTTCACTTTGCGTGATCTTACTCACCGCAGGCCACCCTGGCCTAGCGTTTGGCACAACGTACCGGGATGCGAATTATCCACTGCGGAAGAAGTCTGATATGAACTAAGAGCTTATGAATATTTCTTGGTTGACCGGTGAGGTCACGCCAGTCCCTGGAGATGTGGCTAGAATGGGTCACATCGGCAAACTTGGCAGGATATATTGTACTAGCTTAGCCGGCATCTTTCTAGAGAGGCCAGAATTTCCTCCCTTGAGTTGTAGGAAACTTTAATTTCTGCTACCAAATCCCAATTACTTGCTCTAATTGTTCAATAGCGACCGAAAAGTCTTAATAACACACAAATTCAGAAGCGACATGCCACTCTCCTTCTAGTCCACCCAGAAGCATCTGATACACCATCCTAGCTTCCCTTTTCTGCTTGTAGAGGTCCAAGCCCACAGAGTGTATTCGCCAATTCTCCATGATATCTCCGGCCGATGGGAAAGCGCCACCGTCTTTGAAACCGCGCAAGTTTGTCTCCTCAATCTCCACAACCCTCCTCGCGACAGCTGTATATATCTCAGGGATCCACACGCCCTCCCTCGAGCCAATACTCATCTGGTATATCGCCGCTCGCCGCAACCTGCCGTCGCGGCATTTAATTGCTGTCCAGTACAGTGGGAACATGACTCCGGTTTCGCTTATGAAAGTAGTTTCGCTGCTGGTGCCCGATGGCCTGCTCACCAGAGTCGCTAGACGCACGATCTCGCGGAAGGCCTCCAAGTACGAGTCGTAAATGGTTTCCTCGGCGTAGATACAGCCGGACAGGATAGTGACAGCTGTGTGATAGTGGATCCAGACAAGTGCCGTCCGGTCTGACACTTGCGTCTCCGAGGACGGCCGCAACGAAGTATTTTTGGTGTGCCATATTTTCAGACTCTCTGCGAGCTGCTGACTAGTACGCACGACCTCGAGAGGAATGCCGGCTGTCTCGTCTATGCGTCTGCAGTATTTGGAGTCAGACCGGACGAGATGGTAAATGTGTCTCATGATCTCGTTCAGCTCTCTAGCTGCCCGTTCAATCGTCATAGGCTCTCCAAGGTTGTAAGCTGACAATCCACCCTCGGTTGTTAGCGTTCTCAGTCTAAGCTGGGGCGGCCGAGGGATTGAGGCTATGGATGCCTCGAGATCGAAGCTCTCTACGATCATTAAAATTTCCTCCTCCATGTCCGTCAACACTCGCTCTTCTAGTAGCGGTTTCTCCGTGGCTGTGGACTCGTTTAGGAGCTTGATCACGCCATCGAGATGCTTTACTGCCGAGGGGTCGTCTTCTTGCAACACTTCGATACAAGCGAAGAGAACGCCGCAGAGGAGCGCTACCAGCTTGACTTTGTTCTTTGAGATGTCACGGATGAGTTGGCGCATGGCCTGGGAGTACTCCCTAGTGCCGGAATAGTCGAAGGGAGTGCTCTCCTTGTGTTGCCTGTGGAGAATTGCGAGAGCCTGCACCGCGTGGCGGACCGCGGCAAATTCATGGCTGGCTTGCAGGATCGAGCGCGACCAAAAGGAACGCCCGAAGAATCTCGAGAACTCAGGCGCCGTCACGGCTCGAAAGTAGTGGAAGCGAGGATTTGACTCTGTCTCTTGGGAGGGGATCGTGGTGATAAGAGCAGGAGGGACTACTGTGGTAGCTGTCCAGCTGTGGCGAGCCTTTGCTTCGTAGCCATCGCAGCCGCGGCCGGTGCTCGTGCAGCGAACGCAAGCTGGCTTTGCTTCGTCACACTTGATATGGCGTGCCCTGTTCCCTGTTAGAGCAGAGGTGCTGAGCTGACGTCCGCGTCTTGGACTTACTTGCAAGTACGACATCCGGTCCGCAGCTTTTTATGGGCTGCTCTCGCTCGAACCGGAACGGACTTGTTTTTCTCCCCTAACGGATTTTCCATTTTTTTTCTTCTTATCGCTCACATTCACGTTAGAGGACTTTCAGGCGTGGCAGATCGATACCTACTTATATGCAGCGGCCGCGTCAGCTCACTCGGCACTGCACGAATAACATTTACCAATGAGGACCGCTGAGCGACAGCCACAATTTCCACCGCTTCTGCCCATAAAGACTGCCTAGTCTTAGTCCGGGGTGCATAGGGCAGTAGTTAGATATCCGCCTAGGCACCCATATTCTTTTCTCTAGTAACAACGGGCCAGTGTGCGTAAATCAATCGAGTTATTGGGCTCAAAGAGTATCTCGTATAGCTTAAGCATTAACCACGGCCGAAGTTCGCGATCAAGCCTTTCCTGATCCTAGCCACACACGCCACTCCACTGACTGGGGATGAGCCGCGCCAGCAAGCTTTTGTCGCCCGTCGACTGCACGGTACCTAGACTATAGTAAGAGTCTGTAGGTCCTCGGGGCGGAACCAGTCTTCCACTGGTGTCCCCGTTCTCTCGCGTGAGAGGCGAAACCGGCCGGTTCGCTTAAAAGTACCGTCATCTTGCATCTCTAAGACTAGGCCTGCAGCCGTCTCCACCCGGAGGAACCACACCTCGAACGGAACATTTTCAGGCTCGTCGCGATTGTGGTAGTCCTCTTCCACCAATCCCTTTGTGCATTCCAATAGTTGGTCGGGATCGGGTAGGGGGTCAATATTGAGAAGGATCTGGGAGAACGAGAGCTTGCGTGTGCGGATGCGCCAGCCCTGACGCAGGAGCCCATGGATCCGGAGCTCACCAGCGGACACCTCACCGAAGGGGTTGAGGCCCGAGAGGGTTATGGATACACCTAGTACCTCACAGACGCCGTCTAGAGTCCCCCTGAAATCGTATGGCACAACTAGTCCGTCCCAGGCGGCCCAGGACCAAGATGGGCTCCGATAGGTTTCCAAAGGACCGCCCACGAGCCGCCCATTCTGGTCGTGCTCCAGAGCAACAGACCACATGAGGTTTTCTGGCATGTCGTTTCGCCATAGCCCAGCGCAGTACTCGTCTCCCGGGCGCTCAAGTGAGACCCGCTGCGCGATACCCGCGAGACCCGGCAGCTTATCTCCCGGGTACTTGAGCCTGCGATGAGAATACTCTGTCACCACGTAAGACCACAGCTTCTGCAATGGCGTGAGGTTTTTCTTCTCGGGTGCAATGGCCCCGACCCGACGTATCGGCCTGGGAAGTCCGGGGTAGGACCCAAAGTCGACGACCTCCGTCCCAGACTCATCACGGTATGCCGAGGCGCATTCCCAGAACAGCTTGTAGGCGCCGAATGCTAGCAGACGAGGGGATAAAAGATTCTCCTGGCATATCCATCCACGTAGCTGCGCCGGCGAGACGACCTGTTCGTCTGGGGTCCGTCCGAACCGCACGTAGACGCTGCCTTTGTTGGCTTCACTGTCGACAAATGGGAACCTGACAGGAGGCTGGTACGGTAGTACCGGCCGCCCGGGAACTGGAAATCCATCGTACGGGCTTGCTGTGCGCGGCAGGAAACACCCCTTGCTCGCGTCGTCTGCCCCAGCAGCCTGAATGGTGAGAAACGAGTTCCCGTAGACGGCGCCCATCTTGGCAGACTCCCTCTGCCAATCCTCAAGCGAGTCCTGGAGGATGCAGAGCGCGTCGATCCAAAGATACGGGATATGGAGCTCTCTTGCCACTTCGATGGCGTCGCGTAGCGTCTGCGGGAGTTCTTCGAGTGGAATCTGCTTTAGTCTCTCGACAAGGTTGCCAGAAGTGAGCTTTGCATTGTGTGACGTGCCCCAGCAGTAGCTCAGCGTCGCATACGTCCCCTTAGATTCTGCCTTAGGGATGTATAAGCGTGGTTCTCGTAGGTTCTCACCAAGCCCAACGTCAATAACACGCGTAGGCAACGGCATATTCCTCCGCTTCACGCAGTCGGGGTGCGATGTGTTACACTCTTGCACCCAGCTGCGGAACAGTTGGTGGCTTCTCAGGGAGCTTGGATCCCTCCCCAAGGGGCGATAGCAGATGTGCTTCGCAGCATGGTCATCTTGCAGCCCACTATTAGCACGGTTCCTACCTTGGTCATAGTTGATTGGCATACCAGGATAAGCAAATACTTCGCCCACAGGGCTCGCAGACCAACTCCCGGTCCTTCGGCACCTCCATTCAATTTCTGCGCCATTCCCATGCCTACCGGACTTATGATACTCAACCTCGATCTCAACCACGTTGTCGTGCGAGCCGTGATCCCAGCATTGATGTGCCTTGAAGACGAGGGAGCAAAAGGCGCAGCCCGTGTCAGCCGACTTTGAGAGCTCCTCTAGAGAGCTGTACCGCCGAAGGAGCCTGCGCTCGGTCGGCGGGCATAGCTCGATACGTGAGCACTCCTCGCACAGTTCTTGCTGGAAATACATGGTATTTGGCGGTATGGTTGAAGATTTCCTGCTGCTAAGTGAGGTTGGGGTGGGGTCGAAGGTAAGGGTTGTCCTGAAACGGATGCATGGCCAATCACTACCAACGTGGCTTGGGCGCTTCGGTGTGCAAGTATTCCGTACAGCAGTGCACAATTAGCCCAATAGTCATCTCTGCCAAGCAATCCTTCGGCACTTATATTCGCTATAGTATTATCCGCACAGGATTGCAAGCGCCACAAAATGTCGCTGGGGGTATGACTATCCCGAGAACAGTGGTCTTACGTGGTTCGTCTATGCGATAGATAGAGACCATAAGGCTGTAGTCCAATTCAACCGAGCGCGACCATACGAAGGATACCCGGCTACGTTGCAAAAGGGCCGTGCCCCAGCCGACCCAGTCAATATGGTAAATATCTTATCTCTCGAAGCAGATTCTATTCTCGTGCCATCGGCCCCACCCCTCACAGGATCAAAGAGGATTCGAAAAGCAGAAAATTAGGGCTAGCTGTAGACATAACATTCGCGCAGAATTGTCATGTCCAATGATGCGGCCGTGGGACAAGAGCAAAGAGTCATCGAGGAAGGCTCCGATGGCACCGATGCGGATCTTTGTCGGCCTAGTTAGTCGGCCAACCTCGGAGGTGCTGCTATTTCTGTTGGAAGATGACCATATGCTTCCTGTGATCTTCACATGCAGACCGGTGGCGTATAGTAACTATCACCCAGGCTGGACAGAACTCGACCTGAGTGCCGTCACGGGCAACATCTGCGCCTACAGGAGGCTGACTGGAGCCCTCCAGTGGTGTGTGTAGGGCCCAGCCAAGTGGCCATGGAAGCATTCTCTATTGCCTTCCTTTGGCGGGGCCCTGCAAAGGCCAGGTTGATTTCAAAGGAATCCATGAGTCTACTGCTGGAGAAGCAGGGTAGCAATTAGTCGAGCCCGGAGCCGACCAGGGCGCAGGACACCCACTTACCAACGCGACGGGAACACTGCGCCATGGCCGCCGGGCTACGGGACCAACACCTAGGCTTCTAACCAATGGATTTTCTTCCAATTTACAGTGGATGTCTTCATTCTGGTGCGTGTTGAGTCGGTAGTGAGTGGCTCGGTCGGCCCTGCGGCCACTCAGAGCGGCCGCTCGGCGCTAACTGACGTACACAAAATGACCCTCTCACCTAAGCATATCCTTCAAAAAGTTGCACATCTGTGTATACACTCGGGATTTTGGGCAGTTGGTGGGCATACCAAGGCCAGTTCTATCCAGTGACAGGGGTTGCGAGATTCATACAATGGGGTCTATCACATCGGTGGCCGCTTTCACCCACCGTCTGCCTGCGGAAAGAGGCATGTGTTCACGCCGTAAGGCTCCGGGGCAAAAAGAAATATGGCGACTCAACAGGTCTATTTTGCCTAGTCCAGGTATGGGCGGCCTAGTGGGACAGGATTGTGACGGCCGCCTTGGTTGTGAGAGAAGCGCTACAGCCGGTATATAAACCATGGCGGGCACGAGCTTCACAAGACGCAGGAAAAGTGCTTCATACAGTTACCTTCCTACCCGCTTGAAGCTTTATCGCTATCATCTTCTGTTTCTATACAAGACTCTTGACTCACTTCGACGTCCCCCGGAGCTGATCGGGGGACGGCAGCGCTTCACACCCCACCCTTCCTAGGGATTATTCACGCCACTGAATATCGAATCTACACTATTCTCATACATATAGCAACGAGGAAGAGCGGCTAGACCTCCTAGAACTTATGTGCAAGTTCGAGCGAGTCGAATATGGCTGCGGTCACATGGGGCCTCTCCGCCGGGTCTACCGGTCGTGCGAGGTCAACCGGCGGTGGATCGAAGGGAACTGTCGATTCAACAGCCGGCATCACCGCATCATTCTCATTCGAACTCCTCGAATGTGTCGACTCTGCCAAGACTACTCTGGGTACGTCAACTATGCCCACTGCTATTAGCCGCTACGTCTCCCTTCTGCGCAATTAGTACGTGTGTTCAGCCTCTCCTAAGCTTCATATACTAACTGCATCTCTCATTTAGGACACCTTCGACATCGAACGAACAGAACCAGGAGCAGCCTACATGACCGGGGATGGGGCGAGTCAGCGACCAATCTTTTGTACTACACGCTAGAAGGAATCGGTTTTCACACGAACGGGGGATTTCATGGCCTTTTTCTCTTCGACTCATTCTGTGTTATCTTTGATTTTGTACTACCACTATTTGATTTGGGCTTTTTACCACGGTTTGTGGCGGCAGGGGTAGGATGATGGCCGCTAATATCTTTCACTTCATGTACCTAGCTCTTTTCAACTTCTAAGACTTGCGTCTTATTTGCCCTCGATTTCTGTCACTTCCACTCGTGATCGTAGACTTCCTGGTTGAAGTTCTTCCGCGCCTGGTCGTTCAGCCTCCTCCCGTAAAAGACCACGGCGCCCTCCTGGAGCGTATCCGACGCGCAGAACTCGATGACGGGCGGGTTTTCCACGCCGTCCTTGCCGAGCCGATTGTCGATTCGAAAGTTGAAGCCCTCCACTACCTCAATGATCTTTTCCCCTCCGTCCAGGTAGGCATCGATCTGGGCGCCTTGCACACCGTACTGGTCGACCCACTGGCCTGTCTCGAGATTGTACCTCCCATCGCGCACGATCTTGACGTCGTAGCTCTGTTTCATGCCGCTGTTGGGGCCCACGAGCGACAGCACAGCTGTCTTTGGCCCCCACAGCGCGTAGAGGAGGCCAACGAGGATGGGCCGCAGGACTGCTATCAACTTTGGATGCAGGTCATGCAGGTTGGTCCCCGCAGCATGGTCGTGGTAGGGCGGCGCGGGCACGCTGTCTGGCTCGAGCGTGGAGGGCAGCCTGAGCGGGATTGTCACGGTGAATCGGCACGGCGTTGTCGCGGCGAGGCTCAAGTCGTCGTGCAGCGGAACAATCCGGGCTGGGTAGGATTTCTCCTGCTTGCGGCCCATGCTGTTCTCATCAAAGATTTTCCGGCCGCGTTGGTCGCGAAGCGCAAAGGAAACAAAATGCGAAAGCACGACTCGGCACATTTACCTGTGGTCAGGATTTGAGGGCGGCACAGCCCTCGAAGCTGCTGCAGCTTCTCCCAATTCGTGATCTGCAAGTCGGGTCGGCATGCAGGAGGGCGCCCAATCACAGTGGTGGCTGGTGACTGGGAGGAGCACCCTGTCCCCTCATGCACCGGCATCTCCCGTCTCTCCGTGCCGAAGCCAGGCTCCCAACGGCCCATGATTTCATTTCAAACTGAGATCTGGAAGTAGGCAGCATCTCACGTGCTCCTCACTCAGTCCACAGAGAGTGTCTGCAACTGGCTGACTCCGGGAATCGAGCATGCCTACTGCTTTCGTCTTCACGGTCTCGAGCTCCTTAAGGACGCCTAAATTGCTCCTCTAAGAGAACTTCGCCACTGTAAGGAGAGGTGGATATAGGAAGCGATTAATTTTCGGTGCTTATCAACGCCTCTCAGCCGACTCATGGCAAGTAACATCGCCCCGCCCTCTACGCGAGGTTGGGGAGACCGACCGGGGTGGGGGGGGGGAGGAGCCGCCACTAGAGGCGGCAAAATGCACCGAAATAACACCCGTGAGGCCCACGAGCTAGCAGACTGCATCTAATGCTCAAGGACTTGCCAAAACAATGGACAAGTAGAAAAGCGAGCGAGGGAGGGTGAAGGATGTAGACACTATAGAGGCCAAGAATAAGGAAAGGGAGAGGACAAGGTCGGCTAGGACAAGTTTTTTTTCTTGCCGTTGTCGTTTTTTTTGGCAGAGGCTACGTTCACAATCAAGCCTACAAACGACGGCATACAAAAGCCAGGGAAGGGGAGACCGTCCTTCCTTAGGTATGGCGTGCGCCGACCACGACATGGGAGATAGCACACTGTCATCTGAAGGTAGCATGCCTCAATGTAGGATACAGAGGACAATCTTAAGATCGCAAAGGGGCACAACGAGAAGATCATACGACTTGGTTTTGCAATTATCCGTCCCTTCTGTTGGGAGCTAGTAGTGATGGTTCAGCAACAGGTGTGCTTGTCCATTCTTGCAAAGGGAAACCGACCAGTGGTGTCGGGCCCGGGGTGCCAACTCGTCGTGCAATCAGGGAGGGAGGCCTATTCATCGTGGGTTCAATGACAGGAGAAGGGAGGAAATCCAGCCGCCATGGTTCTCTAACTTCGGGACACCAATCTCCATGTTCAGGTAACGCTCATCAATCAGTCATCGTCGGGGATCATGGCTCGGGCATATCAATATCCCTCCTTGATGCGGTCATAGTCGTTCCGCTGCCGCCGACTGGGGGACCTGCTCTGGATTTGAGCGAGAGAGAGCGGGTTAACGACTTGGCTGGTCAGGCGAGTGAGGGTGAAGCGATCGATGGGGCGGTTCTGCGAGTTCGTTGTGTTCTCAACGGCGGTAACGCGGTAAAGGCCGTCGTAGCGGATTCCGACGCGGGGCGCCCACTGCGAGACCGTGGTGCCTTTGGCTCTGGAGCGAAGCACACGGACTGGCTTTCTCGTGGTGATTGATCGGACCAGGCTCTTGGTCTTGGACGAGCGCGGGTTGCCTAAGACTGGATCCGGGTCAAGAAGCGCACCGTCTGAGGTGTAGATGATGTCGTCGCCCTGGTCGCTATCGAGGCCGTTGGCGTCGTATCGGCCGCTGATCACAATCGAATAGGCGCCGTGGTCCTGGCTGCCGGAGATGCCGGCGACGGGGGCTCCATGGGCACCGTGCCAGCAGGCAACGAGCTGGTTCGCGAACCATTGGCCAACTGCGATGCGGTTATGGCCGAACTTCTTGTGGTCACGCTTCTGGTCGAGCAGCTCCGGGTTGTACTGCTGCCTGCCGCTGCGGTTGAGGGCGATCCCATTCATGATACCACCAGTCCCCCAAATCGGGTGATCAGCGGGCGGGATGCGAATCCGGGGGGGCGCGACAGCCAAAGGAGGGGCGGCAGCAGGGTTATCGTCGTCGGAGGTGTCGTCGTTGGAGCCGAAGAGGGAATCGGCCTCGTCGGCGGTGGGATTGAAAGCAGAGCTCGCCATTTTGGTATGGCGAGTTGGTAGCTGTCGTGTGAAGCGGAGAGAAGATACCAAAGGAGGGCGGCCAGGGAGACAAATATACAGTTTTTCGCACCATACGGGGCCGCCTGAGCACAGGGCGCGTGAATAGAAGCTAAGAGCGTGGGACAACAAGTTATAAACAATGTACTCTGGCGAACTAGTGTTTGAATGGCATGCGAAATGCGAGTGAGCGAGGAGGGGCCACGAAGTAGTCCGACCCCACTCTCGAAAGATGGGTGAACAATCATTCAAATGAGCGAGCGATACACGAGGAATAATATCTTTGAAAACGAAAAAAATAAAGTCACAATTCTACGTAACATGAGAATGAATTCCTGGTTTACATGGCTATTAGAAAACAAACAATGAACAAAAGAGTTAACCGCCATCGTCAAGGCATGCAATCCAGATACCAGAACTGTGCAGAGAAAAAGAACCCATGTTGCGGCGCTCTAATACGAGACTATAGTAAGATACGAGGAGAGGGACATGGCAAACCCACCATAATGGAACAGAATGTTAGAAAAGAGCCTTAGAACTCCTAGCAACGAGGAATCAGTTATCAGATTGGAGAGGTATGGGAAGGAACAGGATTAAATATGTTGATTAAAAATACGACAGCTATCTGCCTGGGGTAGTTACCTAGATACCTCAGCCCCCAATTATGGAGTCGGTAAGGAGTCAGGAAAATAAATAAAATAGCACTGGTCTTCAGCCGTGGCAGACCGCAATGAAATCCATTCGTGAAGGCATAAACATCCTAGATCGACACCGCATCTCAACGTAAAGCCCGTTTCAAACCTTCTCGACACCGGATGATGATAACCTCGATCTCGGCTTCGAGACCGAATTCTCCCTTCTGCGTGTTCCAGGGATGTGGACCGTCTTTGGAGAACATGAGCTCGACCTCCTCGAGCGTCTCGCTGTAGGTCTTGGGGTAAAAAAGAAAATGGAAAGACAGAAGCAGCCACGCAAAGGACGCCAAAGATGATAAAGATCTTCCAGCTGATGTTGACAAAGGCCAGCGGTAAGGCTCAGCACGGAGTCAAATATCTAGTTCGACATGGCCGCCGAGGATATACCTGTCGTGCGGGTGCCGAGGGACCACACCTCGGCGGCGTAGATCCAGCACATGGGGCATAGGGTCGGCCCGTACACGGCGATCAAGATAAATGAGAAAGCGATGACGGTATTGACAGGTGGGCCTGGGTTGACGGCGATGAACAGTCGCAGAGCCCCATGCCTAAGGCACTGGTGATCAGGAACGTGGGGCGGCCCGTCTTGTCGAGGAAGGCCCAAGTCACCAGCGTGAAGACTATGAGCAGCGCGTACGGGATACTCGACGTGATCATGCCAATGTCGCCAGGGAGACCGGCCATCTCGGCGATGTATATCAGGTAGTATACCTTGCAGCTCAGTTAGCAACCACAATCGCGTACAGCAGAAAATTCTAAGTCTAGATAGAGACCCGCGGGACGAACTTACAATTACATTAGCGCCTGCCAGTTGTTTCCAAGCCTATAGGATCAAGGTGAGCCCCTAGCCCTACCTAGGAAAGCCAGTAGGAGCTAACTTGCCTGTACGATCATACCAGCCATGGTGCGCTTCCACGTGCCACATAATGTCGCGGGAAGCTACCCCAAGCTCCCCCAACCCCTAGCTCCGACCAGGGGTTGTGAAGAGGCAGGTATGGCTTCTAGGATAGCTCCAGGACCTACCAATAGTTACCTCCAGCTCGGTAGCAGTGACGGGTGAGCTAGGCCATTCAGTGTAAGGCCATGCACGATCTGGGCTCGCTAGGGGCCGGCGCACGCTTTGTGGGGCGTACGGTTGCGGGGAGCTTGCGGGGTTCGGGTGGAGCTTGGAGGCACTGTCATACATTTGATCGGTGCGCTTGCGCCGCGGTGCCGGTGAGCCGACCAGGGTTTGCACAAGTACTGTACACCACTGTACCTCTCTCGCCTGTGCCCGCTCGGCATTTTCTTTGTTCGGTTCGACCTGGCCTCTACTACCATTTTACCAGGTGAACGGGAAGCACGACTGCATGACTGTTGCCCGTCGGCCCCGCCTTCTTTCCCCAGTCAGACCCAGAGAGCTTCCTGCTTTTCTTTTCACTCCTCGTCCTGAAGGCCTGAAGCTCATGCTACCTTACCCATCGCACGATGGAGCAAAGGTGCAGGTGGGTCACAAGCATCAAAGCTCGGATGGGGTCGCTGTTCCACAACCGAACCCTGCGTAACCTGAAGTCCCAAGAACGGGAACATGAGCCAACTGTCCAAATTTGACACGTCCGAGACCCTACATGATGCGGTGCCAACAGCGGGCAGCCCGCCTTGGCCACAACGCACGATCAAATTGGGAGGCTAGAGGCTTTCCTGCGGTAGTCTGTGGCGATGTTGAGCGAGGCGCTCGTGTAGGATGAGATTCGATTATTAGATTTTCAGGCATGCTAGGTGACTAATGCTTGTCTCAGGGAGATGTACCCCTTGCCGCAACACTGCGCCGTCTGAAGCGGTGACTTTAGATGGTGACGGTAACGATGGGCTTGGGCATGCCACCCTCCTCCCACTGCGACCCATGGACCCGGGATCTACTTATCTTGATCCTCCGTTCTCGAGGGTGGGCACTGCATGTCTCCGATGATCTTCTCAACGCCCACATAGGGGTGTAGATCAGAGCCTAGGCGCGTCTTTCTTTCTTCAGAAGTTTAGCATTCAAGCGCTGGACGAGGACAGCATGTCTAACAGCTTGAAAATATGCCTCTAAATTCAGAGTTCTTGTCCATTGTGACAGACGATTGCACAGGCAAAAAGGCGGAGGCGCCATCCTTCATCATGCACTCGGGTTTGGCATCAGTGCCAGGGGATGTGATATCTCGCCACCTAATTGATAGGTGTCTTTTTTTGGACGGCATCACAGCTCATAGCATTACTGCTGCATTACCTTTCTAATCACGAGGTGGGCGGGTAGAGCCATACCATCGAAGATTGATATGCTGCCCATATATATTGTAGCCTTCACAGCCTATCACAGCTTGACGCGACGCCCCGCCTACGTGCGATGACATAGCTTCGGGACCGAAGCTGCTTCTGCTAGCCTCGAGAGGCAACAAAACCTTACGATATTTCAGTGCCGAACGGGCAGGATATTGACCGCCTCTCTGGCCGTGGCCTCCCATTGCCGCTTCCTACCAGAACCAAGTCTCGTTTCCCACCAGCCAGAGTCAAGTGATGGTGCTCGGGCTGACCAGAACAGCGAAGAGCGACAGCAGCTTTTTTAAGAACCAAGGCCTGCACTCCGGACTATATCAGCTGGATATTAATCCGACAACAGAGCCCATAAAGCAGCGGGCTCTGGGCCGGCCGATGCGGGCCCGCCGTCCAATGGAGGGTGACATCGCCAAAAGATCGTCCCGGCCTCACACGTGGTGGCTCGGCCAAGGGGATGCGGAGGCTGAACAAGACAAGCTTTTCTAATACTCGCGTCCCTTTTCCCGAATGGCCTAGCTCGTCCGGTGGCCATCCTCCTCGGAGAGATAGACGTCGGCCGGGTGGGGGTGCGCCCGCTACGCCAATCTAGCAGAACAGCCGCCAAGCTTTTTGCCGTGCAATAGGAGATTTAGCAGGGAACCGCGCCTCCCATTTCAGTCGCCGGGATGAAACCCCAGTATGGATCCAGCGTCAGCGGCCATTAGGAAGCATCTGGAGACCGGACACTTGCGAACACGCGGAAAGAAGCGTGCTGGGGAGACCCAGGAACGCTTTCTCTGTCTCTTTCTCTCTCTCCTGCCTTATACGGCCCCACCTTTGGGAGATGATGGCATAGCATAACAAGGCAAAAAGTTGCCGAGACGCGACAGCCATCCCTTCACACGTCAGAGACAGTGGCGGAAAGTCTCGATCGAGCCTGCGTATCTTGAAATCCAAATCGCTGTCTTCCCGCGTACTGACCATTTCTCGAGCCAGATGGTGGCCATGAATGCAGCTTGAATGCAGTAATGCCACCACCAAAAAAGGCCGCGGCCCCAGTTTCGGCCCCCCTAAGAAAGATCAAAAGGTCTTATCTTGGACGGGTCGTAAGTAAGCAGCGGGGCCCCCTTCCTGGAACGCAATGAGGCGACCTCGTTGGCTCGACGCAAGGGAGACGGAAGCAAGCCCTATGTCCAACCCGAGTCCACGTACCCCAACACACTTATCCAGATTGCCACGGCCTGCTCGATATCCTCTCGCACGCCCCCGTGATATTGGTCTCAGCAGATCGGCCTGCACCTCGAGTCGCCGCCCGATCCTCCGTGGCCTTCGGCTGGAGAGTAGGTGAGAAACAAACTTGAGGGATTCGGTACGAGGCAAGGGGGGAGGGCGACGTGGCACGCGAGCGCTGCATCGTGGTCTCTTGCTCACCCTCCCCCAGCTCCGCCACCCCCAGATGGTCTACCCCGGATTCCATATAGAGTGCATAAACAACCGATACGCCTTGATTTGCTGTCTTGGCAGGGCGTTCGGCATTTGGGGCCGACATATTGGCAGACGCCAAGGTCCCGGATCGGCAAGTCTTGGCATGCATTTACGTCCTCTATCCTCTCTAGTCTAAGGTAGGTACCTAGCATGTCGAGATATAAAAAGGAACTATAAAGAGCTCGCCGAGGCGGGGCTATAGACTGGATGCCTGAGGACTTCAGCAGCTTCCGTCTAGGTAGATTCTCTATCGAACCCGCAAGCCGGTGAACAAGGTCAACTCTGCTGTGTGTTTCTGTGTTGTATTTTGCAAAGCAACCTTCACGCCCATCATGGGACTCCTCTCCCGCACTCGAGCCTGGCTCCGCCAGCTGCCCTTCCTCCGACACTTCACTCTAGTTTCCTTCGTCTCGGTCATGGTTCTAAATATCAGCGTCATGGAGTTCGGTTTCGATAACGCCATCATGAGCTTGGCCCAGGCTATGGAGCGTAAGGCCTTCCCTAGCTCTTAAACCAACCTTCTATCAAGGTTCCTGGTGCTGACACTAGGTCCCTATGGTAGCGTTTGATATCGACTTCGACATGTACCCAGCGGAAACGCCGCACGTCAACGGGACGGGCAAGGGGCACCACCACCACAAAGAACTCGACCCCGTCAAGCTCTCGTACCTCTCCGCGCTGGGCCTGCCCGTCCGCGCTGTCCTGCTCTTCGTAGCCCTCTTCCTGGGCGAGCGGTTCGGCCGATGGATCGTTTTCTTCGCCATGCAGATCGGCTGCCTGGTGGGCGCCGCCCTGCTCTTCAGCGCCAAGACCTTCACCCAAGTGCTGATCGGCCGCATCACCATCCAGGTCTTTGTCGGCTGGCACGACTGGCTGATACCCATGTATATGGCCGAGCTGGTACCAGCTCCAGTGCGCGGCGTTGCCATTTCCTCATACGTAGCCGCGAATTACATGGGTTCCTTCTCCGCCAGCGCCGTCTCGTACGGCTGCTCGCGCGCGTTCAACGACTCTCGTCAGTACCGCATCCCGTTCGGCCTGATGTTCCTGTTCCCAGCTGTCTCGATTCTGCTGGCATGGTTCATGCCAGAGTCTCCGCGGTGGCTGGTGCGAAAGGGCCGCCTCGAGGACGCGGTTAAGGCGCTGCGGAAGTTGAACGGTAGCCGGGTCGGGTACTCGCCGGAAGAGGAAGCCTCGCTCCTGCAGCAGTCCGTGGAGGCGGACGACAAGACGCAGGGCCGATGGTCGGATCTACGTCGGGGCACAAACAAGGTGAGTGGTTCTCTGGATGTCTTTGCTCGGTCTCTTTGGCTTGCGTTATGGCTGGCTAATTCGATTGCCCCCCAGCGTCGTACCTTGGTTGCGATAGGTTGCATCATCCTCGTTCAGTGCACCGGCCAGGCGTTTGTGACCAAGTACGGCACCATCTTCGTCAAGGGCCTCGGGATCATGGATCCCATCCTGTTCGGCCTCATCGAGCGCGCTCTCGGATTCATCGCGCCGGTCTTCATGATGCTCACTGTGGATCGTTTCGGCCGGCGGCCCATCTTCTTCTTCACTGCCGCGCCCTATGTCATCTGTCTCTATGTCATCGGAGGACTTGGTATCGTTGGAACAGTGCCCGCGCTCTACGGAGTCATTGTGCTATACGTCGTAGCGGCGATCAGCCACATCATCTCGTTTCACGGAGTGTGCGTATCCCCCTCCTCCCCTTTCAACTCAGATGCGGGACTGACCTGATGCGTAGGTGCTTGATGGTAGCCGCTGAGGTGCCGCACCTGACGCTGCGAGACAAGACGTTGCTAGTGTCCTACCTGCTCAGCTTCGTCTTTGAGTTCGCCGTCTCCTTCAGCCTTCCGTATCTCCTCTATGCGCCGTATGCAGACCTACAGTCCAAAGTTGGCTTCGTATATGGGTCCGTGGCTCTACTGGCCGTCATTTGGGCGTGGTTCTGCCTGCCCGAGACGAGGCGGCGCTCTCTGGAAGAGCTGGAGGAGCTGTGGGCGGCCAAGGTACCCGCGTGGAGGTTCGCCAAATACACTACGACGGGAGACATTGGTCTGCGCATCTCGCAGCTGGAGAGACATGCCGGACATGGCGACATTTCGGATATGTCGCAGGAGGAGCTCAAGGATGTCACCGTCTACCATGAGGAGGTGGTTGTGGAAAAGGGCAAGGCTTGAGCCACTGGGTAGCAGTTGGGCAACAGAGGAAAGGAGGGGGGAATGAAAACGACTGGCGTTGACATAACAAGGAGCAAATGCATAAGGAGGCGTTTATGGAGACATGTTTCTTTTATATCGTTAAAGTTTATATTATCTGGAGTCCTCTGGCCTTGATTTATATCCATTGAGATGCCGAGATAATCACCGACCGTACGCGTGATTGTTATATGTGTCCGCCGGCTTTTCTTCGACGATAGTGAGCGTCCGTGGGTACATTCCATCGTAGTCCCCTGGTCGGACGACGTTAGGAATGCTGCATACAGGAGAGGAACCTTGTGTCTCGCTTACCAGCTTCCGACGTGTGGCCCCACCCATGAGTGAAGTTACAGCCTTCACTCTCAAACGGCGCCATGGTGTGTACGATGAGCTCATGCATCCTGCGGCGCCGGTCCTCTTCTGATGTTGTGCTTGGAGAGCCAGGATGACAGTAGGCGACGCTGGGAATTGGGTCCGATACGAAAGAGGAGATCCGCGACTCGTACAGGCTGGGGCCTTTGGGGGCTTGCTTCCGGCGGGCGGCCGAGGCATGGACTGCGCAATGGGTAGAAGACGACGAGGAGCGAGACGATCGAGACTTTAACTTGGAGGACGAGGTGTACTGGCTAGAAGACATGATGAGCAGGACGAGAGTCCGGAAGAGTGGTCGAGGGCTTTGCGAGCAAGTGTTAAGGGCAATGTGGTGACAATGTCTTGGGAGAAGGGCTGATGTGGCGGGGGGCGGTGGAAGAGGATTGAGTCGAGAAGGAAGAAATTTACTATGCTTTAGAAGCGTCTCCAGCTTGGACACCCGTCTCACTTTGGTACCGGCCCAACAATGGCAAGGGCCTTTCTCAGGGGAAGGGCGGGAGTCGGGGTAGCACCGACGACGAAGCTCGGGTCAGCCAAGATACGGGCGTCATCGTTGGGTTGGTAAGCCGTGGGCACCAAAGCGAGTGCGCTGGGCTAAGGTCGTCCAAGGAGAAGGCGCGCGCTGCGAGGGATTGCGGAGACCCGACTTGGCCAGATGCGGAATGTCTCGGGCCACAGGATGCCTAGGGGGTCGAGCGAGATAAAGGTCGAGTCCTAGGATTCGAAGCAGGGAAGCACGGTACACAATAGAGGCGTCTGGTTGGGAGCGAACACCTTGGGCAGGAGGGGTAGTGGGGTGGGTTCGGTGAGCGCGTTTGGGGAGGGCCGCGAGGACCACTCCGTCTCCCCGGAGGTACCGGTACCGCCCTAACAGAAAGGACACCCGGGACTTAGGCATCCGATACTCTCCGTCAACCCGAGCCGGCCGGGCCTCCCTAGCCCGGGTTTCGCTCCGAGGGACTCACAAACGAGCAAGTCGGAGTGTCCGTTCCTCCGGCGAAGAATGATTCACTGAGGCCGAAGAAACCGCCGTCTTTCAAGGCGAGATCAACTTCGAAATCGCAAGAAATCAGCTGTGCTTCTCACGATGTCCAGGCGTCAAATTGCAGAAAAGGTCGTCGAATAAGCAACCTAGCAAAGGAAATGACGCAACCTGCCCCCAGGCCCTGGGTTCCAGCTGATACGAAGCGACATGGAGACCAAGTACCTCCCTCCCCCCCTTGCGAGCACGCGCATGGCCTGCGCCAGCCCGAACCAGCATGAGGGCGGGATCCCACGAGAGCCGGGTCCTCGTTCAGTCGAGACCAGGGTTCAAGCGCGCGTATTCTCCCGAGATAGGGTCCGAGGCACTGCTGCCTGCCTCAGGCTCAAGAGCCTGATGGCTCCCTTCTCCCCGTTCCTCCCCCGCAAGCTGGGGGAGAGGAAAGGAATGAGGGGACAGATGCCCAATCTCTCGCCGGAGGCCCCCGCGGGCCGGCTCGAACGGGTAACCGACGCGCCGCCCCCTCCAGGGAAAGGGGGGTGCAGGGGAGATGGAGGCAAGCCCTGCGCTGGGCCAACCCCAAGGTGTTGGCGGCGAGGCATGCTGATGGCTCGGCCGGGGACGGGTGGAGAGAATGGCATAAGCCGGGGTTGCTAGCGCTTTCATCGGCCTCGACGGCATCGGAATGCGTACACCCCTCCCCCAGAGACGTTGGCTAGGGTCTGGACCGGGAGGCAGTCGGCGAGGGGGTTGACCCTTCTGCCTTCTGCCTTGGTCAGGAAACGGGGTTGATGGGCATGGCGTCGTCCGAGGCAACCCGCGGAGGGCTCCTCGGCCAATCGGCACCGCATTGCCGGGGAGGATCAGTCGGTGAGGCAGCAGGGATAGCGGCAACGACGACAAGAGGACGGATGGGCATGCAGCCACGATCCCATATCACATGCGCATCGCCAATCGCATTTAGTTGTTGGGCAGGCGTCGTGCAGCGAGCTGAGGTGGGGTAGTGGGGTTGGGGGCCTGGAACTCTCCGCCTTGCGGTCAGCCCGCCCCCCCAACTATCAGCTGCAGTGCCGCCCACAGGCCGCCTGGTTCGCAGTCAGTCTTGGCTCTCGCCCTGGATTTTGGGGGATGATTCTCGGGTGTTCCCTTCCCCTCTCTTCTATTCGCGATTTGGTCTCTGGCAGAGCAGAGGCGAGGTGCAAATGACGGCCGGATACCATGGAAGCGATCCCGAGGGAATGCAAATATTACGTCTTTGCGATCAAGACAAAAAAGGCCGGCCGAGAAACCATGCGAGAATGCAAAGAATGCGAGAATGATGACAATCAAGGTCCGATGGCGGGTCGTCTAAAGCATGCAGCGAGTGCAAAGGCAACGAGAGCATAAAAAAGCACGGGCGCATTGAGCAGGAATTTTGGCATGACCAGTCTCTTCAAGAACGCGTTACTAAAAGCTCGGGGGTCCGGACGTTTAGTGTCTTTTTTATACAGACCGATCGGCTTCCTATTCCTCCGACGCTTCCAGGCGGTCGATGTTGGCCTCACGCACCCCGGACCGGCGACTTGGTTGCCCATTGGCTGAGGAAAGCGTTAGGCCGCCGGGCAGTTAATCCCTCCGCAGCTTCCCTGCTGGGAAGCTGGAATCGGCTCCATACAACCGCCATCGAAGGCCGCCTGTTCAGCCCATGTGCTTGGCTTAGCAGCGCAATGTTCCCGACTTGCCGTCTTTGCGATGCGCTGATTGCTCCTTCAAGCCATAGCAGTCTCGTCTCACTCCGTCTGCCCTCGAGTTTCGGTCTTTTTGCCGCGCCTTGCCCGACTTCCCGCGCCCCTCAGCTGCTGATGTCGTTCGGTACATAGCACCGCTGCTTCTACTGCTGCTGCTTCTGGTATTGCTCGCGGCTAGGGCCCCGTCTCGCACTCGCACGGCGATTTCAGCTGAAAGCCCGCGACCACCCCCTGCTCCCCGTCCAAGTTGCCATAACCCCAAACCCCCGTTCCCAGACCCGCATATCCCCATATCCATTTGAAGAGAGCTGCTCCGCCCTCCACCATGCCGTCGTCGCCATAAAGACCTTTTAGCCCATGTTTCTACGCACACAAAAGTCATGACAGCCAGTGCTGCTGCCGCTGCTACTGCTGCCGCTGCGGCCGCCTCGCCGCGCCGCCAAGGCCTCGAAAGCCAGAGCCACGACCGGGATGTCGCAAAAGAGTCGATAGAGACCGACGACGCCCACTCCCCGGTCCAGAAACCCTCCTTTGACCTTGCCGACCCCGGCATCTTCTTCTTCCCTACCATACCCCGGGGCAAGCTCTGCAGCTTCCCCTGGCTCTTCCCCAAGGCGTCGTCGCCTAGCCCGGACTACAGCTACAGCGACGCCGAGCGCACGACAAACCGCGGCTCAGAGACACCCACCCTAAGTCTCGTATCATGCGATGAGTGCGGAAAAGCCTGCCGCGATGCTAAGGCCCTAAGGTGAGTTCTCCGCGGAATTCTCCTCGGAATTCCGTCTGAGTGGCGGCTCTAGTTCGCGACGGGTCCGAGGTTGCTGACATATACTCGGCGACTTAGCCAACACAAGCGGTGCCACCGGAAGCAGCACCGCTGCGCAGAGCCGGGTTGTGGGATGGGATTCAGCACCCGGCGGGATTTGGAGAGGCACCGCCTATCGGTGCACGAGCGGAAACCGACCTCATGCCCATTTTGCTACAAGAAGGGCTTCGGCATGAGGGTCGACAACCTTAAGAGACACATTGCCGCCTGTTGCAGGGGGGCTGAGAGGACGCGGCGATTAACGCCCAAGCAGTCAAATGCGGAGACAGATGAAGGGTAAGAACAGCACCTTGCTAGATTAAGTGCCCACCCCATGGCCAGGCATCTTTTACCCAAGCCGGTCCAGTCCGCGGTGGGCGTCCCTGGAGCGCTGGAGTACGCTCGAGGGTTTGCCGCACCACGGCCCATCAGCTAGTTTGATTATAATTAGCTACAAACTAAAAAGTTCACTGTATAAGCATGGCGCATGTAGGCCTTGGATCGCCGTGACTATGGAGTATCGAAAAAAACTCAAAATCAAACACGCGATATCGCACCGAGGCGCGGGTATGGAAGCTGTGAGATTAGTCAAGAGCCGGCCTAACACAATTCCGAGCGCCCGACGTCCGTTCAACCCCGTTCCCTATTAGTCACAAACTCGTTGCTCCGTCCGCTGGAAAGGCGGAGGCGGACTAGCAGTAGCATAGCTGAAGGCTTAGTCTGGCACCTAACCCGATACTCGCGTCCGGAGTAGGCCTCGGCGTCTTTACAAACCCTCGGTCGGTGGATGATACCAAGAAAGAGGAAAGGAAGGAGACCTCTGCGCGAGCTGAGGTTATGTCATAAAGATAAGCCATGTATGGTTTAGCCGGCCGGCTAATATAACGACAATAACGGGGCCCAAGTCATGCATGCCCATCTTCACACTGCGGCCCTCGCCGCCGGGAAACGGGGCGGCTGACCTTGGCTTCGTTTGCTCAGCAAGTCAACCTCTGCATTGTTCCCGCCTCTCAATCTTGCCCCCTCATCCCCCGCGTCGCAGTGCACCCCCTTGCAGAGCAGGAATTTGCCCGCCTCCAGCCAGGGGCCAGACCAGCTGTCTGTCCGCCGCTCGTCCCTTGCTGTCGTCCAGCAGCAGTGCTACCGACATTCGAGATGCATGCCTGAGAGCATAGACCAGGCTAATATAGCAATTCATCGAACTCGCTGTGTATCTCCGCATCGTTTTACACCTCGTCAAGCCTTGACAGCCAAATACGGCAGCACCGCGTTCTCGCTTGGTAAAATCGAAATCGTAGGAGTATTCTGGCACCTGCTCGCCGGAACGGTCACCCAGGAACAGGAACCCCGCCTCGGTCCGGCAGACTTGCAGGCGGCCGTGCATCGCGAGCTGGCTAGAAGTCGGCGCCGTGCCGGAGCAGGACCACGACCATTCTCGTGCGTTCCTGCCGCTCACACGGAAGTCGTGGGGGGCTAACGCAGACGCCCTGTGCAAGTCTGGATACCATTGGCCCGAGCCGTTGTCGAAATCGGTGCCCAATCAGATTCAATGCCGTGCGGCGTGCAGCCACCATCCAGCGAGGCGCACTTGGGATCGATTACAGCCGACCGGGTTGGTTTAAAAGGCAGCCGGCAACTTATTGGTGGCCTAGGTACCTTAGGTAACCTCGAGTTCCGCTTTGCTTCCGAAGTAGGGGGTGCTCATATCTCAGCTACCTAGGAAAGGGAACGGAGATTTCTATTCACAGCTATAAAACTGTGACGAAAGCTTAAGCTTCTTGCGAGTGCCTTGGAAACTCGGACGGCGCATCAAAGCAAGGGCTATCTTAGGTTACAGTCGCTACAGTCGCGTGAGATTTGTCTAGGCTATGTTTGATCCACTCTGAACCCCGATCTATCAGTCCATCCAACCAACTGGATGACCTCCCAATATACAGAACAATCAGTAGTGGAGAGCTCGCTACCGACTGAATGGAATGCATCCGTGCAACGCCGCCTCGCGGACGAGAGAGTAACGATGCGAAGGCTTGTTTCAGCTCAGCCGTCATCTAGAACGCATACATCGGGTTACCGCCCCAGGAACAATGTCGGACAAGAAGGGAGGGGCACCGTGGCCGAACTGACCGACATCAGCGTCATCTGATGGCTGCTCTGAGTCGTAAATAATGCAACTTCAGACATGTATACCATCCTTAGAATCCTGGCAGCTGCATCGCCGGCCATCTTTGATCCAATCCTCGCGCCGGCAGGTCCCAAACACAGTGAAAATCTCCAACGGGGCGTGTCTCCGCTGGGCTGTAGGTCGAGAGTCTAGCTAAGCTTGACCATTGGCAACCCGCTACTGAAGACACAGCCGAGTAGCTGAGAGGGTACTGGGGTTAGAATACGAGGGAGGATGAGAGGGCGGCGAGTGCGGCCAAGAAACTTGGTTAAGAATAATGTAAATAGATCCTAGGTCGAGGGCAAAGTAGCTCCACTTGCTACTTTTGTCAGGTGGAGTATTTATAACGGCCTACCTATGTGGAATGTGGGTACGACGCTCGCCCGGGCGATTAAAACGGAGGCGGACCATAGAGGTATGCAAAGCTGCAATATCTCCGACTATGTACATACTAGGCCACGGGTGAAACACGGGTGAAAGGGCATCCGGCATTCATCAGGATTCATCAGGCAGCAGGACAGGAGAGTTGGAGACATATCGGGCTGTCGGGGTGGCGTGGATGGCCGGACAGTTGACGCTACCTGCAGAAGCTCAGGAGTACGATGCCAGTGCACGGCACTTGTGAAGAGCCCCCCGGTCCATGTGTATTGGCCACGAAAGACTCCCAACACTAGAACGAAACCTTCGTACAGTAGAGAGCCAATGGCGAGTCAGATAGTGGGCGCCGATGGTTTCCCCGCGTCCCGCCTTGGTCTTATTGCCCGAAGGGGATGATACCGTAGCACATCCAAAGCCTTGGGAACGGGCCGGGGAATACAAGGTGCAGCTTCCCGCTTCCAAGCGTAGTATACAGGACGCCGATTGTCAACGGTGTATGTCTAGGCCTAGGCCTGGTGTGGCTGCTGGGTGACATTTTGCAGTAAGCTTACTGCCGCGGATGCAGCCTTACCCAATCAATACATCTGACCTCCCCCTCCCTCCCGAGATTATGCTGAACTTACTCCGTTCTCTTGTGATATTGTCACTATTGGTCGGCTCTTGAAGACTCGAGGTCGAGTTGCTTGAGGCGGCAGTTGGGGTAAGCTCACATCATTGCGACGTCGTGCATCATGTCCTGAAGGAGACAGGGTTGGAGTGTCTGACATTGTAGGAAGGATACCGCCGTGCCTAATTTACTATTGCCTTTTCTGGAGCGCATCCGGAGAGTTTACTGATAGAAACCATGCAGGGTATCCTTTTTCACCGGATGAGTACCTAGGTGTATTGTACGATTAATTTATGTATTTGAAGACGGGCAATGGCCCCGCCCCATTCCTTCTAGGCTCAACATTTTTGTTCCTGCGTCCATTCCATACCGTCCACTTGCGACAGAAGATGATCGTCTCGACGCGCAGCGGTCAGGCGCTAGCTAGCCTGCGCATCCTTCTCATTGTGCTGCCATGCTTTCTCATGTATGGCTACGACCAGGCGGGCCTCGGCGGCGTCTTGGCTTTCCGGTCTTTCACCAAGAGTTTCCCCAGAATTGATACTGTTAATACCAAGGGGAACCAGCAAGCCGATAATGCCAGGGTACAAGGCAAGTCCAATCACCCGCCCTCTCCAGTGTCTAGTTTCAATAGCTAACGACCGTTGAAACAGGGACAATCGTTGCACTCTATACTTTGGGCTGTGTCTTTGGGTCTCTGGGCATCACCCAACTCGGTAACCGCATCGGCCGGAAGAAGAGCCTTCTCGCAGCGTCGACAGTGACCGTCATCGGCGCAATCATCCAGACCACCTCGTTTTCCCTGGGCCAGCTCATCGTGGGCCGACTCATCAGTGGGCTCGGAGTTGGCGCTATGAATGTCGTCGTTCCGATCTGGCAATCCGAGTGCACAAGCGCAAGGAGCCGTGGGATGAACGTCGTGGTGGTTGCGATCTTCATCGCTTCCGGGATCGCCATATCTGCATGGGTGAATTTCGGCCTGTCCTTCGTTGATGAGAACTCGGTCAGCTGGCGCCTCCCGCTCGCGATGCCCGGCTTCTTCGCCCTGACCGTCTTCTGTCTTACGCCTCTATTCCCCGAGTCCCCGAGGTGGCTCGCGTCCAAGCACCGCCTCGCCGAGGCCAAAGATAGCCTCCGAATCATCGCCGGCACAGACCACAAAGATGAGGTGGCCATAGAGAGTCAGCTGAAGCGTATCGTCGAGTCGAGAGAGAAAGAAGCCTCCAACCAGCGCGGGTTTGCCGACTTGTTCCGCCCCAGCAAGGAGCGTCTGTTCTACCGGACTTGCTTGGCCATTTTCGTCAACTTTGGGGCCCAGATGGCAGGCCCAGCCGTGATTTCCTATTACGGCACCACCATCTTCCGCGACTCTCTCGGTCTGCCCAGCCACCAAGCCTCGCTGCTCAACGCAGGAGTCCTGACCTGGAAGATCGTGGCCGCCCTCATCCCGTTCTTCACCGTCGACCGGGTCGGCCGCAGACCCCTGTTCATGATCTCCAGTGCAGGCATGTCCTTGGCTATGATTGGTCTTGCCGTCTCCGTGGCCTACATCGAGCGGCGTGCCGCGAGCGTGGTTGCCACCTTCCTCCTCTTCTTCTACATGACCTTCTTCCCCATTGGATTCCTCGGCGCGAACTTTTTATACAGCTCTGAGATCTCGCCCCAGGATTTGCGTGTGCACCTATCCGCTGTCGGCACTGCAACACATTGGCTGTTTAATTTTGTGTACGTCTCCCCGTGCTCCTTTTTGCCATTTTCGTTGAATATCGGGAGCATTTGAGCTCCTGATCTGGAGACAAGCTCCGGGTAGCTACAGAAATGTCCATTCTAGGAGATTACTAACACTGAGTCGTGGACAGAGTCGCAGAAATCACGCCCATCTCTTTTGTGACGATCGGATGGAAATACTACATCGTGTATGCCTCGGTCAGCGCTTTCGTCATTCCTGTGGTGTACTTCTTTTTCCCCGAGACGAAGGGCCGATCGCTGGAGGAGATGGGAGATATGTTTTCGTCGCCCAAGCATTGGTACGAGGTCACTGGCCTGGCGAAGCAACAGCCTCCCTCCTATTTTGAGGGGCACCCTGTTCTAAGCCTCGACGATGAAATCGCCGCGAAGGAGAGTAGCGAGAAGGAGTCGGCAGTAGCAGTCGACGTATCTGCCCAGGAGACCAGACCCTAGGCCCTGTTCCGAAGAGACCCGGGTTGGGAAGGTGAGAAGAAGGGTGCGTGGGGAGGATCGGCTGACAAGGCGTTGTCCAATTAGCTTGCTCCGTAGGCCCTTCGGATTCTCTCGCCCCTAGTTGGCTACAGGAAGTTCCACAAGCGGGGCACGAATTATAAAAAGTGCAACGGACGACCAGCGCGGCGCAGACTAGCGAATAGTTGCGGAGCTTTATGATGGATATAGGCGTCTCGGATGCAGGCTCGTGATCGAGCTAAGAATGCGAGGCCAGTTATTTCGAGTATATATAGTAGAGTCAGTCAGCGTTTACACCAGCTTTTCTATATTATCTACAATCGACTCCAAGTGCCTCGCCTCCTTATATCCCTGTTCCTCCTTCAGATACAGCATCATGTCCGCTGCCAAATCTTTCAACCCGGCAAAGGATATCCCTTCCCTCGCCGGCAAGGTTATTCTCATCACCGGTGCCAATTCGGGCCTCGGCAAACACAGCGCTCTAGAGCTCGCTAAACACGGCCCGGCGCAACTCTGGCTGGCCGCACGCAGCCTAGAGAAAGGGACTGCCGCTGCCGCCGACATCCAGAAGCAATCTCCGGACGTGTCAGTCTCTCCGCTTCAGCTCGACTTAGCCTCTTTCGACTCCATCAAGGCGGCGGCAAAGCAATTCCTGGCTGCCACCACCAGGCTCGACATCCTCTTCCTCAATGCGGGCATCATGGGCGCACCGCCCTCGCTGACCCAGGACGGCTACGAGGTCCACATGGGGACGAATCACGTTGGGCATGCCCTGCTGCTCAAGCTCCTGACGCCTCGGCTGATTGATACCGCGGCTGCAGGCAACGATGTGCGCGTTCTAAGCATCGCTTCGGTCGGGTACAAGTTCAACAAACCCGAGGGGATACGCTTCACCGAGCTGAAGAACGCACGGACCGACGATGAGGGTCTCACAGTCGTGCAGAGATACATGCAGAGCAAGCTCGCCAACCTCCTGTACGCTCGTGAGTTTGCGAGACGGCACCCGCAATTCAAGACTGTGTCAGTCGACCCCGGGCCAGTCGCCACGGCTCTGTTCACGCGAGAGGCCGGCGATGAGCAGATGCGCCATCTACAGGAGAAGGTAGCGCCAGTAAAGACCGGACCAGTAGAGGAGGGCGTAAAGAATCATCTGTGGGCTGCGACGGCTGCTGAAGTGCTAAGTGGAACATACTACGAACCGATCGGTCTTGATGCGGCCGAGGGCATGGGTAAGGACGAAAGGATGGCGGCCAAGCTTTGGGAGTGGACCGAGAAGGAGCTTGATGGCCACGATATCTAGAGAGATCTCATCGAGGGCTGGGAAGCAGAAAATCGTGTCAATCGCAACTTCATGCATCTATCCAGCTCTGTGAATCTCCATCGTATTGTCTGCTGATTTGCTCGCGTATGCCGTCGACTCCTCTGCGGCTGCAGTGGAGAGTGAAGGGTCTGCATGGATTATCGCTAAATCGAACCTGGACGTCAGATACCCTTTGCGCTTGAGCGACTAGAGTAGCGGTTTGGCCTAGTGGTAGATTGATGGGGCATACGCTCTGCCCTTCAAGCCTGATAACCTCGCAAGCGATGAGTACGGCCAGCATCGAGTCCCAAATGCCCTCTTTGCTAGGATGAGCGGTGAGAAACTCAATGGCCTCGAGCCTGATTTGGGTCACACGGCATTTGATGGCGGTGAAGTAAAGAGGCGCCGTCCAGCCGTTGTCGACGATAAAGGGACTGACGTCGTCTCTATGATGGGACAAGGCTGGCAGGGCAAGGGACAAGAGATGCATGATGGTATCCAGATACCTGGTCGCTATAGCGATGAGGGAGGCGAAGTCATCTGCAAACGCGTCGAAGCACATCTCGTCGTCCGGCTGAAGGCATGTGCTGACCATGATCTTAGCCATGACGGCATAGATATGCAGGGTGCGGTATGCGATCTCTTCTAGTGCAGTCGCTTGCGCAAAGATCTTGACCCGTGACGCCTTGTATACACCGATCCAAGACGACAATTCCGCTCGCACGCGGTCACGCTTGTCGCGGAGCTTGGGCAGGCTGTGAGCCGGTCGTTGCTCCATGTCTCCCTCACGAGCCAACTGTGTCAAACGGAATATGCGGTAGAAAAGACCATCCAAAGTCTTTCTGGCCTGTCTTACGGACCCAAATATAAGGGGAAGACTGAGTCCGTTAAGCCATTTGGGGATGAAAGTTTGGCAAGATTGGCCGAAGAACAGTGCCTGGATATAAAGTCTCACCAGGGACTCCGCGATCCAGTCATTGGCCATGTCCTGGCAGAGTGGCGAATCTTGTAGCAGTTGCAGGCCGCTCCGGAGGTGCTTCAGTCCGGCCTCGACGCGCCTTGAGAGGTACTCTAGGCCGACGAAGACGATGCAAGTTATTAGAGCGACGCGGACAGATTGCTTACCCTCGTCCTGGGAGGACCGTCGGAGGGAGCGGATTGCCTGGTTGTATTCTCGTAGTGCTGACTGCTGCAGTCGGTCTAAAGGCTGCTGCTGGCTCTGATGGTGGCTGTAGAAAGGCTTGATGCTGTCTCTCTGATGTGTGAAGCTCATGGCTAGTACAGCGTGCGACACGGCGGGCTCGGACGCAGCAGCTTGCGGAATCACCAGCTCCCAGAGATCCGAGCCAAAAGCGCCCGGCAACTTAGGCGCCATGCGACTGAGAAACCATTCAAAATCTTGATGCTGATTTATCGGAACAGCCGGGACGACCACGAGCGCGGGTGGCGGGTTCTGGAGCTGGAGCTGGAGCTGGAGCTGGAGTTCCGGCGCAGTATCCTGCGGTGTCGGCCAGACGGGGACGGACTTCGATTGGCCGCCGCCGCCACCGCCCCAGATGCCATAGCCGTCGCAGATCCGTCCGGTCCTGGTGCATCGGCTACAGGCAGGGCGAGTCTCGTCACACTTAACTTTGCGAATCCTGCCAACCTGTCAGCGGTGCGTCCGCTGGCCCGTCACGGGCACCTGGCGACCTAGCATACGCACTTGCATGTTCTACATCCGGATTTCACCTTTGATTTTCCGGATCGCGGCATTCTTCCTGCCCTTCGTGTGCTGACTCGTCTGCTGCGGTTTTTTCGTCGTTGTCTCGAGTGCGAATGTTGTAACTGGGTAGTCGGCCAAGTTCGGAAAGAGGTCCCAAGTAGTCGCGGGCCGTGAGTGGGATCATATGTGGGGCCTCGGATTTGTAAGAATGTGATTGGCTTCCTCCTCCACAAGGGGCCATGGCAGTGTCCAAGAATAGGAGTACAGTACGGAGTATAAACATGGGCTCAACGCCCGAGGATCCATCTTAGCTCGACTACATAAACCTAGTTACCTATCTTAGTCAACCGCCGAGCCGGAAGTAAACGCACACGACTGGCATGCTGCACTACTACTTCTGCATCCCTGTGCTCTACCCACCAATTTCGCAGGTTAACAAGTCCAGCATTGATCCTTGCATTCTAGCCCCCAATGTTCATAACATATCGGCTCGACTATTACTGACGCGCTTTCTTCCAACCACGGCCTACATTTCTGTCCATGACGTGCTTTCTGTTGCGTTTAGTTGTTCAGCTAGCCTAACCTCAAGTGCTTGTTTCCCCCCCGCTGCCCTGCAGGGATCCTGCAGCCCAGCGACCAAGTCTTACCCTCTTTTGTGACAAAGCTCCCACGCACACATAGTAGCCTACAAGTAGCCGCGAGCAGTCGGACTGTATACCCGGCCGGTCAGCTGTGTCTATCTGACCATCTGGACGTAGTCTCGGATCTTACCCTTACAGCTGGATTCCACTCGTAGAACTGAGCGAGTGTGAACGCCCCGCCGTACGAAAACACTATTTTCTGACAGTAGTCACCGGCCTGGACCAGGTAGAAGTTATTGCCTAAATTAACCATCAGCCTACGCAGTGTTCAGAGCCAACTGTGTGGTTGGAGACTGACAAGAGGGCGATATTCCGACCTGCGTTGGCGATGGAATGGCTTTGGTTGGGGTCGGAGGCAGCGGTGCGGGCTTTGCAGAAATACACACATAATAACCTCGGTAAAGTGACAAGCAGTCTGTTTATCAGTACCTAGAAGTTAGACATGACCTGATGAGCCAAACCATGGAGCGCTAAGCTCACCCTTGCCGACGGAAGGATTCCATAGAACGCTTCTTTCCATCAGCTGCGTCCAACCCGTGCAGCAAAGGGCCCACGAGAACCTACAAGTCATCCATGGTGAAGTTTTGGAACTGGGCCACAATTTTGTAACAGGAATCTCCGCTGACTACCGCATAGAATACCGTGCCTAGTTTTATCAGCACCGCCAGCACACCCAGGTCTTGCTTTGGAAAGCATGTATGTGCCTCTTACAGTTGGCGATCATGCCTGGCTGAATGGGAGTCGGTGTCGGTGTCCTGACCTCGACTGTCTCAGCAGGCTTTGGAGGCCCGGACGGCTTCCTGACAGTGCCGACGCAGACGAAATAGCTGGCCAAAAGCCTTTGACAGGCTGATAGTCCGTAAAGTCAACGAGGTAGCTCGGGGTATAAAACCTATGGATTATCTTTCACTCTCAGACTTACCGTTTCCTACACTTGGGTTCCATGAATAACTGTATTTTAGAATGAGTAGCCGATCGGCGAGAAATCAAATAGTTGATCCTGCCAACGAAGTTAAACTTACAAATCATCAAGGGTCAATGAACTAAACTGCGCCACAATCTTCAAACATGTGTCACCAGGTGATACCTCATAAAAGTCAATACAGTCTTTTGCAATTCCACCTTGTACTAGGGAAGGCGGTAACGTTGTGGTCGGAGGTGTAGTAGCTAGGTCGACCTCCGCATGGGTTGGGTTGGAGGTCGGTGCGCCGCGTATCTGTGCGCAGAGCTTCTCCCCTTCCAAAGGGTTTTCAAGACAGTCAGTGTGGATGTAGGGGTTGTATTCGAGTAAATCATCTTCCGTGATCCTCCAGCGCTTGGCAATAGAGACACATGTGTCATCAGGCTTTGCTATATCCCAGTGACTACAGGAGCTTTCGATGCGCGACTCTTCCAAAGCTCTCGCCACGTTCAACAACATAAGGCTGACGATGATTGGGGTCATGACTCTGGTTCTGTAAGCTTAACAGCTGCGGTATTAGCTTCGAAGCACGTTGTCAGCATTTTTTACCTTAGGGTTGGCTAGCATATTAATCGAACCTGAAGGGTATCTAGCCTGTCAGTTGCAACACCTATGATCATCGCTGACGGTTCCATTCCTTGGTCTATTTCCGGCCTCAAAGGCCAACTTCGACATGGCAACGGCGGCACGGTCAATAGGCTGATCTCTTCACTGCATGTTGTGCTGTATCGTGACCAACGCTATGCACTTTTAGCCCCACCTATTAATTAAAATTGCTGGCCAAACCGCGACCAGGCGCCCGTTTGTAGCACAATTCAGAGTAAGCTGAGCCCAAGTAGCCATAGGCTAATATGTCATACACGAAGTACTGAGAGATATTTGGCCGAGATTGCGCGGCGCCAAGCTGCCCGAGAGTGGTGTTGGTACCACTACTGGATGGTGAGGGCCATCTCCCACACAGAGTTGCAGTGCTCACAGAGCAATCAAGCTGGATCACATTCTTGGGGAGGTCTTAGGCCCCATACTTAGGTAGCTTCTCGCCCATAGATACCCTCTTCCAGGTAGGCACGCTGTCTGCGGGCAAATGTTCCCGGATAATGTCAAATACTAAGATAAAGGGCTCACTCTGAGATCTTGGAGTTAGTCTGAATCCTACCTGCCTTCCGTGCTTGCCATCTTCCAGGTCAGAAGTTTAGCCAGAAATATTTGTTTTCCTTTACTATATCATATAAACCTAGTACATCGCTCATTGTATCTAGTACATCTCTATATTGCGCCATCAACATGCACAAAGCGTGGTGATTATTCGTAGCCTCTCCAGTTCCTCTACTCAATGGTCTGCTTCTATATATTGACGGATGAAAGCCGCCTGTGTTTAAACAATCCGATGGAGCCAAACCAAGTTCAAATGGGATCTTCCCACAAGAGCGGTTCTGACAGAATGGGAAAGAAAGGAGAATCATCGGGAAGAGGCCACCAAGATTGCCCTTCATCGTTATCAACGCCTACTGTCTCAATATGGTTTGACAATATAAGGAGCGGCTCAGGCCCTGTGCCGGAGGTTGTCGGCGCTGTGCTTGCTTCAGTGATGCCCATGGGGCGTGCCCGTTCGTTAGTTTGGACTTCAGCCTCCCTGGTTTCGGGGAGATTTATTATGACGCCGCCGTTATCTAGAGGATATAGGACCGAAGCCGATGCCTGTGGTGCCTGTGTACCACTCGTTTGGTTTGTCAAGGACGATGAACCCGCCGATAAGGTTGCGTGCCACTGGTCAAAGAGATGGTTAATACCCTGGCTAATAACTCTTTCCAGGTGCATTCGTCGCTGTTCCTCTGTGAGCTCCGAACTCATCCAGCCCATGTCTGATTCAATTTTCTCTCTCAACAAAGTCGGGCCGCTGTTTAGACTGTATTCACGGAAGAGGCGTATTTCTGCGGACAGTGCCATGTCCATGTAAGGGGATTCCGGCTTTGAGTGTCCGGGGTAGAGGATATCCCAGATTGTATACCATTGCTCTTCTTCGCCAATGCTGGAGGTCGACTTTTTGGATAGCCGCCTATGCTTCTGATATGATATGCCGTCCAACAGCGAAGGGCTCCGGCGGAGGCATGCTCCTGAGTCCACATGCGATTTAAGGCTATCGTCGTCTGGAAAGTCGGTCTCTAAGCAGCGCTGGCAGTATCTTTCGGGAGTGTGGCGCCTAGTCAGGTGTTGTTTGACATCTCGAATCCTACTTAGTTGATATTTCGCACAACGGTGTCCATACTTGATGGGATCCCCCTTCAGGTAGGGGCAGGCGAATGACTTCTGTCGCGCTTCACCATTGGCACCCCTGTTTCGTTTGGGATATGGTCGCAGGACACTATCGCTCCCTTCTTTGCCTTGCCCTTTGTCTCGCTTTCGGTTGAATGATGCGTTGCCACTGTTGATAGGTCTGGGCGCACTCTCCGAGATACCCATGGTTCCACTACTATTCTGGGGGCACAACGAAGAAAAGGGCATCTGAAACTCGTACAGGAGTTGGCGGAGTACTGAGTTTAAAGCGGTAAATAGCGGTTCATTTTTGTGCAGAGGCTCAAGATCATCCGAAACCTCAGAGACTGAGAGTTGGTCTGAATCGAAGAGATCCCCCGCAGATTCGGATGTTCCAGTTGATAGTAAATCATGATCACTGGTCGAAAAGGAAGCCTCGTACCCTCCTCTTAGAATAGCTTTTTGATCTTGAGCCAAGTTAGAGTCATCGTCAATATCGCCGATTATCGACGACCTCGAATTATCCGCAATGGTTTTACCTCCGAGCATTTCAAATATACGCTGAGTAAACGACTTGCTGGAATTTTCGTTCTCGGGTATCTGTTGATTGGTGGCGTATTCGTAGCATAGGTCATCGGTGGTACTTTCGGATGGGGAGATTGGATAGTGAGAAAATGAAGAGTTGCCTGGTTGATAGTCGAAGAATTCACCGACTTGTGTGTAGAAAGGGTAAGTTGTTAGATGCGGCAATGGAAGCCCAGAGATCATGGACGACATGTCCAGGGCGGACCCCTCATAAACCCACTCATTGTCGTTCCTCGTCTTGTTGAACCTCTTGTCATTGCTTTTACAGCTGCCCTCCCCTGCAGCCACTCTATTCACAAAAGCCGCTTGGGTATCCGCTGGTGGGGACTTGAGTTGGCGTCTGCTAGTATCAGGAGCCCGACCTGATCGTACCACCGTCCTCTCACGAAGCCTCTTGTGGGTGGCCCTATCAAGCCGAGATACACGGGGGATGGGATTCATGATAAGTTCGGTATCGCCTCACAATGATTCAGAGCGGTCTTTTGTCCAGAAAATCACTGTCGGGCATATCTATGTCGTGAAGGAGCGTTGTGGATGAGCCTATCTCTGTCAAGAACAGATCGCAGCGTCTCAGGGATGTATGGGCCGACGCTGACGGAATGCTCTTCAGAGTTGTGAGACACGATTGATCACACTGCCCGAGGGGCAAACCCTCACCGTATTTCATAGATTAGAACTGCTATTTTGCAGCCTGACTCACACCTACGACTAGCACAAACGTGCTTTATGATCTTATTGGAGCGTGACTTGCTTGGAGGGCTTTGGCACAGACCAATCACATCCGTCGCGAGAGTGAGTGGGTGGTTTCGTACCAAGCGGCCTGCGAAGAAATGCCGTTCGTAATACCGGGAGCTACTCATGCCAAGGAGAGTGGATAATTATAAAGATGGTACATACCTGTATTGTCTTTGTTATCGTGGAGATAGTCTGTTGAGTCTATGTTGTAAAGCGGGGATGAGGCAGGGCTGCAGGGAGAGCGATATGACCTGGGAAAACACTCCTAAGTCACTTCCTCGTACAAGGCTTGGTAGCACTTCAAAGCAGTGATAAACATGGCCTTGTAGTCTGCCCCAAATAGTATATGATCCAAAGACCCGGAGAGGTGCCGTGATGGCTCTCGGCTCCCTCTGATGATCGATGCTCGTCTAGTCTACTCCGAGTTAGGGTCAGGCATGCACCCTCCATTTCCCCGCAATCCCGGGCCTAGGCCACAGGTTCGTCGGCCTGCAGATTGCAGATCCAATCTTGCCCCAGCTGCCCGGTATTGCCGTACCTCGGGCATAGAAAACCCACCAGCTTGGAGCGTATGACATGGCGAGTCGCCGAGAGGAAGCGCTGGTGTCGAGTCCACCATCGGGTGCATGCAACGTGCCATAATGAAATCATCACATGTCTCATACTCGACATCACCACAGTCTGCAGTGGTGCAGGACTGCCGCAGAAACATATCCAGTAGCGATCGGCGTCCCAGCATCTCGGAGCCTGGTAGCCTGTGGATAGATGTGAAGCAAGAAACCTGGTCTTGCTGGATCGGGTAGGTCACACCGCTATGTAGGGGTGCTGTGGCAAGCTCTTGCAGCTTCCCTAGCTTTCTCGCCCGCCGGTAGGCTACCGAGATTTTTCTCCTTTACCCCAACCCGCCGTGCTTTGGCCGCCGAGATGTCACGCGGGGAACCCGACCGACGGCATTTGCCAATGAAAGGCTCCTGCCAGCGGCTCTCTGCCGAGAGGGGGTAGGATCGGCCAGTTCGATGAAAAAGATGCCCCGGGCTTCTTTCCAAGTATATTAAAAACGCTCAGCTCCGCCGAGAGCTCGGGCTGAGGTCTCGTCCCTGCGGGATATGTAACTGCTGTAAGACGGACGAGCCTTTAGAGCCTTGTGTATCGACGCCGCCGGTGCTCGGATCGGATTACATCCCTTCTAACCCAAGTCCAAGGACATCATCTATGGAGAAAGACACAGCAACCCATGCCGAGGCCGGCGAGGGCATCGCGGCCTCGGCCTCGACGAGCACTGTCCGACTTGACGATGCGGTGCTCGCGAAAATGGCCCAGGACGTCGACGACATAGCCACCATCACGCAGGACGCCCAACAGGCAACGGAGTTCGAGCGCAAGATGACCATCGGCCAAGCCATCCGCATGTACCCCAAGGCCACCATCTTCTCTGTCATCCTCAGCATGTCCCTGATCATGGAAGGCTACGATACGGCCCTCCTGGGCGGTTTCTTCGCCTACCCGTCGTTCCAAAAGAAGTTCGGCACCCAGGTTGGGTCCGACCCAAACAGCTACCAGCTTAGTGCCGAGTGGCAGTCCGGCCTGCAGAACGGCGTGCAGGTCGGCGAGATCATCGGCCTGTGGATCGCTGGCTCGCTGGCCGAGCGGTATGGCTACAAGAAGACGTTGCTAGGAGCTTTGGTCGCCATGATCGGCATCATCTTCATCATGTTCTTTGCCCAGAACATCAGCATGCTCATGGTCGGGGAGATTCTCTGTGGGCTAGTAGGTCTTCCCGCTGCCGTTTGATGTCGTTGCAAAATGCTGAGCATAGCCGATTTGCAGCCATGGGGTGCGTACCAGACTTTGACCACCACCTACGCCGCTGAGATCGCGCCCCCAGCGCTGCGGCCGTACCTGACGACTTTCGTCAACATGTGTGTAAGTGCAGCAGCGCAAACCCCCTCGGCTTGGTCTTGCTAGCTGACATCTTGGCCGGCAGTGGGTAATAGGTCAGACCATCTCAGGCGGTGTCCAGCGAGGGCTGCTGAAGCGCGAGGATGAATGGGGCTGGCGCATCCCCTACGCAGTACAGTGGGTGTGGCCAGTGCCCATCATCATCGGCGTGCTCCTAGCGCCCGAGTCTCCGTGGTGGCTCGTCCGCCAGGATCGCATCGAGGATGCCAAGAAGGTGCTTCAAGGGCTGGTGTCGGCCGCAAACACGGACTACGACGTCGACCGCAACATCGCCATGATGATCCACACCAATGCACACGAAAAGTCCGTCAGCGCGGGCACCTCGTACAAAGACTGCTTCATGGGCGTCGACCGACGCCGCACCGAGATCGCCTGCATTGTCTGGATAATCCAGATCACCTGCGGCATATGGTTCGGGGGTAACGTCATCTACTTCCTCGAGCAAGCCGGCTTTGATCCCGAGCAGGCCTTCAACTTTGGGCTCGGGCAGCATGCCATCGCCCTGTTCGGGACCGTGCTAGCCTGGTGGATCATGGAATACGTCGGCCGCCGGCCACTGTACATCTGGGGCAATTTCGTCATGTGCATCCTCCTCATAATCGTAGGATTTCTCGGCATCCCGGAACCCAGCCCGGCCATCGCCAACGCGACTGGCGCGCTGATGTTCCTCTTCACCTTTACCTACGACGTGACAGTAGGCCCGGTGTGCTACTGCCTCGTCGCTGAGATACCCTCGACGCGGCTCCGGATCAAGACCGTCGCGCTCGCGCGGAACTGTTACAACATCGCTAGTATCGTCGCGAATTTCCTCAACAACCCCATCTTGAACCCTACGGCGTGGAACATGAGAGGTAAGGGCGGCTTCGTGTGGGTAGGGCTCGCGTTCCTCTCGTTCGTGTGGTCTTACTACCGCTTGCCCGAGCCGAAAGGGCTGAGCGCGGGCGAGTTAGATGTCCTGTTCGAGAACGGGGTCTCGGCACGCAAGTTCAAGACAGTCAAGGCCGATGAGTTCCGCTCCACGAGCCTGAAAGCAGTGGCCGAGGGCGCTGATCAGTAGGGGCCGGGAAGACGCCTGTGCCCACATCCCGCTGCCAAAATGACGGTTCGGCATGTGTGCAAAGTTCGTGAGACAGATCAAGATTTAGCAGGGCATGTGGCATCTTATTTGGGGTTTTTGAATCAAGAACTATGTTCAAACGCTCCCTGTCTGACTAGTCGGTGTTGTGCAAGAAAGCGGCCAACAAGCAATCTTTCACTACTCAACCACATAACAGCGCACGGGGAACCCAAAAGTGTTGTCCAAAAAAGATTGGTATCATATACAAGCGTCACTTTTGGTGACATGCATCATGCGCTCTAAAAATACACGGCCACGGTATTCCCGCTATGCTCATTAAGCAGGACCGTGGCCTGAACCAATTCGCTAAATGCCATGAACTATCCTTTCTCGTCTCATCTCCGCCTCGCATCTACTAACGAGCCTAAGCATACTGCTGCTGGTGCGGCTGGGGGTGTGAAGCGGGGTCCATGTATGCCTGGTTGTTGTACGCCTGGCCGTTGTATGGCTGGACGTTATAAGGCTGAGAACCGTAGTACTGCTCCGGCTTCTGCGGCTCGACGTGGGTGAAGGGGGGCGGGGGAGGGTAAGAGCCGGGGAGCGCGGTTTGGTGGACCAGGCCGTGCGACTCGATAGGGTTGTCGGTGCGCGCGTAGGCACCCCGAAACTTGCCCTTACGATCCTGGTGGAAGATGACAGCGGCATAGATAAGGAGGCCGATGAAGGACAACCTAGCAGACGGGCGGGTTAGCACGAAACCACGGGATGGCGCACAGCTGCGAGGCGAGGGGGATCCTTACAGGCAGAAGACGTTGAGACCCACGCTGAGCGCAGTCTTGGCGCCGATCATGGAGAGAATGAACATAATAAGCCAGAAAGTGGTCTGGATAACGTTCACGATGAGGAAGAGGCGGGGGCTGAGCTTCCGCTGAGCACGCTTGACGATGGTGACAATATCGAGAACCAAGCAGAGGACAATGATGACCTCAACAACGCACAGGATGGCGATGATGCTGTCGACGCTAGACTTGATGCCGTAGTCATTGTACAGCTTAGTCAAGTTATTCCTGGAGGCGGAGATGACGCCGATGGCGAGACCGTAGATGCCAATCTCGATCACCATGATGAGGATGCGGACCACCCAGAAGGGGATCAGGACCCGCTTCAGGAACGGCGAGTCGCCGACGACGTGTTGGCGCGACATGCTGCTGCTGTGCGTGTATATGTATGTATGGGGGGGCCGGTTGACGCCGAGGTCGTTCGAGGCAGAGAAGCTGCTAGGCGCGTGAAGTGAGCGCGCGCGCGGTTGAAGCTCAAAGTCGCGTGGGTTTGGGTGCTTCGGCGTTCGTCAAGACTGCAATCCCAGAAGAGATGGTCGACGGGATGTCTCTGGTAGAGGAAGAGAAGGATATTAAGAGCAACAACGCCTATAATACCGTCCAAGAGCCTGCAGAGAAAGGAGAGATGATGAGAGGAACGAGGACAAAAAAAGTTTCAGCCCTATTCGCCCTGTCTTATATTTTCCCAACCTTTTTGGGCGACGCCCCTCGACCGCGCCGGGATGGGAAATTCCCTGAGCTTGCATGAGGGGCAGGCCACAGGAGGCTGAGGCTAACCCCTGATTAGCGCTGCGCCGGGCCAGCGATCGCTGGATGCCTTCCCGACAGGCTACGGATTTAGAATAAGAACGATTCAAATCGCGGCACAGCGTCGCGAGCGAAATCCCCTGGCCGCCCCCTAAGCCCCCCCAAAATGCCGCACCGCCATTGGCCCAATTATTCGAGCGCACTGCTAGCGACCTGGCTGCCTGCTCGTGCCAAGTAAGCACGACGGAGTCGCGAAGGGTGGTAGTGCTATTAAGGGTGCTCGCTCAGTGCTTGTCATCGCTTCGCCTGTCATTACGAGAGGAACCTTTGACGGGGCCTAGACTGCGGTGCAGGACCTGTCGTATCAGCCATACTCCTCAGCCGCACACGCATGGCACGGCGACCAACACGGCTGAAGAAGAGACAGTGGAAGAAAAAGAAAGAATTGTCGGCGGGATAGACTCCTTCCTTCCCCCCTTGCTCGCACGCGACTACGACCTACTGTACGCTTCCTACCCCACGCCCACTAGCACCGTAAGACGGCAGGATGCACACGCCTGCCGACGCCAATCAGACATTGAGACCATGTCCGATATGCAGAGTCTATGGAGCTGCCAAGGCGCGTGGCTGTGTTGGTAGACATTTGGCGCCCTCCCTTTTGGTCGTTACACGGGCTGCTTGACAAATTTTGCACGGCCGGCGGCTACGATTCTCCTTCGATGGTAGTGGTCTGGACTGCCGACCTTCAACAGAGACCGACCTTGGACCGGCCAGCTGGCCCGGGGAAATTGACAAATGCCCGGGGGAGGGGGGGGGGGTTGGCAAGCAGAAAGTTGCGCGGGAGCTGCTCAGTGCTCACGGCTAAGAGCCCAAAATGGGATAGCAATCCAAGCGGGCCCCTGGCCAATCTGTTCCTTGCGGGCCCGAGACGATGGATCGGTGGAAATTCGTACCCCAAACTACAAATTACGGAGGAGCACTTCTACTAATTACTATAGGTAGTTGGGTTCGGTCGTATGGCCCTTTCCTTAGCTTAGCCGTCGCCTGGCTCAACTTGCGGCTCTAGATCGTGGCGCACGTAGTGGAACACACTTAGCCTAGAGCCCTCACTGCCTTCTTTATTCCCGCAGCTCCGCCCCCCGGCTTAGAAGGCCTAACCCATTGCCGCGGTGCCTATGCGCCACGGTATTGGGCCGTTTATGTGTGCTACGTAGTACAATATCAATCGCTGCACTTGTCATCGATCCATCTTTTCTTGACAACTTGAGTAAAGTAGGGCCGGACGCTTCGCCTTAGGGCATATACTAGCTAGAAAGATGGTTTACATTTGGCGGTTCTCACTAAGCACAGCTATCGACACACACCTCCATCAATGCTCTCCCCCCTTAGCCGAATTATCACTTCAAGTTCCAAGACCATAATAGCTCCTAGACGCCTTGTTAGACGCCTTGTGGTAGTTCCGAAAAAGAGACAGAAAAGCAATCCATGCACGCCGGTCTCCCTAGATGATGGTGGTGCCCAGACGGGGCTGTCCAGGTATAAAGTAAAATTTTCGAGAGCAATGCCCTTTCGCTAAGTCGAGGAGCCCCCGCCTCCGTCCTGCGCCATACAGTCCGGGGATCTTCTAAGCCGAGACCTTGGCCGGCACCGGAGCAGAAGTACAGCACACGCCATGGTCCCAAGACGCCGGGTCGACTAAGGCAGCCGCCAGTACTAAGGGCCCGTAGCTGCGTCGTCGTGCTGTATCTCCGGGAGTAGCTGCGATTCCAGACGCTCCTCCAACGTCCTAGAAGTCTCGGTTAGTCTTCAAACGATGCCGATGCACAGGCAGAAGCCCGGTCTGGGGGCGAACTCACTCTTCCGGTTGCTCGTAGTGCTCCGGCTCCGGCTGGATCGTCGCCACTGGGGCCACGACATTGTCGAGGTCGGGCTGAATGTTAGCGTCGGGGTCCTCCTCGTCCATGTGCGGGACGGGGTCCGGAGCGTCGTCTAGGGCGCTGAGGTTCGCGGTGCTGAGGTTTGCGGCAGTCAGGTCCGCCTGGCTCAAGTCACCCACATCGCCGTCGGCATCCCCCTCGCCGTTAGACAGCTCCTTAGCCTTGCGCTTGCGGTTCGGCTTGGGTCCAGTGTACAGAGAACACACGGACGTGTTGTCGAACCACTTGCAGTTGGAGCAGCTGTTGTGGTACTTGCCCGGCAGCACACGGCAGACGAGGAAGGGGCCGATGGCGTTCTTGGCGCGCTTGTCGGCGCATTGGGCACACGACGTCGACGCATCCTGGCCACGCGAGTGGATGAGTAGGCCATTAACATAGCTGGGCCGCTTGCTGGCGATATGCCGCGCCGTGATCCAGCCCTGGACGAAGTAGATGATCTCGCGGCTGCGCATCTCAAAGATGTGCCGCTGCGTGTCATGCATGAGTGACTCGGGCGTCAGGGCCTGCCGGATGTTGATCGACACAACAGACGTGGGCCGCGTTGCCTTGGTGGCGTTCCACGCCTGCACGAGCGGGTTGGACTGGTAGTCCTCCTCCTTGACCGTGGTGTTAGGCCGGCCAGGAGGACGTCCGCGCCTCTTCTTAGGGAATTCGGCCGGCACCTCGAGCCCGGGAGGCTGAGAAGGCGCGCCATCCGGCTGGAGGGTCGCCTCAGTCGGGGGCCCCGCCTCCATTCTGACCGGGCCCGTGATGTTGCGCGCCGGACGATATGATATCAACAAGAGATGAAGGTGCAGTCGCGACGGCGCCTACAAGAAAGGTGGTGAAAGAGACCCTGAGTGAGTTCTTTTTTGTAGTCATGAGAGCTTCGATCAGGTTGGTGTTACGAAGTTGGGTGGGGCCTTCTTAATTTACCGAGATTCAGGCGGATTGGCAAGCGCCTTCGATAAGCCACCTCGGCCCGCTACGTAATGCGTCACAACTCCAGGTAACCTCAAGTCCGTCAAGTTCCGTTGCCGCCTGTCGCCCTCCTTTCCTCCGTTCCTCGTTTGTGGGTGACGGCCAAGCGGCAATCCGCCTAAGGGACTCTTCTTACTTCGTAGTTCCCCTCTCCATCCCCTGCGGAGGCAATCGCCGGCGCCAACGCCCCCGACGTCGTCATGTCGACCCCAAACGCTCTCTTCCTCCTGGCCGACCACGTCAAACTCTCCCTACTCGAGCGCAAGCGTGCCAAGGCACTCAACCTCGAGAGTGACTCCCAGGACGGCCACATCTCGCGGTCGCTGGACCAGTTCAAAGATGGACTCGAGTCCCTAGCGAAGCAGCAGCAGCAGCTGTCGGCGGACGGGGATGAAAGGTACAGAGATGCCCGCTGGAACCCCGGCATCGTTCCCCATCATTCAGGCCGATCGACTCACATCCCCCAAGCAAAGCGGCGACGATGCTCGAGCAGCTAGGGTCGCTCCAGAAGCAGTACAATGACCTGACCTCCCAGTTCCACGGCTTCTCATCGCCGTCGGCCGCCAACACCCTCACCTCGCCGAACGACCCTTCGCTCGCCTCGGACTTCGCCCACGCTACCTCCACGACGGCAGATTCCGCTACTTCGGCCTCCCAGGCCCCCAAAAAATCGGTCCGCTTCTCGGACACGCCCCACGACCTCGAGGCGCAGGTGCCGAGCGGCGGCGCGGCGGGCCTGTTCCCTTACCGCGACGACCCCGACGACGCTTCGGCTGGCTACCAAGATCGCATCGAATCTGGGGATATGTCCAACGTGCAAATCCACCAGTACCACCAGCAGATCCTCGAAGACCAGGACGCACAGCTGGATGCGTTGGGCGAGAGCATCAGCCGCCAGCGCGAGCTGTCGATGCGGATCGGCGACGAGCTCGACAGCCAGGTGCTGATGCTAGACGAGAGCGAGCGGATCGTGGACCGACATCAGAGCCGTCTAGACCGTGCCAGACGGCAGGTCGGGCGGATTACTAAGGGAGCCGGCGAGAACAAGTCGATGGTCACCATTGTCGTCTTGATTGTCATACTGATCTTCCTGATCGCCGTGTTGAAATGAAGAATAATCAGCGCTTTAGAGGAGCCTGCGATGGCATGGTTTTCTCTCGATGCTAATAGCGAGACATGTAAGAGGAGGGCCAATGGTGCCTTGGATCGAAAGTGCGGCAGACTTGTACCACTTGCAAAGATCACGAGTTACTCAGGCACGAAGCAGACACGGGGCTTCATGATACGTACACGGGGCTTTCTTTTCCTCGCATATTCTGGGCGTTTTGGATTGGGATTTGGCTCTCTATGGTCTTGGGGTTCTCGCAAGAGTATTATCGGCTTGGCAGTCATTTAGTTTTCTATCGTACTATGACATAGCCGTATTTCCGGCTTTATCACAAGAATGCACACGCTATAGCTGTTATAGATGCCTCGTGACCAGCTTCTTGCTCCGTCCATGTTTTTCACAGAAGCATCTCAAGGGCGACAGTGACGCCCAGCTTCTCGGTATGTTCGAAAATTAAGATGCATTGGGAGCCTTAGACGCCAGCACAGCCAAGTATAGCCAAGCACATATCCACAGCACCTATGGCGGAGGAAATGCAATTTATTTCTACTAGCTCGAATCTATGCAGGCCTGAGGTTGCTGCTTTCTGCCTATCGCATCCATCTAAGTCTCGTCCTCTTTGATTGCTTAACAGACTCCTAGGCCAAGAGTAGTCCAGCGCTTGCGTTCATCGCCGATGTGGGCTCCGGTAAGCCTGAATAAGTTTTCAGGTAGCTTAACAGCTTCGTCCTGAGCTTTCGCATTATGTTCCGCTGCCGGCATACGCCAGGTTTGAAAAGCAAAGTGTGGTGTCGCACCCAGCCCGCCCCGACCCGCTACTCCGCGAGATCTCAACGGATGATACCTCCGGCGTCACCGATCCCCTCCATACTCTCAAGTATGCTGCTACCGCCGAGCATCCCACGCCCCCCAACGGCTACCTTGCCCTGGCTGGACCAGACTTCGTGAAACTTGACGCTATTGTCACTCGAGGCAACAATAATGCACCCGTCCAGCGCGCTGCACCCCCGGGATGTGACGTGGCCATCGGTCGTGTCCGCATCGTCCCCTTCCCGACCGTCGAGACTACCCAGGGAAGCCGGGTAAGATATCGCGTAGAGGGCGCGGTGCTCTCCCGACCACGGGATTGCTGCGACCTGCTGGCACTCCGGCCACGAAAACACGGCGATACGCACAGGGTGCTTAGGCTGTGCGTAGCCAAATGTAGCCGCTATCTCGCGACTGGATGTCGACCAGATCAGGCTTGTCACTTGAGCAGAGACGGAGATGCTCGCGAGAGCGGTGCCAGTTGTGGTATGCCAGAAGTGTATGCACTTGTCGTTAGAGCCCCCTCCTGTCGCCACGAGCCCGTCTTGCCAGGGACAAAAAGCGATGGCTTTTACTGCTGCTCCGTGGACCCATCGGTGTTTCTGGGCGCCGCGGTAGAAAGTTCGCACATCGTCCGTGTGAGTGAAGAACTCCTCGTATTCTGTATCACCCTCGGACGCGGGGTCAGCCTCGCCGTCATCGTTATTATCTACCTCGTATGACCCTGACACCACTTGGTCGTTGCCGGTGCCTCGCGATGTCGAGCCTAAAATCTTTTTGGTCTCAAAGAGGCAACAAATGTTGTCGTTTCCACCACATGCAAACATGTCTCCCTTTGGGGACCAAGCGAGGCCACATATCTGCTGGGTATTGATCGATATGCGCGCGACCAGCGCGAGCTGGCCTTGCCACTGGTTGCGGTCTACCTCCCATCGATTGGGCCATTCTATCACGTAATAGAAGACAGATCCCTGTTCATCCCCGACAAGCAGCTCTTCCGTCTGCACCAGTACAGGCCGGCCGGTGTTGCGAGGATTTGCGCTCCGTCGCATGGTGCAAGCCGGCTTCTAGCTCAAGCAAGCAACCGAACTCTGCAGTGTCATCTCAAAACGAGGGGTATAATCTCTATCGCGGCGGAGCCTTTCTTGGTCGCGAAAGCAGTCGTAGAGCGACAGCAGAGCAAGTGTGCGATTGCTACGACCATAGGCTAAGATCGACTTGCAACCTTCAGGGGAGGAGAAGGCAAGGGTCGTCAGGTGCGCATCGTCGTACTGGCCCCCATTGAGAAGTCTAACTCCCTTGGACTCGGACCACGAATAGAGCAGGTTGCCGAGACCAACCGCCAAGGTGCGACAAGTCGGTGAATAAGCGAGGATAGAGCAGTAAAAGTCATCCCGGAGGTTTGGCGCATCCAGGACCCTATGAATTTATGAGAAGCGCTCGTTTCCAGCGTCCAGAGGACTTACTTGAACGGAGCATGCGGCAACTCGCGTGTGCCTCGCTTCTGGTCGGAGGCTCCTGAAAAGCCAGTCAGCCAGAGAGGATTTCACCCAGGATAGGTGAGGGTATTGCTACCGAGATTATGTTTTCCTGCGATTAACTCCGATCCTTTCCAGTACGATTTCGAGCGTGAATCGAAATCGGTGGGGCCTGAAAGAGCCGCAGCATGCTGTGTTTCCCTCTTCACACCAGTTCGGAGCTCGAGTAGCCTCCCGGCACGATCAAGCCCCAGAGCGAAAGCCAACCGTGCCTCGTGGCAAGCCAGCTCCTCTTCGACTTTTGGCTTAGTGTTTGGGAAGGAGGTGTTATGGATCTCTGCGTTTGTACCCGTTCGAATGAGCCTCCCTCGGCCGTTGTCAACAGCAGAGCCGCTGGGAGCCGTTCCACCGACCCTCCATACAGTACCAAGGCTGGGGCGACGCTCTGTGGAATTACCAAAGTCGGTATTCTGATCTCTGCGCCTTGCCAGAGGCTCTATGACGGTCCCACCGACTGCATATCTTATTAGCCTGCGCTCTATTTATAGGAACACCGCCACATACTCCCAGCTCGGATCGCGGAGGCTTCTGATAACGATAGCACGCGAAAGTCTGAGGACATTGGAACAGTCCGCTGAGAATCGTAGAAAAAGGGGTCTGGCGTTGCTCTCTCATCTCGGAGTAGTCTTTCCATATCTGTCAGCTCATGTGATGACTTGCTGCTTCTGAACTGATCGACGATGCCTGCCGACCCAGGCGTCTTTGAGGGTATGAACCTGTCAAACTGACGCAGAGAACCTTCTCGTTGCGTACGGGTTATCTTAGAGCCATGTCGACGAGACTTGATTCGGCCATCTGAAATACACCCGATCGGCAGTGTAGGCCGGCTAGGGACCGCCCGGCGAGGAAGAGTAGCAGGCTTTGGCTTCAGGCGCTTAGTATCGAAAGAGTGGGCGAGCTTCGGGCCGGTTGCTTGAGTCCCGAATACCGAGACGAGGTGTGCTTCGAGCGCCTGGTCTGGCTCTGAGCCATCCCGCTCGTTGCGCAGAAATATCTCTTGTTCGTACGGTCGGCCCTGGGAGTACTGCAAGTCTTTATCCAACAGCCACCCTGTCTGCAAGGAATATGGGTCTAGACTCCCATCAACGAACGATTCCAGGTTCGGGGTGGAGCTTAGAGGGCCACGGTCGCCGCCCTCCTGAAGGTTAACCTTTTCAATGTCGCTATCATCGTCTCTGTCATTCCACGGAAAGTCGGAGAAGAACTGATGCCGGAACTCGAGTGGAAGATCAGATAGATACCCAGAATCGGGCGGATCATGCAAACAAATGGGGGAGCTCAAAGTTTGGCGTTCGAGGCGGTTCTGGCGAGGTCCAAGGGGGAGACCGTCCATCCTGGCGCCTAGCTGGCAAACACGGAACCGAAAGGAGTTGGCCGTGGTCGACACTGGCGACGAGAGCCCTGATGATGAAATCAGGTAGAATTTGAGCGAGAGAAGCGGGACGCCAAACCTGGCTGGCTGCTAGAAATGTCACTTTGATTTCGAGGACTGTCTTACTACTGCAAGCTCGAAGCAGGTGAAGAGCCGAACGAGCGATTTCCTGACCCAGAAGGACTTCCGGCACCAGCTGAGCTCAGGCCCGCTCACGAAGAACAAAGATATCCTGGCAGTTTGCCGCAACCATTGGGTCGTCGAATGGATGTAGCGCCAGAAACCGGCCGATACGATGATGTATTTGAATACTGAGCGGGGGTTCTAGGAGGTAGAGAAAAGAAAGAACTGAGAAGCAAACGAGGCATCGACAATAGAAATGCGTCGAGTTTTCGGCGACGGGAAGGCGAGACGGAAGAGATGCAACCACGCGGAAGGAGCAAACCGATGCAGGGCGTTGCGTGAATACAAAGCACCGAGTGGCTGCAGCACAGCTCAATTGGCTCAATTTGCGCTGCGAGTGACACTGGTGAGCCCTGTAATTGATTACAAGTTTGATCCTATGACAAGAGTGACGAGGATTTCTCTATGTCGGTGCCTGGCGAATTACACAGGCAGCGTCTTGGGGCCTATCGACTCACCATCAAGTAAGGGTGACGACATGGCGTCCGCGTAACCGAAGCTGTCCAAACTAGTGTGCCTGGAGCCTTGTTGTACGTCTATATGTAATGAAGTGAAACGAGATGATCAACCCATGGTCACGAACCGACACCCCACATCGAATTTTTGCGACATACAGATAGGGGCAGGGAAAAGGGGGAAGCAAACAAACCAAAGGCGCCACTCGGGGTTAGCAGCGCCCCACTTCTGTGCAGTAACACTAGTGGAGAGCGCCTCGCCCGCCCGCTGCTTGGGACGACGAACGGGGGGCCGCCAAGGCTGTCAGCGGCTCGCCGCCTGGCTGTTTCAACCTCCGACGTCACGGACACGACAAACCACCCGCGACCGCATCTGCCAACTCGGGGAAGCATTTGGCGCGTCGGGAGGAAGGGGACTTCGATATGGCGAGTGTAGGTGCCCCCTGGTCTGCCGCTGGACCCCGCGCCAAGCGCCGACGTCGTGTGCTGACCCTAGCGGCCCCGGACAGCATGGGATAGCGAGAACCGCCCGAGCCCGCACCGCAGAGCAAAGAGCCCAAGAGCTCGAGAAAATCAAAAAGTACCGCGGCTTGGAGGACGAAGCCCGGGCTCTCGTAGGTTTTCTTTCCTCTCCCGCCGCCTCTCCCCTATCCTCCCCCTCCCGGGCGGGATGCTCCCTAGCGCCCAGCCCGAGAAGCCCGCCATCGTTCGATCGATTGCTAATACACCGGCCGCCAACGACAGGTGTCGCAGAACAGCCCCTACTCGCCCAACTTCTTCCAGCTGACGACGCGCCTACTGAAGCTCAACCCCGAATACTATACGATATGGAACGTCCGCAGGCGATTGCTAATCTCTGGATTGTTATCCAGGGATTCTGCTGGCTCCTCGCACTCGAAGGCGTTGCCGAATTCTTCAGCGACAGCCACTACCACAGCCTCTTCCGCCGACTCATCTTCCTCTGTCTCGGCTACGACCCCGCCAGACCCAGCCCCCCTGACAGCTGGGAAGAGTGGTACTTCAGCTGAGGGCGGGGATGCGCCCACCGAACAGGCAGACGCCGTCGGTGGGGCCCCATCCGCGCAAGAGAAGGACTTGGAGATCCTCAAGACGGAGCTCGGCTTCACCATCCCGCTGCTCCTGGAATACCCCAAGTGCTACTGGATATGGGGCCACCGGCGCTGGATCCTGCTCGAGGTCATTAAGCGTCTTCCCGTGCCGATCGCAAGGCGTGTCTGGGAAGAGGAGCTCGGGCTGGTCGCCAAGATGCTGACCAAGGACCAGCGCAACTTCCACGCCTGGGGTTATCGCCGCCTGGTCGTCAAGATGCTCGAGTCGGCTGCCCTCGAAGGCAAGAGCATGGCCGAGTCGGAGTTTGAGTACACAACCAAGAGGATCAAGGCTGATTTGTCCAACTTCTCCGCCTGGCATGGCCGTAGCAAGCTAATCCCGAGGCTACTGGACGAGAGGGGCGCCGACGATGCGGCGCGCCAGGTGTTCTTCGACGACGGTGAGCGAGACTACACGAGTGCGAGCAGGTACAAGGCTAACCGTGAGCGTAGAACTGGCTCTTATCCGGGAGGCGCTCAACGTCGGCCCCGAAGACCAATCTCTGTGGTACTACCATCTATTCTTGATCCTGAACCTGACGGATTATGTTGGGCGGCCGTCCATCACACCAGGCCTGAGCCAGGAGGAGCGGGTTAGCTACTTAACCCGGGAGATCGAAGACATAAAAGACCTCCTGGAGGACTACGACGATGTGAAATGGATCTACGAGGCCCTCTTGGAGTACACTATATCGCTCTCCCAGCTCGAGGCACGGCCACTCAACAACGGCGAGAAAGAGGATCTGAAGACCTGGCTGGCGAACCTCCGCAAGAACGACCCCATGCGCAACGGCCGGTGGGACGACATAGCCGCGCAATATGGACTTGAGTGAATGGTCCGCGGCGCTGGCGTGGCCTCGGTGTCTGCGGTGCATTGCCTCCCAGGAGACAGCTTGAGGTAAAGGAATTGGTGTCCTGCGAGATATGCAGGATAGCGCGGGGATAGGCACATCGTCGGTTTCTTGTATTCATACTTGACAGGGCCTGAAACGGGTCCGCCACGATGGCACTCGGTACTTGGAGGGAATGTGCTACGAAGTGTCCCATGCAGATTTATTATCTCGCATTGGCATTGGCACGATAGATCATAGTTCACGACAGCGTCTGCTTTTCGCAAGCCTCCATTCGTATCAAGACATCAAGACATTACATTACTACATGATCTCCTATATGCTAAGAGTTGCACTTGCTCGTGACGAGGCTCGCGTTCTTTCCAGCCAGGCCGTCAAAGTAGGCAAGGAGAGTCTCGACCGGCAGCATATCCATGGTGCCCAGGCTAGGGTTCGACGACTTGAGGACCTGGCCGCCGAAAAGAACGCGGACGTAATAGCCGCTCGCGCTGACGGGGGCCGTGCTGCTCGCGGCGCTCGACGATGCGGTGGCGGTGGCCGAGGCTATCACCACGCACGAGCAGGCCGACGACACGCGGGCGGCGTCGCCGTTGCAGTTGTTGAGCCAGGTGGGCACGGACGTGGCCGCGCTGGCGGTGAAGGTCGGGCAGAAGGCGCTCGCAGACTCGGTCTTGCCGAGGAGCTGGCGCAGGCAGTTGTCGTGGTTGCAGGTTGGCGAGGCCACGGCGCTGGTCTTGGTGGCCGTAGCCAGGGTCGTGCTGCTCGCGCTGGCCGACTTCTTGTACAGCTCGAAGACGACCTCGGAGCCCATGCCGGGCCACACCATGGTGTCGATCTGCAGGATGGACAGCAGGCGGCTGACGGAGCCGTCGTGGGCGATGTTGTGGTAGTAGAGGGTGCTTCCGGAGCCGTCGATGACGGCGCGCAGGTGGGCCGCGAGCTCGGCGATCCACACGCCGAACGAGCCGGCGCTGGCGGCGAGCGAGGCCGGGGCGTCGCGGTAGATCTGGCTGTACTCCCAGTTGCCGAAGCGGTAGACCTCGTCGGCGATGTCCTGGGTGACGCACGTGGTGCTGTTAACGCCGTTGACCAGCTTGCAGGGGAGCGGCTTGCCGTGGCACTGGCGGGCGCTGAGATTGTCGTAGTAGTGGTCGAAGCTGGCGTGGAAGCCGCTGTCGGTGGGGCTCACGCCCGAGATGTCGTCGAGCGTGGCGTACAGGCTGGTGGCGGAGGACAGATGCTGCGCCCAGGCGGGGTTGCTGCTACTCTTAATGGTGTTGAAGGCGTTGCTGGCCGACGAGCAGCTGTACTGCGGCTCGAGCGAGTCGACGCCTGTAGCCTCAATGATGAGCGGGACATCGCTGGCAGAGCCCCACATGCCATTGATGACCATGCCGGCGACCTGCGACGTGATGACATTGTTGGTCACGCGATACGTTACCTTGCTGCGCCAGTCGTCGCCGCGGCCGGGCAGGAAGCCCAGGAGGTCGTGATAGAGCGCATAAAGGTCCGCGCCGTGCTGCCACGAGTCGTCGAGGCCGGTGGCGGTAATCTGGGGGAACTGGCAGCTGCCGACGAAGCCCGACGGCACGAAGGGGTTGATGGGCGAGATGTAGCCCTTCCAGTACGAGCTCGCCGCCTTGTTGGCCGAGTTGAAGGGCTGGCCGTAGTAGTACAGCCCCTGGTCGTCGCAGTCCCAGCGATACGACTCGACGGGGAACGTGTTGGACTGGTACGGCGTCCGCTTGTGATGGCGATGGATCTAGCACGCCGGCGTCAACAACCCCCTGTTGGCGGCTCCCGGGTCCCTGGGACAGGCGTCAGGAATAAACTTACTAGCTCGACATACTTGAGCTCGTACTCGCTCGCAGGCTTCTTGTACTCGCGGGCGCGGGCGTGCGGCATGTTGCACCAGTTGTAAGTGCCGTACACGGCGTCCGGGGTGGTGGACGAGTTGTAAATGAAGCCATACACACCGGTGCCGCTCAGCACCTGCGTGAGGTTGTTGATCTGCGACTGGCTGGGCGCGTGCCAGCTGAGGTCTACATCCTGGGCCAGCGCGCCGCCGGTGGCGGACACGAAGGCGAGCAGAAGCGTGGAGCGCCGGTCGGACCACATGGCGGAGAATTGCTGGGCGGCAATCTGGAACAGCAGCGCGAGACCGAGGGCGAGGACGAGCTTTGTCGCGTGCGGCGAGCCGGAGAGGGTCGGAGGACGGTTACATCCGGACAGGCGCTCCATCCATCCTTTTATAGCTGCGTCGCCAGGGCACATGCGTTGGCGATGTGCGGTAGGTACCTGGCCGCTGCACCCCCCCTGCAGCCGACTGAGTTGCAATTGAGCTATGGTCTAGCACCTCCCAGTCCCACGTGTTGAAGGCCTCGAGTATGGGCAAACGAATGTGGGGTTTGTTGTGAGATCAAGCACTTTGCACCCGCATTAGCTCGCGGTCTATTGACCAGCTCACCGGGACCAGCACCGTCATGGGCAGGCCGGTTTTCTGGTCCTCGAAGGTGGGAAAGTCGAGAGTCAGTTCTGGAGCTGCTCCCCCGTTGCATTCCAGCGGTTCGACAGGGTATTCGCGGGCACGTGGGGTGACGGATCGGCCGAGTGGTTCGTCGGATCAAGGCCCCCACTCCCTCGCCAGTGAGCCGCCCCGTTGGACGCGGGCCGGGAAGCGATACTAGTACGAGAGTATTATTGCGCATAGGGGCATAAGATTAGCTCCTGCCTAGCTCTCGGATAGCTCTGGCACACCAGCTACGATCGCGTAGTAAGCCAAACCCCCCCCCCCCCCCCAAAAAAAAACCGGGCAGAAAGCTCGCACGCGCATAGGCCGGTGCCTTGTTTCTGGCCAGTGAGGAGAGCTGTCGGTAACAGCACATGCTGCTTCCGCAAAGTGAATGCATTGCATCTAAATAGTTTTGATTTTGTATTGTGTACGTGCGCGCCGACCGAGCTATCGGCCTCCCTCGGGTTGGCGGTGGGGTTCCCATCTTGCAGATCGGAACCGAAATGGAGGACGAGGATATGGACCAGACACGCCTTCCATGCTCGTACCGGTCTAATACTCGTGCTAGACACTCGCGGATTCCCCCCTCGTGCCAGGCCTTCGTGGAATCCTTGTCCGCCGCCTGGCAACCGCCGTGGGCCACCTTCGCTTCCCCAATCGCCCGACGCCCAGACCTTGGCCTTCGTGCCGGTGCAAGAGCGCCTCCCAGTCCTCCACGTCCAAGCTTTTCTGGAGTAGGCCGTCGTCGACCTTCCGGTAACGGAATTCCCATTCTACCCATTCATCGACGCCGGGAAGCTGCACACCCAGCGTGGGCAGCGCCAACAACGTCGGCCTCGGCGTCTCAAGCTTGCGATGCTCGAATTTTAACCGATTGAGGAAGGGTACGGAGCTGCGGGGGTTCGGGAGGTCCTCTTGTGGGCCACTGAATTGGAGCTCCTTCGGCCAGTGATCTTCACCACGTAGGAGGTGGGTGCTGTCGTAAGGCGCGTAGATCGCGGGGAGCGTCCACCGTACCTTGCCTGGGGCGTATCTCCTCAGGAGGCGCTCGAGCCTCCTCCGTTCTTCGCGGCTCAGGGCTTCCCGAAAGCTTTTGTAATGCTCTTGCTGGAACGGGGCGATACGCATCTTGTGTGGCAGGCGGTGCCGCAACCGCGCCCACCAGCGGCCATCGACCAGCTCCCAAGTGTGCCATCTCCGCATCTTCCAGTGCCTGGGGTGGAGATTCCAGCGCTTTGAAAAAAGGCCGCCAGGCACGGTCACACATGGCAGCCCTTTCCCGTGGACGGTCTTGTCTGAGTATGGGGCACGACAAAGATACCAGCGGAGTGGGTGGTCGCCAATCAGCGGGATGAAAAAGACGCCGCTGGCGATAAAGGCTTTCGGAGACCGCTGCGACGATTTCGCGGTCGTAAGCGACGGGAATAGCAGAGATACGATATCCAGATGACTTGGGATAGTGAATTGTAGCTCTGGGGATACTAAGCTGAGAGCCCTCCGGATCAGCGCTTCAGCAACTAGTCGGTAACGCTTCTTGCGCTTCTGCTGCCGGACCTCGGACTTCGAGGTGCGCCGGGGCGCGCTCGGGAGCGGGAATTCTGGCATCTGTATCACGGCCGTCCCCGTGTTGGGTTCGAATTCGCGGACCACCATCTGCGGCAACCGCCGCTCGGCCTCGGCCTCCTCGGCGGCGATTCTCTGCCGGCATCGGGCCGCTAGACCAAGAATCGATGGTTTTTGCAGCGCAGACGGCATCACGTGGTGCTTCACCATGTGGCGCACGGCATTCCGCATGGTCAAGGTGCGGTCCGCGTTGGTCGTGTCCTCAAACCACGGAATATTGTTTTCTACGCATGTCGCGATTAACCTCTCCTTGGGGAACTCGAGTAGCGGGCGATACACCTTCACTCCGCCGTCCTCGATCGGAATACGCGCCAGAGGCGGTACGGGTGGTCTCGGGGAGGGTTCGAACTGGTCCTCAACCAGCGACCACTCCATGTCTGCCCTGCCCGAGGGTTGGTCGTTGTGCATGGCGCGAAGGGCGTCGTCGATCTCGCTCCGCAGTTGTTTCTTCAACCCTTTTCTAGTCGACGTCGAGGGCATACTTTTGTAATATGGGTCCCGTGCCGACTGGTCGTCGATCAACCCGCTCTGATAGGCGCCGTGCATGTCCTGGCACTCGGGTATGTCCTGGGCGGGGGACATCCCCCGAAGGCCCCGATACCCGTGCCCTCCAAGGAGCCGCATGAGGACTGTCTCGTACTGATCGTCCTCGTGGTGTGCGAGGAGCAGAGACCCGATGCTCCGGAGCGCCAGCCAATGGCCGATCTCGCGGTAGCGCAGGCGGCGGGCTACGGTCTCCACGTTCGAGAGCTCCGCCGGGTTGGTGATGATAGCGCCCTGGGCGTCGGTCCATCTGAGACTCCGGATTTCCGCCCTCATTTTAAGATGTCCCTTCAGCGCCTTGCTCACCTGTTCTGCCTCCTGCCGGCTCCCAGGGCGCAAGCCATGGTCAATGATGTAGGCAGAGAAACTAGAGACAGGACTGTCTGAGATCCTCACACTGGGGTAGCATTTCTTGACCTGGCGGCAGAGAAAGGCCAATGCCATGGAGTCGACTCCGCCGCTGATGGCCAGGGCTACAGGCACACGCCATCAGTCTGCGGTCCTCTGGGGAGGCGGCGCGGCGCGGGAGGAGGGGCAGCTTACCGACTTGGCGCTCGCGAGTGATGATTTTGCGGCGAAACCGCGGCGGGCAGGTCGCCTGCAAGGCATCGTAGAATTCGGCTGCGGTTATCGCACGGGAACATCCATTAAAAATGGGTGGTAAGGTGCCCATTCCATCATACGAGGCTGGTAACCTGCCTGTCAGGATGGAGGTGTCGCGCTGGCTACATAGAGTAGAGCTCCGTTCTTTCCTACGCGTTTTTAAAGACACGCGAGGGGCAGATGATGGGCATTGGATGGCCGAAAAGCGGCCCAAGCTCCCCAGCGCCGTGGGGTCCGACTGCCTGCCGGGGGTCCCTTCCCGCGGCCAGGGGTCTCCCAAAATTTTGGCTCCGAACCTCGACGAAATCCCGATACCAGCTTGCGCAAGCAAGACACCAGCAGTTGCTCTTTCTTGCCCGGCCTCTTCCTTCCCTATCATGTAATTGTATCTATCCCACTAACCCCTCTCCCTCCATTTTCTCCTCCACCTCCTCGATACTGCTAGAAACGCCACACCGGCCCGACAATGTCGTCGCAGACGCCGTCCTTCCAGAGTGCCCTCTTCGCGGGCGGCATTGCCGGCACCACCGTCGACCTGTCCCTCTTCCCGCTCGACACGCTCAAGACTCGCCTCCAGTCGCGCGAAGGATTCTTCGCGTCCGGCGGCTTCCGCGGCATCTACCGAGGCATCGGCTCCGCCGTCGTCGGCTCGGCCCCGGGCGCCGCCTTCTTCTTCTGCACATACGAGACCGCCAAGGCCACGCTCGCGGCGCGCCGCTCCCAAATACCCGGCCTCGGCAGCCCTGTCGAGGGCCAGGCGGTCGACCACATGATTGCCGCCAGCGTGGGCGAGATCGCCGCCTGTGCGGTGCGAGTGCCGACCGAGGTGGTCAAGCAGCGCGCGCAAGCGGGGCAGCACGGCGGGCGGTCGCTGCCGGCGCTCGTCGCTATCCTGCAGCAGAGGAACACCATTGGACTTGTAGGAGTGTGGAGGGAGCTGTACCGCGGCTGGGGCATCACCGTCTTCCGCGAGGTGCCGTTTACGGTTATTCAGTTCCCGCTCTGGGAGGCCCTGAAAGCATGGGGGCGCGACCGGCGCGAGAAGACGGGCCAGGGGCTGTTCGGCGACCTGGCACCTCCGAGGCGAGGGAACGAGGCGGTGCCGGAGGTCAGCGCCTCGGAGTCGGCCGTATACGGTAGCGTGTCCGGCGCGATCGCTGCTGGCATCACGACGCCACTCGATGTGCTGAAGACTAGAGTGATGCTCTCCGCGCAGCGCGAGAGTGTTCTCACAATCGTCCGCACGATCCTCAAGGAGCACGGCATCCGGCCCTTTTTCTACGGCATCGGACCAAGAGTATTCTGGATCAGTGCCGGTGGTGCCATCTTCCTAGGCAGCTACCAGTGGGCGATCAACACGCTAGAGAGGAACAAGAGACTGAGGTGACCTTGACTTTTTTTTCTCTCGGCTACCATGAAGTCACCTGCCCCAACGGCCGTACCGTGCTGCACAAACTACAGAAGCAGAGACACCCCAAGAGAGAGATGTCCCAGCGGCCTCCACAAACCCTCCGCTCGGTATGGTATGCAAGAAAACCATCTGTACAACAGCTGTACTATATTACTTCCCTAAGGCGAATCCGGCACACCAAGACAGCTCAGGCCGCGCTTTATGTACATGGATATTCGGAACAGGGCGGAATATACCCCACCTATAGACAGACGTAAATGTGAATGATTGCCACTCCTTAGTATGTCAGATCACTTGTCGAACAAGATCGATTTCTATGCCGCTGTCGCTGCTGCCGCTGCTGCCGTGGCTTGCTCTTCTGGTTCCGCCGGCGCCTCGGCCTCTGCAGGCGGCTCCGGGGCCACGGGCTGAGGGGGCGGTATTGGTATCTCCTTCCGTCCATTGGCTTTATAGTAGAGCATGATGTCGTTTCCGCCTTTCCAGACGTGCGCGCGAAGCGTAGCCAGCGTCATCGTGTTTGGCAGCATCTGGGAGAATACTGTTAATAGAAAGCTCGGATCCAGCCCAGGTGGGTAGACTCACCTGGTCATTGCAGTAGAGCTCTAGATACTCCTCGGGCCGGAGCGCATTCGGGTCCTCCTCCGCCTCCTCCTCGCCTTCGGGGGCCGGATCGATCCGCTCTGCTACATAGGCCAGAATCTTCTTAACCCGGAGCATCCGGTTGGCGTTGAGTCTGTTGTTCCCATCGGCAGCCGCGATACTGGGCAACTTGTCCTGCCACGGCTGGAGCACGAACGATACCTTGACGGGGTCCTTCTGAGGGATCGCGTTGAGCAGCAGCACCTCGCCGAGCCACAGCGGACTGCACTTTTCAATGATGTCGATGTCGGCGCCGACGGTCTCCACCGTGCCGCGGTAGAGTTCGGCGCTGCCTCCGGTAGTCTCCTCCTGGATGATCACCTTGGTACCGGGCGGGAGCTTCAGCACGGGGGTGTCGTTCGGGAGACTCGGCGTCACCTTGGTCTCGACGGGCTTGTCGGGCGTGTCAGCAAGCTGCTTCTCGTACTCGTTCTGGATCCGTTGGACTACTCCAAGGAAGCTGTCGTCGAACTCCTTCTCGTGATTAGACGACGATTCCGAATTCTGCTCTTCCGTCTTCTCGTCCACAACCGCCGGCTTCTCAGGGGCTGTGGTCGACGCAGATCGACCGAGCTTCTTCGTCCCGAAGGACATTCCCATGCGGAACTTCTTGCCGAACGGGGTTCCGGGCTTGCCGCCCTCCTTGTCCTTGGCGTCCTTCTCCTTGTCCTTGTCTTTGTCCTTCCCGTTCTCGTTCGGCGTTTTCGTCTTGTCGTCGGCGGCGGGTGTGGCGCTAGCTGGCTCCGCGGCAGGCGTCTGAGGAGCCTTGTTCGCATCCGCTGCCGAGTGGATGGCGTTGGAGAAGTAGTCATCCTTGTCGCCCGACGGCCGGCTCAGCTGAGACGACCGCTTCCCCTCGGGCGTCACGGCCTCTTCTAGCACCCCGGTGAGAGCCGAAGGGGTGGCGAGGCCGATTGACAGGCCGGGGGTCTGCGGTGGGTACTGCGAGCCGTTGGCCTTGGGCGTGGTGACCGGTGAGCCCGACGGCTCGAAGCCAAGCGGCTGAGGGACCGTTATGGACGTAGGTGGGTTCGCCCTAGCCGCTGCTATCCTACGCTGGACGCCCTCGTTCAGCTTGTGTCTGTGGTCCTCGTCTCGTTTTATCTCCTCGTCGATCAGGTTTGCGAAGAGGTACCGGAGAATCCACTTCCCGAGGTTTACTGGAGGACTGTCAGCAGAGACCGCGGGCGCGCGCGAATGGGTAGTAGCTTACTTCTCTGGTCTTCCCGGAACTCCTGGGCTTCTTCTGCGGCGAGCTCATCGGCGTACATTTCGGCGTCGAAGCAATTGTACTGCTCCAGGACGACCGTAAGAGTGCCCGAGCTTGTGTCGATCGAGCACCAGGGTGCTACGGCCTCCAGCGTGTTGACTTCTGGCTCAACATCCTCCAGGTGCTTCTTTCCAAAACTCATGATAGGTTTGCACTATCTCATGTCAGTCTGGCACAATCCATGGGGCCGGACGGAAGGATGTCTCACCTTGACCAGATCCCAGAGCAGGACGTCGCCGGCCGTGTCCAGCGTCAAGACCCGCTTCCTATCGTTCAACAACCGGTGCTTCACCAGACCAAACTGGCCTTCGATCGTCTCTTCCGGTAGGAGGTGCATGGGCTCGATGATGCTCACCATGGGCTCCGACAAAATATCGGTTCCCTTCCTGGCGACCGGTGGCGTCTCGTCCGTCTCCTCGCTCGCCACCGCCGGGAACGACGCCGTGTTGGAGATGCGCAGGATCGACTTCAGAGGAATCTCTTTCTTGCTCGAGCCGTTGACCGCTGGTGTCTGCACCGGCGCCGCGGAAGAAGAGAGTGATCCTTCCCGCGTCCTGCCTGCCTTGGCCAGCGTGCGGTGCTGCCGGAACGATTCGGGCAGCACTTCGTCAGCGCTCGTGTCCACGTCCGCCCATCGGTTAATGGAGGACCTCGATGTCGCCGTCCAGATGTGGCCTCCGTGGGCGACGATCTTGCTAACGCCCTCGTTCTCCTGCGCGACCGCCACAGAGAGCCCATCATCCAGCTCGCCGTCCGTTCCCCTCACGTCGGTCCTGACCACCAGGCCGGAGCGGTCGCTACTAAAGAAGACGCCCAGTTCGGGATCCCCGGCGAACAGCGACCACACGCTATCGTTGTGCATGGTGAGCGTGTGCATGCATCGTCCCGCCGTAACGCTCCACACCTTGACCGTTTGGTCCGAGCTCGCCGTTAGCACGGTATCGCCAGCCCCGTTGATCAAGATCGCCCGCACGTTGTCCGTGTGTCCGTTGAACTTGGCGATGCTCTTGCCCGTCTTCGGATCCCACAGCCGCACAATGCTCTCGGGTCCGCCGCTCGCCATCAGGTTGGCGTTGACGGCCAGGGCGTACACGCTGCCCTTCTCCGTGACCTCCTCCCCGGAGACGTCGATCTCGAGCGTCTTGCCGCCGCCCGCCAGGTCCCAAAGATAGATCTTGCGGTCCAGGCCGCCAGTGGCGATCCATGGGGTGTCCTGGCTCGGCGTAGCCACGCACTTGACGTAGTCGCTATGGCGTCCGATGGTGGCCGGCTCGTCGCGGGCAGCAGTGCCGAGAGGCCGCCAGAGCTTAACCAGGAGGTCCGACGAAGCCGTGACGACGGCGGAGTGGTTCTGTGCCAAGGCGATGTCGTTTATCCAGTGCGTGTGTGCCACCGTCTGCGTGCGGAATCGGGTCGTTTGCTTCGGCCGCACGCCATTCGGCGGCGCAGATGAGTCGCTGACGGAGGGCTTGGCATCGTGCGCATCGACATTCAGGTCCCAGGAGCAGATAACACCGTCGCGGCCTCCGGAGTAGCTGTAACGCACGTACGGGGTTAGCACATATCCGCAGAGGGGGGTAGTCCGAGTTCCGGCCTCGAGGTTGCTTACAGAATGGCATTGTCGCTGTCGGCGGCAAGGCCATTGACGCCGAGCCGGTGACCGCCAGGCGAAGAATTGGGGAGCTCAAGAACTACAAGCATGCAATCATGTCAGCGACAAGGTGTCTCGTGCGTCGGACCCGCTGCGCTCCAGTACCACCGGCCTGTCGCTCTGCCAGTCGACCTTCGTGAACGCGTGGCCTCGTGCGGGGGCTCGAGCCGCTGGCGATCCAACGGGAGTCGGGAGGAGGGGGAGACAGTGAACGCACCGTAGCTTATTCGTTGACGCGCCTTCTTGGCCATGGCGGAGGACGCTGGCCGGTGCCAAGCATGCGCGGGTGGACGGGTTGCGGTGCGAAGTGCAGAGTCGAGAAACCTTGGGCGACTGTGCTGGCTTCGTACGACGGGATATCCTGGGGAGGTTGACGGCTCGCGCAGCCCGGGGCGTTATAGCTGAGCCGAGCAGTTATAGCGGATCGGGGTTGCGGGCTGCTGGGGGGGGGAAGCGGGAAGCGAGGTTGCTGCAGTTGGCCTTCCAAGGTTGCAGCAATGGAATGCGGAGAAGGGGCGGGCGCCTCGAGGAGGGAGGGGGCGTGGATTGAAGGCCCCGGAAAGGTACAGTACCTACTGACCGATTATTGAAGATTAGAACGCACTAGGGGCAGAGGCGGCGGCGGCACCGTTGAGGAAATGGTCAAGACCCGGGAAACTGGTTTACAGAGTTCGCCTCCGTAGGAGATTGGCCCGACTTGGAGGAACAAAGGCAGGAGGAGAGGAGGAAGGCAGGAGCTCCCAGTCGCCCCATGCTTCCTCTCACCAGCTGCTTCCAGGGATCCCAAGGACCCGAGCTGCCCCATCCCCGCCCGCAAACTGGCGCGAATGGTACCGCACTTTGCTACTCTGTACGTATCCCAGGCCGCCGCCAGCCAGTGCACGGCGAACCCATGGCCATGGCACCAATCATGGCGACTCTGCAGGAAAGGGGTCGGGGTCCATCGTCTGTTCTTTTCGAACCGCCCCTCCCCTAACCCCCCTTCACGAACCCGAGCGACCTGCAACAAGGAGCGCATCACCCCCGCCCCTAACTTGCGCACCAACGCGGAGTGACGCCACAGTGGGTGTCTCCTCTCTTCGGCCGCCCCGCCGAAACCCCTGTTTTCCTACCTCTCTACCCACACCAGCATCAGACAAGGCGCTGGGCTGGCGCCGTCGCTGGGCAGGCACTGCGAGTGGGGTCGTGTCACTCTTTGCGTGACACCCAGCGCACGCCCAGCGGACGCCCAGGCATGTGGTCACGTTGCATCAATCGATAGCCATTTGCCCAACCTTTAAACGGCCTTTCAACACCATGCATGCATGCATCACCGGGCACAAGACCACGCGGGCCGAAGAGTCGGGAGCAACGGTGCCAGGCCGTGGCGCCATTCTGCTTCGTCTGTTCTGGTCTCGCGACACGGCTCCACTGTCTTTCCGACACATCGATTTTCCCTCTCCAACCAGCCCAAAATCAGCGGCTCGCCCGCTCGATCATAGCAAATACGTGGCAACCCAGCCAATCGCAATCAGTTGTTCACGTAGGAAAATACGAAGGACGCCGTTGATTCCATGTGCATCCTGCCTCCCCCAAGACTGTCTCTTGTTGTCCGTGTCTCAGTTTCTGCTATTCAATGTCTCGGCGTCGCTGGCTAGCCCCTGCCCCATCCGTACATTAAGCCCTCTTCGGGACAACAAACATGCCGTTAGAGTCATCACACACACACCAAACATCTGCGCCGTCCGGGTCAGAGTTGGTACGGTAGGCCATTTGTACGCGTGCTACAAACCAGGGAGCTGGGTAGATGCAAGAATACATGGTGGTTATTTTCCCCTTCAATATCACTTCCCTTCCCCTAAGGCCCTGCCGATATGCTACTCAGTGCGAGCATCAGAGGGGGTATCAGATAGGTTCGGGTAGTCATTGTACAGTGAGAAGTATAAGATGCCGAAGGTCCCATGCTTAGGCCATTAAAACCCCCTTCCTCGTATATCAAAGTTTTCAACACCGTTGATGCAACCCCATCTCCTCTAGTACCCCGGACTCGTCCGGGTAAGCTTCCCGTCTGCATCCTCCTTGCGGCTTCACGATTTTATGCTATCCGACGTGGCACCGGAGGTTGAGGCCGAGCTCGAGCTGGCCATCCTACACCGAGAACAATTCCCCCCGGTCGGCGTTGTCAACTTCTTGATGTTCTTGGCGGCCCGGCAGCCTTCAGACTCGAGTGGATATGTTTTCTTGGGAAAGAAGTCGGTCTTTTCCAGAACAATATCACCCCGCGGCAGATCTGGGTTGCCGCGCGCCGTAGGGCATAGCGTAGTTCTTTGGTAGGTTCTATGCCCGCAGGCGGCATACGTGCGGTAAACATCGTGGCACATTTTGCCTGTGCTCAGCTGTTGTTTTACTGTTTCTAATGCAGTCAGTCCTGTATCTGGTCACCAGTACGTTCTACTTCATATTATCCGGTAGGTGCTTCGGTGGCTGTTAATAAATGCCTAGGTTGATAAAACCCTTCAAAACCGGACAAGGCATTGTTGTCACAGCGTCCTTGTATGTGACACAAAGACTCCCAAGCAGGAAGGTCTCCAGATTCCTCGTTTTGAAAGGAGTCTTGAGTGCATATTTTCTTTTGTTCAAGCACTTACCTTTATGGCTGCCGAGGAAATGCGGTCTTGGAGACCCCTTTGAATGCTCGACAACTCAGCTTTGGTTTCGCGACTGCCTCTGGGACGAGACTGCTTCCGACCTCGCGGCGGGGACCTCTTTATAAATATTTCTCGCCAGCTTGCTACTGTTTCTAGGAAGCGAGAAGCGATACACTCGGGCCTGATTCACTATCGGAAGGCTTAGTGGATCATCGCGGTTTCTCTTCTATGGCACTGTTGGCATCGATAGACCAACTCTGGTTCCGAACAATTGTTCCTTTAGGGTCTTCTTTGAGAACTAGAACTCTACTGTTACTAGAAAATTCATGCCATGCCTATGAGCTCTATGAACGTTCCCGGGCAGACCATACGCCGAATCCTGCTCTTTGTTTACCCCTTGTCTTCTTCCCCGGGAGCGGTAGAGCGGTCTTCCACTTCCTCGGATCTGATGCAAAGGCAAGCAATCTGCTTTTAAGAGACATTCTGACTCCGGGCCTCTTTTGTCTTCATTTTGTGCTATTCTTAGGCCGGGCTTGTCGGTCTCCTCTGTAACAGGCTCCCCGCAGTGCATTTGTGCATTTGCTCAACCACGGCTCTGATTTCTGTCAAAGCCTCCCCAAAGCGGGGCATCCCGAGATCCCGAGTCACGAGCGAGACCGGTGCTCCACACGCGGTTGGTAGGTGCAAACAAGCTGCTAGCTTCGACTCATCCGGAAATACCCCATGCTCTGTTTTCCTATCTGCTGCTTGGCTTTACACCTCTAGCACCCTTGCTACTGGCCTCGATACTTACTTGCCTGCCGATTGCGCGCGAACTGCATCGTATACCCAGGAAAAACACCCTTGGGACAAAATGGCGCCCCTCGTCACTCTCGCGACATGTGCCCTGAACCAGTGGAGTCTGGACTTCGAGGGCAACCTGAGAAGGATCAAGCAGAGTATCCTAAAGGCGAAGGAGGCCGGAGCTACGCTGCGAGTCGGGCCCGAACTGGAAATTCCTGGTTATGGTGAACCATTCCTAAGCTCCAGCCACATTCTTGCGGGCCCCTTTCTCGCCAATTGGAGAGGGGCTGGCTTCCATGAATGCTGCTGACCTAGGTGCAACAGGATGTCTGGACCACTTCCTCGAGAACGAGGTGTATGAGAACTCGTGGGACTCGCTGTATTCCATCCTTACGGATGAGTCCCTCCACGGAATCATCATCGACGTGGGCCTTCCTCTCCTCCACAGGAACTGCCGCTACAATGCGCGCGCCATCGTCCTGGACGGCAAGATCCTGTGCCTACGCCCCAAGCTGTACCTCGCAAACGATGGTAACTTCCGGGAGATGCGTTTCTTCACTCCGTGGAACCGCCCCAGGCACGTCGAGCAGTACTACCTCCCACCGCTCATCCAGAAGCACCAGGGCTGCCGCCACGTGCCCATCGGTGACGTGGTGCTCTCCACCATCGACACTTGCCTCGCCGCCGAGACCTGCGAGGAGTTGTTCACCCCCAACAGCCCTCACATTAACATGTAGGCGCTTTGCAGCTAAGCCTGTCCCTTCGGGCCGTGTTAATAACTAACTCTGTGGTGGCTAGGGGACTCAATGGCGTAGAGATCTTTACGAACAGTAGCGGGAGTCACCATTCGCTCCGCAAGCTGGACGAGCGTATTGCTCTGATCCAGGAGGCCACCCGGAAGAACGGAGGCGTGTACTTGTACTCCAACCAACTTGGATGCGATGGTGACAGACTGTAAGAGACCCCGCTGCCTCTCTCCGAGCTGGTTTGAAAAAGGGTCAACCCTCTTCGAAGTCGGCCGGTGCGGTGCACATGTATTAACACGCGAGCAGTTACTACGATGGCTGCGCCATGATCTTTCTCAACGGCAGCATTGTCGGTCAGTCCAGCCAGTTCTCACTCAACGAGGTCGAAGTAGTCGTCGCGACTGTGGACCTCGAGGAGGTGAGGGCGTATCGGTTCGCTCCCTCCCGCGGCATCCAGGCGGTAGCCGCCCCGCCGTATGAGCGAATCGAGGTGGATTTCTCCCTGTCCAGCGACGATCTCGACCTGTGGCAGGCGCCTACCGCCCCCAGGCCCGCGCGCTACCACCTCCCCGAGGAGGAAATCGCCCTCGGTCCCGCCTGTTGGCTCTGGGACTACCTCAGACGGTCCAAGGCGGCGGGCTACTTCGTGCCCCTATCTGGAGGGATTGATAGTTGTGCGACAGCTACGATTGTCTACTCCATGTGCCGCCTGGTCGTAGCCGCCATTAAGGAGGGCAACGAGCAGGTAATCACGGACGTTAAGCGCATTGCCGCCTTTTCATCGAAGCTCCCAGAGACCCCCGAGGAGCTGTGCAACCAGATATTCTACACCTGCTACATGGGGATGAAGAACCAGAGCAGCAAGGAAACACGGGGGCGGGCGGAAGCCCTCTCGGAACGGATTGGGTCTTACCACACAGACGTCGACATCGACGACATGTTCCACGCGACCAAGAATATTCTGACGCAGGCCACTGGATTCGAGCCGAAATTCAAAGGTCAGCTGTTTTCTCTGCCATGGCTTGATATTCGTAGCCAGCCTCACTAACCGAATCCCCACCATAGTCCACGGAGGCTCCGTCACCTCAAATCTGGCCCTACAGAACATTCAGGCCAGATCTAGAATGGTTCTTGCCTACTACTTCGCACAGGAGCTCTGTGAAGTTAGAAAACGACCCGGTGGCGGCTCGCTCTTGGTGTTGGGATCTTCCAACGTGGACGAGTGCCTGCGAGGATGTAAGTGATCTGCCTAGAGCGCTAGATTCTGCGATGTTTGAAAAATGCTAATGTAGCTGACCAGACCTAACGAAATATGACTGTACGCAAGCCCTTTGCCAAACCCCTCCCGCACACGACGTGCGCAACTTAGATGGCGGGGTCGTTTCGCACCAAACCGTGATTCTTAATCCAGGCTGACATCCATAGGTTCTTCGGCGGATATCAACCCCATCGGCTCTATTAGCAAGGTTGACCTCAAGCGGTTCATCGCCTATGCCTCGAAGTCCTTCGACATGCCTATCCTGGAGGATTTCATTCATGCCATCCCCACCGCCGAGCTTGAGCCTATCACCGCAGACTATGTAAGTTCAAACTCATGTTAGGGAGAAACACCCTCTAGGATTTTAAATACTCCCCACCAACTAGATTACACCAGGCGTGGATGCTGACTACGAAAAGGTGCAAAGCGACGAGGCGGACATGCAAATGACCTACAAGGAACTGTCCCGCTTCGGCACATTGAGAAAGGTCAATCACCTTGGCCCGTATGGCATGTTCCTCCGCCTCCAGGAGGAATGGGGGGCGGATGGGACGCTCAGTCCACGGGAGATTGCCCACAAGGTATGGTTTCGTTCGAGAGGCAGGCTCCCAATCCTCAGCTGACACATATTGCAGGTGAAACTCTTCTTCCATTTTCACCAGGTAGGTCTCCCCGTGTTCTTCATTCCCGGGTAATTCTTTATTTCATTGCGTAAAGACGGCCTATCTGGAGAGCAGTTAGCCTGTTTAGTGCGAGAACAACGGACACTGCCCCCGTCTACCTCTAGCAAGCGCTGTGACGGTATTATACGGAACCATCCCAGGGTGGCGCTCTATATTCTTCTTCCCAGAGCCAGACCATCCTCAAAAGCCGCATCGGTCCTCCGACCTATATTCGCTTCCCACTCCCCCAACTCTCTTTCCTTCATTTATTAGCCTTCCCTCTTACCCTAAACTCGTTACACTATCTAGAGCAGAGCAGAGTGATCCTCCCTAGATTAGGGGACATCAGTCCCTGCGAGTCCCCCTTTGCCTTTACCTACCTAGGTTGAGTCGGTGGTCCTCAGTGGGCAGCCCCCGCCTGGGTTTAAACCATGTCTAGAATCGTCGCCCACCCAAGAGAAACTAAGGGAGGGCGGCTTATCTAGTACAGACAGTACTCATCTGTCACAAGAGGGCCCTGTGTTCTTCAGCTTAATCGATCTGCAAGTGTGATCCGTGCGGTGATACTGCTTATTAGCGAACACCACACCATCCATCACCAGTGTAGTCCCCTTTTGAGCTCCTGCTTTGAGAAATGCTCCGAGAAGCTAGATATATCCATTCCGTTACTAACCGAGATAGATTAATCGCCACAAGCAAACGGTAGCTACCCCGGCGTGTAAGTCTTCCCGTGCTCCTTTTTGCCCATATTCGTCGAATCCCATCAGTATTGGAGCTCCAGCTCTTGAGACATGCTCCGGGTAGGGACGGAAACACCCCATAGGATATTGCTAACACTAGGTCGTGTAGATCACGCGGAGAGCTACAGCCCGGATGACCACAGGTTCGACCTCCGGCCGTTTGTCTACCCGCCGGCCTTCGAGAGTTGGTCATTCAAGAAGATCGATAAGCGGGTCGAGGCGCTGGAGAAGAGAAACGAGAAATGAGGCGAGGCAAAGGGTTCGAAGTAGACGAGCGGCACTGGCGAAGATGGGAGGATTTCGATATGCAATAGACATCTTGTGTGACAGAGTCTCACTCTCGATAAAAGCTAGGTGTTACATAACAGAAACCAGAACTGACAACCCCAAGCACCATCCTAGAGAACCAATACCCAATCCTATGCTTCCGTGATTATATATTGCTACTATAATTGCCCTCCGATTCGCCATGAACAAGACAGTACCACATCAGACATTAAACTCGCTTTTCCCACAAGGGTTGCCAGTTGTCTAGATACTGCTTCATCTGATCCCTCCTGTGCGCGATAAGCTTTCCGGGTTGCCTCGAATATGAGGCCATCAGTCGTTCTGCGATGGCTGGCTGACTGGCAAGGTATATGTCCAACATCGGAACGGCCTCGTCTTTTCGGGTGCTGTTCGTATTATGTCAGCTTTTAGGATACCCTAGTTCGCTATTGGGTGAGGGTTCCTGACCTGGGACGGCCATTCGTGCAAATAGACGAGGTAGTCGATGCGCAAGACATAGATGCAATTCGAAAGGGGGTCCGATATAACGTGAGTCTGTATTAATATATTAAATCCTCTAGACTGAGTTGCTATTACATCAGGTCCGGTTTGCATCTAGAACTCCTGGACAGCATAAGAGGGGGACTCGTCAGGAGTCTTATTTACCCCCTAATGCGGGCCAAGTTGGCTGCGAGGAGGGGCCCCAGCACACATATTTGAGCCATGGCCTGTTGTGGTCAATACGACGATTCACCAACGCAAGCACACCGAAGCATCATGAAGAACTCCCAGACCGCGAAGACCGCGACACGGATTCGTGGGCACGAAGGCATCAGCCCAAATGTGCTTTCGGTTGTGGTTGGTCGAGGGCGGGGGGCTGCCTCGAGCACCAATCACGTCGCAAAGCACGTCTGTGCTGGTCCTGACAGAGGGAAGAAGCCTGCCGTTTGGTTCCCATTGCGGCTTAAACCCCCGGGATGAACCTATTTTATCCCGTGGCGCGTGGCATGGGATTTCCTAGCAGTGTGAGCAAGCTTTCTCACGGCGCCGTCGAGCGATTCCCGTGGCCTCAGATCCATGGCCGTTGCGACGCCGCGCGCCCGATCCCAGGCTCGCTTTGCCGCGAGGGCCTGCACGGGGCGTATCACACCTCGGGGCGAGAATGAGATGCCAGGCTACTCAGGACGCGTTTCTCCACGGGTACGGTATATTTTGCAATTGTAGTGAGCGGGGGCGAGTGTACATGCGAATTTGCAGTGGGTTGCTACGGGTTTGACGCCCGCGTAGCCACGGGCATCTGAAAGAATGACAGTTTGAGTCCCTCGGGCAAGGAAAATGACGATAGGATGTAGAATTTGAATGAGGTCATGCCTCTTCGACGTTGCCTGTCGCTATCAGATTACACCGCTAGCCGGCTTTCTCAATGCAAGGAATATACATGCTTGAACGAATGCTCTTTATCGCCTGTCGCGAGAACCAAACCATTCCAAAGTTCGTGCGAGGCAAGATTGCTAATCTGCGTATAGAAATTACTAGACCCAAGAAAAAACTCCATAGCGTTACTCATTTCTGTACCATCCTGGGAATGTATCTCTGTGCGGCGACATCTAGTCGCCTATTATAACTCCCCTTTTCCCGTAGGGGTTCAACCCGTGCTGAGGCTTCTAGCCCCCCCCTTTGTTGCCGCGCTCTAAGCCCTCTTCTTGTCTTTATCTCCAATCGTTAGCTTGATATCTCCGCTGGTGGTCCTCGCCGTGACGCTGCCGCCCCCTCTCGGCCCCTTGATGGCGTGGAACTCCTTGCGCACGCCCGGCCAGGCATCGCCGTACTTGATATCGTGGACATCGCCGACCACAACGATTTCGCCGCTCAGCACGGATAGGTCGATGCTGCCCTCCCAGCTGGCCGGGTAGTGGAGCCGGAGGCTGGCCGAGGTGGTGCTGTGTTGGCTGACGAGGGAGCGCCACGCAACGTCGCTCGCCTCTTGCTTGGAAGTAGCCTGCTTTTCGAACTGCGCGGCGATGTTGGCGGCCGCGTTGATGTCTGTCACAACCTCCCGTCTCCCCGTCGAGGGCCTCGCACCCGTGATGACGGGGCCATTGGCACCGTTGTCGTTGCCGACGTCGGGAAGCCGCGTGTAAGGATCGTCGTTACCTACCCGGCCGATTGGGACAAGCGTCACGTCGTCGCCCTCGCCGAGACCATCTTTCCCAGAGGGCAAAGACGGTGTGCCTGGCACCACTCCCATGCGAATGTACGAAGCCGTGTCGCTGTTTACCCATAGGGGATCGTAAAGCTCAATGGTCGTGGATCCACTGGTGGTCGAGGTCGAAAGCGTCGCCTTCCTGCTGTCCCCCTCGGCCATGGATTTGTCGAGCACGGGTAACAGGTCGACGGCGGTGGTCCCGCTGGTGGAGTGGAACAGGCACGCGGTGCTGAAAGCGAGCGATCCCTTGACCGAGCCGCTCGTGCTATGGACATCGACGCGGTAGTCTCGCGGTGGGAGGTATTTCTCGGCGCGCTCCATGGTCTGGTCTAGGGCCTGGTCTTCCACCTGGCTCAGGGCGAACGCCGTCTTTGCAACCTCGATGGGCTCGTAGAACTCCAGGGTCCCGGAGAGCGACTTTATATAGAGGATGGCTGGCTTGGGATCTTCAGCTGACGCCTCCTTGGGCTCAATGCCTACGTGGATGCTGCCGGAGGTGCTCGAAATCGAGAGGTAGTCGTACAGCGGCCATGCGCCTCGGATGGGGGCGCTGACTGTCTTGACCTCGACATAGCGCGACTTCAACATGAACGACTCTGGGGAGCCGCGGTGCTTGAGACCTTCGTCGTCGGCTCCGCCCGTGGAGGCGACGATGCTGCCTACAGTCGTCTTTATCGAAATTGAATTCTGGACATCCAAGCGGAGGTTGTCCATCAGCTTCACGCCGAGGTGGATGTCCTCGATGCTAAGGCCGTCCAGCACGCCGTTCTCGGGGACCCATGCGGTTATACGGATCCTCACACAAGGTCCAGGGCTGTGCGAATCCCAAGGGAGGCCCCGCCCGACAGTGAGGAGGAGATGCTGCTGCTCGGAATCCCATCCAGTAGCGACTTGGATGCGTTGGTCATTGACGACGACGTCGACGGCGATCGAGGGACTGGGGGTGTCTGGGCCCGAGCGCCGGAGGATGATGTCGCCCGAGATGCGGACGTCCCGGCTGTTGTGCTCGTCGTCCTGGATGTCCTGCTTGATAGAGAGGCTGCGTCCTTTTCCGAAGCTAACAGGGAACCATTGGGTGTCGAGAGGAATTTGGTCTCCCTTGCAAGTATCAGTCCCCCAAGAAGCGTCATCGTTGTCAATGGGGTATTCCATAGGGGGTCGGATGTTGGGTCTCCTGACTGGCGATTCTGCGTCTTGCCTTTGCTTCTGTGAGGGTTGTTAGAGCTGCTGAGGTTGGAGGTTGGAGGATGGAGCGAGGGGATAAGTCCACTAAAGGTGGAAGAGGCTTCATGATATATCCCATCTGCGCTCAAGGGAGCAACCATGTGTCGCACGACGCTGACGCAGCATCATGGGCGAGGTGGTACGTAATGATGTCGATCGCAGCGAGGGTATGTGACCAAAGGGAATGCAACTACGTACCTCTTGCCGGACAGCAGTAAAGAAACTTGAGAGGAAGCCGAGGGCGATGAGGAAGAGGACAATGCCGACAAGAATGTTCCTGCACGTCCGCGAGCTAAACACGGGCAGCCTCCTCCGCACCCGGTCTTTCCATACGGGGGTGATACCCTCAAACTCGTCACCCGGATTGCCCATGCTCTCGGGCCGGCCGGCCAGAAGGCCCTGGGTCTCTTCTCGCCCCACGGCAGCAGGTGATCTAGGCTCTGCGGTGGGCGAGGGGAAGGTGCTGTAGTGACGTGAGGCTGGATCCGATGGGGTCGGCGACGTGGGCGAAGGCGTGTACGCGGGAGGGGCCTCTGATGGGACTGGCGAAGGCTGTCGTCGTCCGTACGTAGGGCGGCGCGGGGTATATGTCCTGTACGACGACGGCGCCGAGGGCGTGTACGCAGAGGATGATGACTGGCGGGAGTGCGTGGCCCCGGCAGAGGAAGACGGTCCAGATGCGGACGCGGAGGGGTAGTAGTGGTACTGGTACTGGTCCTGCTGGGATGGCGTGTACGCGGTGCTCGCGTCGACGCTCGCGTAGGGCGTATGCGTTGCCGAGGGATGTGTGTAGTGGTGGCCGCTAGCGGACGTGGCGGCGGTGCGAACAGAGAGGGAGGCGCCGCGATCTTGGGTTCCAAAAAACGGCGGGTCCTCGTCGGAAGTCGCAGATGTGGTATTTAAGAGGCGACGGCTGGCTAGTGCTTCCTGATGGGCCTCGCGTGCCTTGCTGTCGGCCGTGCTCTCCTGGAGGGACGGATCGTGGACCCAGACGTTGGGCACATGCGGGACATTGGACGAAGTGGGAAGGGTAGAGGAAGAATTGCCGTGGAAATAGCCGTCCGTGGGCGACAGCACATCCTCGTCGGCCCCGGTTTCCTCGTCTTCCACGAGATAGTGGTCCATGTGCGCATCACGATCGGCGCCAGGGACCTCGCCGCCATGGAGCCGCCATGGCTGCGGCGTTTCGGCTTGGCCCGCCAACGAGTGGCCCTGCTGCTGGGTATGATACAGAGGATGCTCGATCTCGGCGTCCGAGTCGTCGTCCACGATGGAGTATAGGTTGTCAGAGTAGGGCATCGTGCCTTGAAACGCCTTGGCGGAGGTTTCACTAGAGCCCCGCCAAGCGCCAAGAAGTTTGCGAACGCCTTTGCGCCGTAACTCTACTCCGTCTGTACCAGAGCCTGACTGTCTTAGCGACGCACTGCCGCAAGACGAAAATTTGCCTGCGTCGGTAAAGGAAGGGACAGGTGGAAGGAGGAATCAATTGACCGGAGGGAAGGGCGTAACTGGTGTACGACGCAGGAGAGAAAGGTCGACATGCAGCAGACGAAGAAGGCAAGTGGAAGGCAAGTGGCTGGCCGGCCAGTAGTGGAGAGGGAGGGGTGCTTTCCCGAGCCTCACCTTATTCCTCGAGGCCTGGTACTCCGTACAGCATGTACCAATCTGCAGTCGCCAGCTTCGGATAGTGACCTTTTGACGAGGGCTAGCTTCGTCAGCATGGACGATCTCGCCATACCATGTACAAGGCACTAAATCCATCACTGCAGCTGATTGCTAGTTGGGACCTGCCAGTGACTCCGATGACTCCAGCGAGCCGGTGCGCCGTTTCAAGGCCTGGGGCCTCTTCCTGGCGAATTATCGACGACCGTTCCCTGCCGGGACCGCTTCGCCGCGCCCGCCCGGCGAGCCTAGAACGGCGCGGGGATGGCTGGGCGCAGGTGCTTGCCCCGAGGGGCTTCAAGTTGGCTGGGTAGCCCCGCTCAAGCTTGCTCGAGCTTGGGCCCAAAGAGGAAGCTCACGGGCGCCCAAGGCGGCGCACATATGCGGTGAGCCAGCGGTGCTAACCTGCTCGGGACTTGATAGGATGCATCGCGTGGGCGAATGTCAGGCCGAGTGCGCGTCCCCATTACGCACCGGCTAACCCTCCAAGCTGCTTCATTACGACACCTGCCATTCGGTTGCAGGCCCGATAGTTAGACCAAGAGAAAAGAAAAAAAGCGGGATGAGCCTGCAGGTGTGGCACACCCACCCACAAAGCGTAAAGCGCGGCTCCAGTACTGGCCATAGGTACAGTGCACACATAGATTGCAAGCCTCCCCTCGTAGGGCTAGGCCATGCCCTGATTGGCCTGCTGCCAGGGACTTACGAATGACGCGCGAGACCTGCAGAAAGCCCCATCGAGCGAGAGAGACGATGACGACGTCTTGGAGATGGCCTCGCCGTCACGCCCTTGCGAAGACGGAAGCCTACGACTGTCGTCTTGTCATAGCATCTTGGCAACTGTTGGTGTACTCTCGTCCCTAGGGCTAGCGGGCTGTCACAAACCGCCAAGATCCATCGAGCGTTATTGCCAAGGGAGGGCTTTGATCTCGTCTTTCAGAGCCCAAAGAGACCGACCGGCTGCGGGCTGTCAACAGTTGCTGCCCCGCCTCGCGCCCCTCGATCTGAGATCTTGGGGCTGACTGTGTTTACAATCCCCTGGGCCGAGCCTCGATCGAAATCACGATAGGAGCTCTAACCATATCAGGCACGTTGGGATTAAGGTATACGCAGCCGCTACCCATAGCATAGCCACTCTACCGCCTCCTCGGGTCGTCCTGAACAATGGCCTGCGTGCTTTTACTGGTGCGATAGCCGGGCTCAGAGAGAGCCCCAGTGACAGCCTGCCGTTGACTATACTTAAGCATAATCCGCTCTTGCATATACCTGCCTGCGTGTTAACACGCGGGTTGAGCATGGTCCCATGCCGTATTGAACAGGTACGGGTAAGAGCCAGAGCTTGGTGGGATGCCAAAGCGCCTCGTTGCATATTTAAAGGGAGCACACGGGCTCTCGACTGTGTCTCGTCCATGTTAATTTACCATTTCCGATCATAGCTTGACGTCTCATCTAAATGCGTATAGTATTAAAGGTGCCGGCCGGACTACGGTATCTTATGCGCTGCGGAAAATACCGCATCTGTGCGTGGAAGCCAAAGACTTGTACACCACATGAGACTCTTGCCAAGACACTCAGTGGAAAGCACGAAGCCAGGATCGAGTATGTGGCACAGACTGATGACATGTATTACATCCTAGCCTCCCATGATGCTTCAGCAACTCTGTATTCTAGTAGCAGCTCTCTGGTATCTCGTAAATCGTTGCCCGCAGGCCCCTGTAAACGCCGGGCGACATGGCCACATCTAACACAAGATCAAGGAGATTAAACGCCGCGTCGACTATGTAGACAGCCCCGTCCTTCACTCTAGCATTCCGACGGCTTCTGTATCGCCAGGGACCTCCCTCTCTCTTTTTCTCTGCCCCTGGCGTCTCTAGTGAAGGTCCAGTAGCTTCTTCATATTCTCGTAGCACACCCAAGTAATGCTTAGCGCCGGTGCGACCTTGAGGATATTGGGCGTGAGCCCTTTGTACAGGCCGCGCGCCCCTTCGTTCTGTATCGTCTTTTGCGCAACGTCCCAGATGCCCGTGTAGGTGGGCGGGTGCATTGCAGTCCCTTGGGTCTGCAGCCGGGTGCGAAGCACGTTCAGGGGATAGACGACCGTGGCACCGAATGCGCCGGAGCTAGCGCCGAGAATTGCAGTCGCGACATTGCCCGGCGCGGCGTCCTCTTCGTGAATGCCATAGTAGCGTGCCTTCGTCCTAGTGAAGGACTTCTTCAAGAACTCGAAAGTGCCAATGTCGAGCGCCGAATAGGGGAACATACCAATGAGTCCCAGGCCGAGACCGCGGTAGGCCGCCCGGAAGCCGCCATCTTTCCACATGTTCTTGGCCGTCTGCAGTAAAAGGGCATTGCCTTTGAGCCCACCCTCGACGGTCTCGCATTGCAGGCGAAACTTGAGGGTGTCGATCGGATAGACGCAGAGCTGGGCTGTCATTCCGCCAATGCCGCCGGCCACGAACTTCGACACGGTTCCTATCTTGGTCGGGTCGTTGTGGCCTTCAAAGGTAGCGAGAAACCGCTTGGATGCCTCATAGCTTCCGAACTGGTGTGCGTCAGTAGCTGGCTGGCGCACAGAGGGGATAAGGGTACATACTCGGATGGCCGACTCGGGCATGATCTTCACAACATTGAGTCCGTTTCCTGTACACAGCGTCAGTGGCGCGGCCCAGGGGGTCGCCGTTCGCACTACTCACCAGCAAAGAAGGTCCTGATGCCTCCGGCTCGCCACAGAATCATGATCGCATCCCGGATCGGGCGCAATGGCTTCTGACCAAGATTCACGGCATCAATCGTCTTGGTCTGAACAAGCAGAGCCACTTTGAGTCGGTCAAGCGGGGCGGTCGCCGTGCGCGAGACCGCCCCAGAGACTGCGCCGGCAAGAAAGTAGCCTGGTTCAGGGAGCAGATCAGTCAGTTTGGGTTTCGCCATCTTGCGAGGATCCTGGTGAGCCTGGTGGACGGTCTGCGGATGGGGCGCATGCTCCGGGCTGAGATCCTGGACGAAGGTGGCGGATGGCGATGCGGAATCGCCGAACCCGTCGGCGGCCAATGGCTCCTCCGCGAGCGGGAGGGATGCGACGCCGCTCGCCATAGCAGCAGGCTGCGCGCCGTCGGCGTCCGGCAGCACGAGCGACGTCGAATCGGGGGGCGAAAGGGGCTCGGCGGCGGAACCAGAAGTCGGTGGGCGACCAGCAGACGGCGGAGGGTAGAGTTGTTGCTCTGGTGCGGCAAGCCGCAGGATGGAACCGAACAGAGTCTGAAGAAGGAAGCTAGAGGTCGTACCTAAACCCTCAAGAGTTTGATCGCTGACCATTGAGTCACCCTCCGCATTGAGGGTGACGATGTCTGAGTAGAAAGACAAGGCCGCTTCGAGGGCAGAATCGTCTTTCTGCGGGAGGAAGAGGAGGAAGTCTCTGCATTGCGCGTTAGCGGCAGTGGCCCACGAGTTCGGGAGGTTTCTCCGAAGTGACAGAGAGCGTCGCAGGGCAGGCGGCAAATTGAAGGGGAACCACGGAACAGAGCTGCGAAAGTGCGACTGCAGCTCGGCGCGGGTGAATTGTAAAAGGGAAATGATGGGAAGGGGACAAGGAGTCCAAGCATCGCGTACCTCCACTCGTCAAAGCTGATATAGCCATCGTGGTTCATGTCGATCTCGTCGAAGAAGCCGGCCAGCCTCCGCCTCGGCACAGTGAGGCCGGCCGACTTGAAGGCAGCTTGGAGCTCGTTCGGATCCAGCTTACCATCGTGGTCTCGGTCGATTGACTGGAACAGATAGAAGAGCTGCTTCTCGGCCGCCTCGACGAATACCCGGAATTCTGTATTCCCATCAGTCACTACACAGCGTCGCTGCTGTCGCGTCCGGCGCACCGTCAAATTGAATCTTGCCGTCGCCGTTGGTGTCGACCACCGCGATGATCTCCTTGAGCATGTCGCCGGCATTCTTCATGGCTGCACCAATCGTCAGCACAACTCGCCACCGGGCGGAGGAGGGCAGCCCGGGCAGGACTCACGATGGTCAATTCTCTGTAGCCCCTTTTGCAGGCCCTTGAAATCCAGCTCGCCGAGGCCGCTGGGATCAAGCTTCCGCCATAGCTCCTCAACCCGCTTGTCCCGCTGATTCTGAGACTCCTTCATCTCCAACGCCAGCTCGGAAGCCACATCGGTCACTTTCATTCTCCCCTTATCACGACAGGAGCGCCCGGGACGGGGGCTATGACGTATGAGGGAATAACCGCGTCGCTGCTCGGGTTACTTCGGCTATGGGTAAGGCATCGTTGGAGGGCGGAGCTGGTCGTGGGGGAGGAGACAGCCGCGCAGGTCAAAAGAATTGGGAGAGGCGCCGGTCGGGGGTGCGTTGGCTCTGCCAGAGTGCTCTCCCCACATCATCGATCTGAGCTTGCAGAAGAGGTTTGAAGCTCGGTGGGTTTGGCGACAAGACTGGCGCTTGCAGGGGTCTGCTTCCGAACCTGTCGTGGGCCACTCACTAGCCACGATTCTGCCGGCAGGACCCGGGAATAAGCCACAATCGCAAGGGTCTGTATGGGCTGCAAGTGCCAAGAACTGCCCTCCTCTTAGCTTCCCAGAGCTTCCATCGTCTCCTTGGCGCCCGCACGTGTTGCAAACGTGTACACAGAAAGTAGCGATCCGGGCAGCGTGGAGGAGCAGACTTGAGCCCGACGCTCTTCCTCCCCCCTCCATATCACCTTGTACTGTGCTGCTTGCCCCCTTCCCTCCATCCTTGCGAGAAGAGAGTAACTGTAGCATCGCCAATCAGCGGCCGCGGATCGCTCGGCGCCCGCCTCTTCGAGGCTTCGTCGAGGCATCCAACCCCGCGACATGAAAGCGCGCAGACCGTCGACATGGCTGCTTCGTACTGGGACTCGACCCAGCGCAAACACTGGCAGTTCACGAAGGACCAGTTGGCCACGATGAGGCGGAACCTCGAGGATGAGGACACAGGTCTCGTGCAGATGTACCCCCTCCCAGTCACGCGCCACCTGAACATCTACTTCAACCAGCGTATGCTCCCCCTCGCCCCTCCCCTACCGCTCTCCGCTGCGCTGGCGCAGGCTGCTGACCTTTCTGGCATCTGCGCAGAAATCAACCGGCTTGGGAAGCGGCTCGGCGTGCGGCAGCAAGCGCTGGCGACCGCCCAGATCTACATCAAGCGCTTCTACTCCAAGGTCGAGATCCGCCGCACGAACCCGTACATGATCATCGCCACAGCGCTCTACCTGGCGTGCAAGATGGAGGAGTGCCCCCAGCACATCCGCCTCATCGTCAATGAGGCCAAGGGACTTTGGCCTGCGGACTTCATCGGTATCGACACGTCCAAGGTCGGCGAGTGCGAGTTCTTCATAATATCCGAGATGAACTCGCACCTCATCGTACACCAGCCATACCGAACTCTGACGAGCCTCCAGGGCGAATTCTCGCTCGGCAACGAAGAAGTGGCCTTGGCGTGGTCGGTCATCAACGACCACTACATGACGGACCTGCCCCTCCTCTACCCGCCCCACATCATCGCCTTGACCGCCATCCTCCTGGCGCTCGTGCTCCGGCCCTCGGGTGTAGCCGGAGGCGCTGGAAATACCGGTACGGCGGGCGGAGGCAGCGCCAACATCTACCAGGCGAGCCTCAACATCGCCACTGCCACGCTGGCTCAGGCCCAGGCGCGGGCCGCGCTGCAGGGAGGCGGGCCGCAGACGCCATCGCTGTCTCAGCAGAGCAGTGCCGGGACCGCGCAGATGTTGTCACAGGGCTCGCAAGGATCTCAAGGAGACGGCACACCAGAACGGCGTTCTCATGAAGCCCGAGTCGGCAAAGTGACTCGCTTCGGCCACTGGCTCGCCGACAGCAACATCGACATCGAGGCCATGGTGGACTGCGCCCAGGAGTTGATCTCATTCTACGAGTGCCACGAACAGTACAATGATAAGATCACGCAGGAGCAGATCAAGCGGTTCATCAAGGCGCGGGGCCTTGATAAGTGAGCCACGCTGCGACGGGAGCGCGGAATCGTCACGGTCACATTTCCACGGAGACCAGGACAGCGTAGGTACATATCTGCTTCTGCTACGAGCTTGCTACCTAAGGCCTTCTCATCCGTCTGCGTTCTATCCCGCCACCACGAGCAAGCGCCGAGAAATCTCTACTGTAAACTGCCAGTCGGAGGATCCCTGATCCGTTTACACTTTGATGGCGGCAGGGGTATGGACGGCAGCCGCCGTCCCCGGCTTGCCATTAATGTAGTGAGCGAAGGTCGGCGCTGCCGTTCCCACGGCGTTCACACCCCAGGCTGTGGGGCTGTCGTCGTGTACCGTCGTGCGGCGGAGGTCGCGCGCATACTTGCCCTCGCCGCTCCATGGCCCAGCCCGATGGAGCACGCATCGGTTGTCCCAGATGATCATGTCTCCTGGCTGGATCCATGGCACGCTGAAAGTGTACTTGTCCTGCGTGGCGTGTTTTTGGAGCAGCGCGAGCAGCTCGTCGGACCGCTCCGGCGTGATGCCGCCGCCCTCGAGGTGGTGCAGGTGGGCGCCGATGTACAAGTTGAGCCTCCCGCTCGGCTCGTGCCGCTGCACGATCTTATGCCGGCTCATCGGCGTGGTGGTCGGGTCCACATCCTTGAAGAACTCTGGACTCCCCAGCTTGCGCGAGTGTGCATGACTGAAAGCGCCTACGTAGTCTTGACGCAGCAGCTCCTCCTTGAGGCTCTCGTCCAACTCCTCCCACGCCGTGCGGCTGTCGGCGAACTCGGTGTTGCCGCCAGTCTCGGGCGGTGGGATGAGGACCGCCTTGAGCAGGCTAAAGCTAGCGCGGTGTGGGTTGAAGCTGCTGTCGACGTGGAAGATGCCGTTGCCGCGGTTGCCGTGTGCCCGCACGCTGTTTGGGTCGATAATCTGGTTGTTCTCGTCCAGGTTGCCCGCGTCGAAGAGCTCTATTTGCGGGTACCGCAGCTTGCGTCCCGGGCCAATGTATCGACCGATGTTGTCCAGCTCGCCCAAGTGGCGGCTAAAAGCGACATGAGCGTCGTCGTCCATACCGGTTTTGCGGAAGACACAGACGCCGTACTATGCATGTCAGCGAGGTTTCCTCATCCGAGCAAAGCGGGCTTGGCGGAGGAGGAGGGAGATGAGCTTACTTTGGCCATGGCAGCCTTGATCTCGGCCAGTTGCGCTTCGCTAAGGTTCTCAAAGTCAACGCCCTCCACCTCGGCCCCGAAGGTCGGGTGGAGCTCCTTGACCGTGATGGTCTGAAACGGGGTCTCCTGGAGCAGACCTGGCATCGTGTAGCTCGTCAAGATTGGTGGGTATTTATACAGATAACTTATATATATACTTGGGCTTTATTGGCAGGTCTTGTCGTTCCGTCGCATCACCAGTCGTGACAGAGTGAGATCTGGTCCCAGCGCCGGGAATTAGCACCCGGGGGAGCCGCGAACATCATATACGAGCACGGGACCCGGTCTTGTTGCGGGGAGAGCGGTGGTGTAGATGCGGGGAGCGAGGTCATCCAAACACGGCAGATCGTAGACGGCCAAAAACGGCGACGATCCATTGATTGGGCGCTAGCCAACGCCGCCCCGGGAATACTTATATCGGCGACTGGGCAGGTTTTGGGGTACACTAGTGGGCTGGGCAGCACCACGGCAGTGCGGCAGTCAGCATACCTGCTCTTGATTGCTCTGACGAGCTGTGCCCGCGCCTGGGACACCGGGAGCGTTCGGCAGCGGTTGCATGGACCCGTTGCTTGTAAAAATCGAGACATATTATCGATGCGAAGCATTCTGTAATTCCTCTTAGGGGCTGTCTTTGGAGGCACTTCTGCCGTGTGAGCCCCCCCTCGCACTTCGTTTCTAGCAGCTGAGCGGCCTGTGTGCATTTTCTGTCTCCTCTTGCGATGCTGCTGCTCTTAGTCTATCGCTTTTCTTTATTTTCGCCAATGCCGAGTCTTGCTTTGTGCTTCACAACATGGGGTGCGCGACCAGCAGCATCCAGCGAGCGGGGGGCCAGCAAGGGGCTGGGGGTAAATATTGTTCCAAATAGGGGGTTCTGGGATCTGGGGTCTGAGTCTGGGATCTGGGGTCTGGGGTCTGGGGTCTGGGGAAATCCGTCATTTGCATCGCCATCACAGGTAGCTTCGAAAGGCGCCTTCGGAAGGAATGAGGGCCGGCCTAGCAGGGTTTCCCCCCTCTTTTTACTGTTGGCTCAGCGTAATATAGGCGGCCTCCCTTGTAGCGTCACCGCTTCCCAGTAAGCTAACCTGGTATCAATTATCGATTGTACAGGATGTCCTGCAGTTGTCAACTGGTAGACGGCGCTACTGCCTGGGCTTGCCATGTTTCGAGTTACGAAGCTAGACGCATATGCTGATCTTGGCTGCCTAGTCTGTACTAGTTACCTAGGAAGCTGGGGCGGGGAGCAATCGGGTGCCTTTTATAACTGAACTACTTACAAAAGTGCCGCCCCACCGCAAGCTCTTCAAAGTCCGGCCGTGTAATAGTTGTACATACGTGTACTAGCCTTGTACGGCAGAGAACTATTATCGTGGAGCCGGATGCATTCTACAATATCTCGCATCTTGCCGGAAATACCCTGGATACTGGCTAGCCTGTGTTGCGGTGGATGAAGCATGTATTGGCCAACAGACGAAAGAGTCACACGGCGTCATCTCAGTGGCTGCGCAGGTGCACCCGTCTAGATTCACAGCGATATGCAAACAGCCATTCCGATATGGGTCGAGACCATGGCGCTCGCTGTGCCACGTGCGCTAGTTTGTTGCACGTCATACTCAGCTCTGCTGCGAACTTGCACACCTGAGACCTGGTCCAACGGAACCTGCAGGTTATGCCCCGTGGCGAACCCTATCAGCCATAGGCAGTCTTTCTGTGGACGAATTCTCGGCGATGAATCGATGCATCGATGCAGTGCTCCCCAAGGCCAGGCCAGTCGGGAGCCTTCCTCCCGTTGTCACCACGCCGGAAAACAGCGGGCCAATTTGTCAAGGCACCCTGTGATTCGATGACAGGCTCCCTCCCCCCGCGATAGCCACGGGGCCTCAAAGACGCGCGCGTGCTCCTCGTGCTGGCTGAGGCTCAACCGCGGATAACCTCTTGGCATTTGTGGCCATCGGGCGTCAGTATATACACCACCTCCACGTCGCAGGGCGAGCCGCTTCCGTCGCAACAAGCTTAGACTTCTTTCTCCGAAAGGACGGCACACGCCGAAATGGCTCTGTCAACTCTCTGACAGGCCTTCGGAAATAGGCCCTGTTGACCTGTAAAGGAGGCCTCGATCCCGCTCGCCTTGACGCTGCTCGTCAGCTCCGCGCATCAGCTCTTGTCTCCCCGTTGACTCACGCCAGCCTCGCAGCCACAACTCCCAATCGCTGCAGCCTTGTCACTCCTATATATTACCGACGGCGTGGAAAGCCTCTCACTCTTCGCCCATCTCGAGCGACGTCAAGTCGCGAAACACCACTGCCGGGATGAAGATGGAACTCGACAGCGACACCATCGCACAGATCGAGGCCGTCAACGGCCCGACCTCGCGCCACCAAGATGTCACCAAGCAGATCTTCCTGGAGGCCCCGGAGCACATGATCAGCCTCTTGGAGGACGAGGACATACTACGGCACGTCCAGTTCCACTGCACGCAGTGCGGTCTGCTGCTGAACCCGGGCAACATGTGGATCGAGCACTGGCACCCCCGCAAGCGTCCCGGGGACGACATCGTGCCCGACGCGAAGGCCTTTCTCGCCGCCAAGTGCCATGAGGTCTGCGTCAAATGCCAGCACTGGCTGGAGGGTTTCCACAACTGGCGGGAGGAGCGGCGCCGGCGTGCCGCCCTGAGGCAAAAGGCCAAGGCTAACGGAGCGACGTGGTGAGGCTCGGAGCAGGACTACCGGCCTGGCAATGCCTTGAATGAGATATGACAATAAGAGATACCCCCAGCACACAAAACCTTTGATGGAATGAGGCGAGGCGTCAGAGCCCTGGCTTCCCGAAGGCCTGTTTAGCGGGACCTACGTCTAGGCATAACGAGGAGGGGCCGACCAGAAACGTGGAGGGTTGAAAATTGTACAGCCAGAGATCCGCATTCTTCATGACCGCCGAACCACCTGCTTAGTCTACAAGTACGAATTATACTACCATCCTAATCATCAAATTACCTTGAGCGTGCTGTGCTCGGAAACCATTGGCCTCTCTTTACGGAGCCGGTATTATCCTAAACGTCCTTCAGCGGTCTTTCCAAGTGCAGCTGTCTCGGTTGGTACTCATGAATAGAGCGATGGCTTTGCAAGAACTGTGGCCTCCAGTTGGCTGTTCCGACAGCCTGCTGTAAACCGGATTATGTGTAAGCCCGACCGCCAGGCTGTCCTAGGAGTAAGTGGAAGCTTGGGACAACTTACACGGGCAACTACCTAGTTGGTTGGTCGGCTCCGTCCGGCGGCATGGTATGCCAAGCCTACAAAGAGCGAGGGGCCGAAAACAGGGGCATAACGCAAATGACAGTACGACTGCTAACTAGACTGTAACATAGCCACCCCCAGGCACAGGTAAGTTAGTGCTAAGGGGTTAGAGCAGGGCCCAAGAGTAATATGGTAGAAGGATATCGCCTGGTCCTGCTATTGTTGGCCATGGCTTGTTAGCTGGCAGCTCCCGCAGCTGTCCCAAGTGACAACCAAACGTGCTGGCTTGTTGGCAGCTAAACGAGGTGCGAGTATACTACCCCTCAAGACAAGCCGTGCCAGTTCACTAGACCCTCACGTTCGAATCAAGTTTACATCAACATATATATCTTTTTGGCTATGGTTCATATCGTACAGGGGTGTCGTCGAATCTATCCGCATTTTCCACACATCCCGGCGTGGGGGGAGGTAAATAGATGCCCGATTACTATCGTGTTCTCCTGGCCAAACAGAAGCGTCAACATTATTTTCGGGATGTTCGTCTGCAGGCTGTGCCTCATTTCTGTCGTTACCACTCGTTCACTTCGCTCTGCCCCCAATCCGATTGGGCGGAGCCGTCCTCGACAGGGCTCACGGCGGGTTCGTCCCACGCCAGTGAGGGTGTGGAGGTGGGCATCGCCCACGGCGAGACGAAAGCAAGTTGAGGCGGTGACCCTGGAAGAAGAGCCCAAGAGTTCTCAGGTTGGCCCGGCTCGTCTGGTTGTTCGTCCATCCTGTGGCCGTGGTCCTGGCTGTGGCGATGGACGGGGCCGCTGTCGCTCTCGTCCTCTAGTTCTTCGTCGCTAAGATCGGGAAAAGCGGCGCGCATGAGATCGGCCAGGTCGGGCCGTTGGGCGGGGAGCTGCGCAAGGCGGTCAAAGAGGCCGGGAGCAGACACGACATGATACAGACCACGCGGCCCGGGGCGGCTGGGCGCCAAGAAACCAGTCTTACACCTTCTCTAAGGAATGCAAAAGTCGATCCAGCTGCCCAGGTAGTCGAGCCGATTCGCCCTGTTCTCCTCGTACTTGTAGATCTGCTCAAACTCCTCGTAGCTAATCTTACCCCACCCTCCACGCCGCCGGGCCTCTTCCTCTGCTTGGTCGAGGCGGCGCCACTCAACCAGCTTCTCATTTGTGATCGCCTCAGCCGGCTCCTCTTTGGCTGTGCCATTGGGCGGAGATTTGCTGTTGCTCCCGGCCCAGGCTGGGCGTTGGTTCTCGTCATTGGTGCCTTTCTTGGCTTCACCGTGCGCTGGCCCCTTGGTCTCGTCCAGCGACGAGCCATCTGGGGTCGCAATAGGACTCGGCAGACCGCTAGTTGACCTGCACAAAAGTCAGTGGAAAAAATAAAAACAGCTTTTGGATCCCGGGGATGCTTACCCTGACTCGTCAGGCGATGGGCGGGCTGGCGACGAATTGGGCCGGAACTGGGGCATAGTTGGGTCGCGGTACTCTGGGATATCCACGAGTTTGGCCTCTTCCACGGAAGGGAGCTGGACCTCCTCGGTAGTCTCATCCCACCCCGCACGGGACATCTCTTCCAGCGTGGCCGTCGAGATGCCTAGTGACTCGTCGATGCTATAGCCGCTCCGTAGAAGGAGCTCGGGCAGCGACTGGGTCTGTGGATTCGGGTCTTCGGCGGCAAGCTGAGCCGCCACCTGTAGGTCATCTTCCTCCTTGAGATCGATCGTGCTGAACAGTGGCCGGTACTGGTCGCGCAGTGCCTTAGTCTCGGCGCACTTGAGAGCGAGGTCCTCCTTGGCCTTGAAGACGATGTCAAGGAGTTCGTTGAAGGCCTGCTGCGTAACCTGGTAGAGGATCTCCTTGCCAGCATCCCGCTCGGCATCCGGTATGTCCATGCCGCCCCACCGTTCGGGCACACTTCGAGAAGAGGTCGAGGGGTTCGATCGGATATCGTAGTCGTCCGTGTCCTCAGCAAACCGCACCTTAGAGGATGACCGAGACCTAGGAGAAAGGAGGGCTTGTGCAGCCTTGGAGCTCTCGGCGGCGCCGTCCAGGTTCGCGAGGACGTCATCCTCATCCTTCCACCCCACCGGGGGGACCGCCCCCTCCTCCTCGTCAAGGTAGAACTGGCGCCGCTTCCACCGGTCGAGGAGCTTCTTGCGCGTGTTGATCCTACTCCGGCGCTTCTTCAGCCGCTCGGCGCGGCCTACGGGGCTGTGAGTGTTGTTCTGGCGGTGACGAGCCGGCGCACCGGCGAACTCCGGGAGGAAGTTGACCCGCCGCTCGTCGTTGACGCTCTCTACAACGAAGAGGGCGTCGGTGTCGTCTGTGGCGTCGACTCCGTTCTCTACAGGCTCGGACGAACTCTCGCCGATAGCGAGTTCGCGCAAGGGCCCTGCCGACGAGCGGTCGAGGTCACCAAAGATCATATCGTCGTCGCGCGCCTCGCCGGCGAGCAGGGGCTCGAACTGATCGACCTGGGACGGGGGGAACATTAACGCCGTCCAGTAGCTGGGGTCTGGCCCGCCATTCTGGGTGGGTACAGCGGTCTCCGAGACAGGGGTGAAGGCGTCCTCGACGAATAGCGACTCGGTGTCGTCCTTGCTCATCAGGTTGGCTAGGATGTCCTGGCGGTCGGTCGTGTCGGGCCGGTCCTCGTCCACAACGGCCTTCCCGTCGTGGATGCCGATCTCGCCGCTAGAGTGGAATACCTTGCCCTGGAGCGGGCGGTCCTCATCGGCGCGGGGGACCCGGCCGTCGCGCCCGAACAAGCTGCTGAGCGGCTGGCGGCTCGTGACCAGCTGGTGGGCTTCGGTGGAGCTCATGACCTGGTCATCCAGGCCTTCCAGGATGTCCCGGTGCATCTGCTTGTAGAGTACATAGTAGGCGCGGAAGATGCGTAGGAAATCTCGGCGGGTGACGTAGCCGTCCTTGTCGATGTCGTAGCCTTCGAAGATCTTGTGCAGCTTGTCCTTTCGCTTGCGGAAGGACAGGCCGTACAGGAACTCGGAGAAGCCGATCAAGTCGTCGTTATTGGTGTCGTAGAAGGCAAACATGCGGTCGTGGATCAAGCTCGGGGCGGTGTGACGGTAGCCGCCCGAGGGGACCAGGCAGCGCTCGAAGGTCTGGCGGTCCATAGCGAGACAGAGGTCGTCCGGGTCTTCGCGCCACTCGGTGTTGGCCATGAAAGTCCACTGCTCCCAGAAGGCCTCCAACTCGGGTCGCTCGAAGCCCGTTTCCTTGGACAGCTTGGCCATGAGGCTCCGCGGAAGGTTCCGTAGGCTCGTCTCGGGGTCGCCGGGGTACCACACGGCCTGCATCTGGCGGGGCCCGAAGGGCGGCGCGGGGATCTTGACCTTGTAGAAGATGTGCGTCTTGATGTGCAGGCCCTGCGACTCGCAGGTCTCGCAGAGGTCGAAGTCGGCGCAGTTGGCGCACCGGTAGCGGATGCCGCGAATCGGCGTCACGCCGCAGGCGTTGCACTGGCAGCCTCGGTGCACGTAGGCGTTCCGGTGGGCGTTATCCTCCGAGACTCGGAACAGCAGGCTGACGATGTTCTGGCCGGCACGCTGCTGCGGCATGTGGGCGGCATCATGCCACCACTCGTCCTCCATGACGTGCTCCTCGGCTACCGTCTCGCCGTCGGCGAGCGGCCGCACCGTGTTGAGGTCCATGTTCTCGTCGCCGTGCGACTCAGCCGAGGTGAACGAGTCGCCGTCCTCGTCATCGTGGAGCGACGGCACGTCGGCTGGCTGCGCGATCGATCGCTGCCGCCGGCGGACGGCATTGCTACGGTGGAGGCGCTGGCCCAGCGCGGGCTCGGGTGGCAGAGGGTCGAAGACAGCGCGGTAGACGAAGTAGCTGAGCGTGGCGACCGTGGCGACGGCAATGGCGGCCGTGGCCCGGTACCGCGTCAATGTCGACGCCGTATTGCTGGAGAGATCCATAGTCGCGTCTGCAGCATGGCTGCGGGCGGTGTTTGGGCAAGAAGTTGTGTGTCGGATGCGTGACGTTGCGGTTTGCAAGGAAATTTCGAGGCATGGTAGTCGTAGCTGATTACAGGAGCTAAGGTACTGCGTCCAAGCTTCCCTGCCGGTAACGACCCACACCTCCCGGCTTCGCGCAGCCCCTAACCCTCATCCCGCCTAGGACAGCTACCTATAGGTTGTACCTACCCAGGTACTTACTTTGGGCACCTCCTCGCTCTTTCCATAGGCATTTCCTTCGTACGTCGAGGTCGAACAGCATGTCTACCTACTACCAAGAGGCGTATAATCCATACACTGCAGACTAAGAGTCAACATGGAGATAGGAGGGCCAGTAGGTAGGTAGATAGGTAGGTAAGTATAATAGCTTTCTTGGCATTCCGTCGCCCGAGGGGTGCTTCGCGGAATGCGCCCGGCCATGCTCGGCCGAAGGATGCTTTGTTTACTACGAGCCCCTTGGATGCTACGCGGCACGAAACGGCGCGGATGAGGTGCTGAGCCTCCGGCCTGGCTGCCCGGACCGCCTGAAGAGCTTATCTCGCCAGGTACCGATCTCTACGCCAGAGGTAGCCATGGGCTCCAGTCGTCGGGAACGGGACCGGCCACATACGGCCAGTTTCATTCGTCGACGCCCCCTTACCCCGCCCAAGCTAGGGGCCGGCCGTGATTATCACGACGGCGGAGAGACTCTGAACCGACCGCTGAAGGGTCCTTCGGAACACCGTCGGAGGGCGCCGGCTTCACACGATTAGACCCTCGTGCCGCCTCGGCACGTAGCTTCGATACATAGCTCCGGCACTTACCTACATAACTGACACGTCACACTGCCCACTGTCTCGGGGCTACTCTCGCGCCTAGCGAACTTGCTTGCTCGTAGAATCTGGGTCCCTAAACGTGAGTGCAGCATGGCGGCGTCGTACGATCCCAAAGCCACCGAGGACCTCCTCGTCTGCAACGCCTGCGGCACGCAGTTCCCCACCACGGACCGCGCGTCCCTCAAGACGTGCTTCATCTGCGACGACCCGCGGCAGTTCACGCCGCCAGCGGGCCAGTCCTTCTCGACGCTCGCCGAGCTGCGCGGCAAGCATACGAACGAGTTCCACCCCGTCCCGGCGGATGCGCGCCTGACGTCCATCGTCTCGACGCCGAAGCTGGCTATCGGCCAGCGCGCCATCCTGGTCCAGACTCCCGCCGGCAACATCCTCTGGGACTGCCTCACGCTGCTGGACGACGACACCATCGCCCGGATCCGCGCGCTGGGCGGCCTGCACGGCATCGTCATCTCCCACCCGCACTATTATTCTACCCACACTGAGTGGGCCCGCGCCTTCGACTGCCCGGTCTACCTGGCCGTTGAGGACAAGGAGTGGACAGCCCAGCAGGATCCGCACCAGGTCTTCCTCGATCAGATCGAGACGCCGATCCTGGTCGGTGGTGTCGACACGGGCATCCGGACCATCAAGCTCGGCGGCCACTTCCCGGGCAGCCTGGTGGTGCTGTACGAGGGGCACCTCCTCATCGCCGACACGCTGATCACAACACCGGCTGGCATCGCCAACTGGAAGGTCAACGCTCTCGGCGAGACGCGGTCGCGCCCGCCCGGCGTGAACTCGTTCGCCTTCATGTGGAGCATTCCAAACATGATACCGCTGAACGCCGACGAGATCGCCCGCATGTGGCGCATTCTCAAGCGCTACGACTTCCGGAGCACGCATGGAGCCTTCATCACGACGGACGTGGAGGACGACCAGATCAAGCAGCGGGTGCTCGACAGCATGCGGATACAGGTCAAGTATATGGGCTGGGAAAGCCACCCGTTCATGGAGGAGTCGCTATGACGCACCAACGCCGGCGGCTGGAGGCGATGTACCACTACTAGTCAGCGAAACCTCAGCGCTCCGCCGTGTTAGAGCCTACCGCAGAACATCACACGGGCACATGCCGTCGCTGGGGTATCAAGCAGACGGTTCAAAAGCACGAACGGCAAGGGTATGACACGCACACCTTGCCACAAACGAGTTTGGGGTCATTACGTGTAATTAGTAGAGGGGAATCTAACGTCTATCTCTCCGTGCTAGTCCTCCCTCCCGCCGTTGCTCGTGACATTTTTCCTCCTGCGCATCAGCTCCGACAGCGGAACGTCATCGTCCGCGTCCAGGGGTATCAATTCCTCATCCTCGACCTCCTCGTCCACGCCGTAGTCCCGCAGCCGGTCCCCATCGCTGTTAGTCCAGCCGGGCTCGCCGTCCAGGCCCTCCTCGTAATAGGCATCCTCAGTGTCGTCCTCGATGTCGTAGAGCCCGTCGACCTCCTCGAGCTCCGCCATGAGGTCCGCTCGCTGCGCCTGCCGTCGCAGCAGGTCGGCGCGCTGGCGCCGGGCGAAGGCTGCCCTAGCGTCCTCGCCCTCGAGCTCGTCATAGGCCGGCCGTCCGTCTGCCACCCGCCGGCTCGCCGCGCCCGGCCATCCGTTCTGGACGCGCCGCAGCTTCTCCGGGTCCGGCGGCGGCCACATGCCGTGGCGGTTGTTGAAGCCATTCTCCTCCCACTCCCAGCCGGCACCCTTCCCCCCCGCGCCGATCACTGGGCCACCGGCGAACGGGAAGAACCACGCAAGCGGATTCCTGGTGCCCATCGCCTGGGCCATGTTGGCTAGCACACCAAGGTCGTAGGGAAACTCAATGCGCTCGAGGATGACCTCGGCGCCGTCCAGGCCCCAGAAGTCCGCGTCCTCAGACTCGTAGCGCTCCAGCACCGCCTCGTGCCGCTCAACCTCCCAGCCCTCAATCATGGTCATGTTCAGCATCCAGCTCCGCGTCGTCGTGTACAGCAGGATGCTGAGCGCGAGTATGGTGGCGGCGCACGTCAGCGTCAGCACTGTGAGCCCGCTGAGCTCGCCCAGCGTCGGCCCTAGGTACGCGGGCAGGTGGCGCTCGGCCCAGATGGCGCGGATGCGCACCGACAGGTGGTATGCGAGCATCCAAAGGCACACGTTGGTGTACACCAGGAAGCGTAGAAAGTAGGGGAACGACTGCAGCGACACGCAGTTGCTCGTCCATGGGCAGTGGTGGTCCATGCGGGGGATGCAGCGTCCGCAGTGGCGGCAGTGGTGCGCCCGCAGGGGCTTCGGGGCCCGGCACTTCTTGCACCAGCGGACGCCGGGCACGCCCGTGGCTGGGTTGGTCGCCGGGGCGAGCACGGAGGGGTGTGTCGGCGACGTCGCGGGGAATGTGTAGCGGCCGGGGTCGACGGCGCATGCCCGGTAGTAGGTCCACCAGAGACAGACGAGGAGGACATTGAAGAGGATGGACTCGGAGCGCGAGAGCGGGCCCGGTAGGAGGTTCTCGGAGGTGGCGAAGAGGTACTGCGAGTAGTAGGCGAGGAAGCTTATGAGCACGCAGACGGCCGGCACGGCGAGGATCTGGAGCCCCCGGGCGGACGGGCCGGTCTGGATTCCCACCATCTTGGGCCCATGCGAGGCTGCGAAGAAGTGTGGGAGAGGAAGTGAGCAGAGAAGATACGAGGTGAAGAGGAGCGGGGGAATCGGGTGGCGTCGGGCGGCGGCCCTCGAGCAGAGCTATATGTTGTTTGGCAGTCGAAGGTGTGCAAATTTCAAGCCAGGGATGCTCGAGAACACGAGGTGGCCGCAGGAGCTTGCGCTGACGTCGTTCGTATCATGCTGTAGCGTGGGCCCGTGACGGGGGTAAGAGAAAAGTGGTTCCCCACAAGTTACCATTCAAGCCATTTACTATGTATATGTACGAAGTAGCACTGGCAAGCGAGGTGGGGCACTAAAAAGGAGACAGCCGGCCAAGGCCCCCAATCAAGACCCAATCCTCTTTCGCTCTTTCGCGGGACGTATCCGCCCGGCGCGCTTTTGGGTTCAGGGGTTTCCGCGCCGCAGAATCCACTGGGAGCTCCCGCCCAGAATTTCGGGACGACTTCGAGAAGCATGCCTACCTGCATAGTAACCTTACCTTACTACTAAACCCCCATCTGCGCACCACCCACTGGACCCTCCACGATGAGAATGTAATTACTAGTTTCCGAACTCTCTGCGTGTCTGTGTGCCCCTCTTCGCCGCCGGACAGGGATTCTCATCGACGAGCCGCCCCATGGGCTGAGCCGAAGCCGAAGCCCGCGCCCCGTCACCTCACGTCCCGCAGCACCGAGACCGAGGGCTCCGTGTGCACCGTGTGCACCGACGAGGCACGCGAGAACCCCGTGGTGCCTCGCTCCGCCGCGCCGACATGGCGGCTTCCGATGGCTCCCACCTCGCCGCCCTGTGGTACGCGTCCCCGTTCCTCCCTGGGTGCCGATCGCACCCGTTGACTGACTGGCACGCAGCGCTGTGGCTTCATTTCTCTGGATCGCATACAATCTGGAGCACCACCAACTCATAGGTATCTTTGCTCCACCCTCTTGCTCGCCTGCCGCACCCCGTCTCATACCTGCTGCAGAATACCCCCGGCAGTCGTCCTGGCTCATATTGTTGATATCGGGTGTCGTCTCGTACATTGCCAGCTTCTTTTCCGTGTGGCTCCCCGGCGCGGACGGCCGCTTCGGTACGTCTATTCCAGCTCACTCTCATCCTCATCCTCACCCTCATCCTCACCCTCATCTTCATCCTCTCATCCCGTTATCTTCTCGTGTCATATCACCTCATTTCCTATGCTCCTACGCCCCTCCTCTCTCATCCTTTACCTTGTCATATGCTCAAGCTCTCATCCCCTCGTGCTCTCACTTCATATCCCTCATGCCTCTCTTGCCACATCTTATTGTGTGATGCCCTGTCTTCTCAACCCCAATTCTCTCACCCCTTCACAACATCTGAGTGCTGGGCCGCCGCTGACGACCGCAGATGACGACCTCGCCCTTAAGAGCTTGGGCAACCACCTGCCCAAGAAACCACGCCGCTACTACGTGGTCTTCCTAGTGGCATGTCTCGTCCAACGGCTCGAGTCGTTCCACCGGACGACCTTTGACCTTCAGTGCGCCACCGCGGGCATCGAAGTGAGTCCCCCCCCCCCCTCCCACAGTGCCGGTCGGCCCCCCCGCTCACCCGTCCGCAGGCGTTCCTCCCCTTGATTGTCCTCCTTTACGAGCTGCTGCCCGGGCGCCGGGCACGCACCGATCCGCGCGTCGGGCCGGACCACGACGACATCCTGGACTCCAACTTTGACTACGTCAAGGACCTAGCGCGCGAGTCCAAGGTCTCGCTGGTCATCGCCACCGTGTTCCTGTCCTGGGGCACCTACATCGCCACCTACCCCAGCCTCCGGTCCACCTTCTTCTGCTCCAGCCTGCTCGACGACCCCACCGTCCTGCTTGCCTCGCAGTGGGCCGGCGTCGTCCTCGACGGCATCATCGCCATCCTGCTCTGGCGCGTGCTGGCCTGGGCCCGCACCACTCGCAGCCGCCTGCGCACCCTCAGCGGCATCCTCTTCAGCTCCGCCCTCGGCACCAGCCTCATGTACTTTGCACTCGGCCGCTTCTACAACTACGCCCCCATGTCGTACTCGTTCCGCGGCCTCGACTCGCTCTTCGTCTTCGACATCTTCATCGACGGCATCGTCTTCTCCGTCTTTCTCATCTCGGCGTCCTTCGTCATCTGCGAGTCGACCCCGCTCAACCTCGCCAGCATCATCACCGCCTCCGCCGGCATCCTGGCCGCCTGCGAGCGCCTCGGCACCCTCGGCACTTGGGAGAATGTCGCCCCCGGCGGCACCCTCGGCGCCGTCTGGCTGCTCTGCACCGGCATCTCCGTCTTCGTCTATGCCAATAACCTACGCGCCGTCGTGTTCATCCCTCGCGCTCTCCTCGTGGGCTGTCTCGTCGTACTCCTCAGCGTCAGCGTCGTCCTCACCGCCCTGAAGGGCTCCGGCGACGTCGTCTTCCACCCCCTCTCGACCCTCATATACGACACACGCATCGAGGCGGACCGCTGGCTGGTCCACGCTTCCGTCAGCAAGACACTGCGTGTCGCCTGCGACGAGTACCGCAACCGCCACGACGGCCGCAACCCGCCCCCCAAGTACGACATATGGTACCAGCATGCCGTGTTTGATAACTCGGCCATCATCGACCACTTCCCACAGATCGCTCGCGACCTCGCGCACTTCTGGGGCGTCCCGCCGGCCAAGATCCGCGAAGACGTGCTCCGCGCCGCTCGCGAGCCTGATATGGCCACCCTCCGCGTCGAGGGCGGCCAGGCCACCCACAACCTGCCGCCCGGCTCGCCGCATGCCGCTGCCCTAGACGGCCTCGTCGGCCTGGTGGAGCCCTTTGCGAAGCACCTCCCGGACATGGTGCTCCCCATCAACCTGAACGAGCGGCCTCGCGTCCTCGTTCCCTGGGACGACCTGCGCCGGCTCGAACAGGCGGCGAAGCGCAAGGGCTTGAAGAAGCTCCTCGCCCGCGCCGAGGTGCCGCCCGGCGAGGCACTGCCCGATGTGCCCCGTGCTGCGTCGCACGAGGACGTCGACACCACTGCGGCCGTCGCCAACTACACCTCGGTGAAGGCGCTGCGCGAGATGACGGCCCTCACCTGCCCGCACGACGCGCCCGCCCGCTCCGGCGTTCACTGGGACGTGCGGGACTTCTGCGCTACCTGCGCGCGGCCCCAGTCGCGCGGACAGTACCTCACCGACTGGGACCTCGCCCAGGACGTCTGCCACCAGCCCGACCTCCTGCGCCTGCACTCCTACTACATGACGTCTCCGGACGTGCGGCCCCTCCAAGACCTGCTCCCCGTCTTCGGCCGCACCAAAACAGCGAGCCACAACGACATCCTGATCCCTCTGCCGCGCCCCGACGAGAATCGCGAGGGCGAGTCGGGTCCCTCCAACATGAAGTGGAAGAAGCTCTACTGGCGCCAGGATGTTACGCGGTCGCCGCCCGAGTTCACCCACGAGCTGTGGCGGGGCGGCCAGCGCGAGCGCCTCATGCACCTACTACGCAACGACACCGGCCGGATCCCCATCCTGCTCCCTACTGGCGACGAGGATCGCTTCCGCCACGAGGTGGTGCTCACCTCCGAGCTCAACGCCGTGCTGCCCCTCGACGTCGGCTTTGGTCGCTACGTCGGCTGCGACGGCAGCGCCAACGCCGACCCGGACTGCGACCTGCTCCTGGCCGAATTCGGCAGCGAGCCCGAGGCCACAGAGCTCGGCCACATGTACGTGCTGGCGGTGGACGGCGACCACGGGCCGTCCCCGGACCTGCAGCACTACCTGCGCTCCACCAGCACGCCGCTGGTTGCCTCCATCTTCCGCGAGTGGTACACGGAGCGCCTGCGGCCGTGGCTGCACTTCGTGCCCATCGACCTGCGCTACCACGCCCTGCACAGCACGCTGGCCTACTTCACCGGCCTGCACGGTTCTGTCGGCGGCCGCGACCCCTCCATGGGCGACGCCGCCGCTGACTCCATCTGGATCGCCGAGCAGGGCAAGCGCTGGGCAGAGCGCGCCCTGCGCCGCGAGGACATGCAGATCTACCTATTCCGCCTGCTTCTAGAATGGGGCAGGCTCATCGACGACCGCCGCGACGAGCTCGGCTACGTATTCAAGGAGGAGTAAATTGTAATCAGTCTTGTATTAACACTCAGCCGCCGTAGAGGCGGCCAGGATGGCCTGGCTTGGAAAGGCATCGGCGCTTGGAGGATCCATGTTCATACTGTTTATCCATCTACAAAAATACCAATCATATACAGCAAGCTTTCTAAGGACGCACTACAGGTCCATGGGAGTCCGGTGCGCGCAGCCCTTGAGCGTTGACTGGACCACCAGACTGGGACGTTCTCTCTCCAAGCGCCGTGCTGCGGTGTGTGGCTCTGCGGCCCGGAGGCACGCCGAGGCTTGGTATGATCCGCCTCGGCACGCTCCAATCCCACTTGGCTCTATCTGATCCGCAGGCGCCCAGATAGATCCCTCGAGGTAAGCTAGCTTGGCTAGATAGACAAAGACGGCATTGACTCTCTTGGCCCGTAAATCCTGTGATAGCGCCAGCCATGAAAATACAGAGGCACACCCAGCTGCGCCCCTAGGTATGGCACCGAGAACAGGCGATACTGCCTTTCTGGAAAGGGGGTCGGCTGACAAGTCGACTGACAAGTCGACTGACTAGCTGCAGGCCAGAGAACAGGACAGGCACCCGGTAAGCACCGACCTCTGATAGGGGAGCAGCCACAAAACGAAACAGCTGCGCCGGCGTCGTGCAGAAAAGCTTAAACAACCATGGCGATCGAGGTGAAAAGGGGGAAGCAAGGTGAGCGGGGGGGGAGGCCAGGGGGGGAGGTAGAGGCCCCATTTGATAGCCTAAAGGTTAGCTTTACATTGGCAGAGACGTCCGTGTGTCTAGGCGATCACTCAGTTTGGCCTATGCGGCATGCAGCAGGACCGTCTGCGCCCCGGCAGCCCCGTCCAGGATGCAATGTTTCACAGCGAACCTCAGGCCGGCCCGCGAGCGAGGGCGCGTAAGAGGAGCCCTCTAGTCGAGGCATGCGAGGCGTTGGAGGCGTTGGAGGCGTTTGGGGAGGCATTTCCCCCTCGCCTAGTCCCCGACACGCAGGCGCCGACCGCCCGAACAGGGCATGTGCTCTCGAAGTCTCGAAGAAGCAGAAGATCGGATCGACCTGATCTCCTTCCCAATCCGCACCCACACGGCCGGCCGCATCCAACAGGACGCGAGAGCGAGCGGCGCCAGATGTGTGTCACCCTTCGCCGGCCCCTCCCTGCGACCGTTTTGAACCCACCCTAGCGAGAGGGCCTATTATTTTTGTTCTTCCCGCCGTCGTGCATGCCCGCGTATGCCATTAAGCTCTCGCCGTCGAAGAGACCGGATGGCAGCTTCAGCGTCTCCAATGCCGGGGGAACCCACTCTCTAGGCTAGTGCGCCGCCGCCGGCTTCTCTAGGTTCCTGTTCCACGCTTGCTGGGGGATCGCAGACCCTGTTGAGGCTCGGCGAGCTTTTTTGGCGGGTATGCCCGGAAAGTCCACTTAGTATGAAGGAGCTTCCCTGTTTTCCAACGTCCATTGCGGCTACGCTGTGCCGAACACGGGCCTCAGCATGCCCTCCGCTCTCCACTTCCGGACATGCTTCCCCTCAGGGCAGTGGCCGGGGCTCGGCTAGGGGGGAGGCGGGAAGGGGACTAGGAAGGAAGCACCAAAATACTAGGGCTTCTGGATCGGGGATATCCCTCGCGTGTAAGGTATTACTACGCATGTATCGGCACTGTGCTGCGCGTACTCGAGAAGGAGGAGTAGGCCCCCCAGCGGGTCGGAAGCCTGGCAGCGAGCCATGGACGCGGACCCCTTGCCCTTCCCCCTTTCCCTCCCACCCCTGGCGCCAGGGGCTGCCGCATTGCCGACGAAATCGACGGGCCGAACATACAGGCAGGGCCTGGAGAGGGTTAGGCCAGCTACACCGTGCAGGTAGACGGGCCAGCACAAGGGACCCGGTGCAGCATCAGTCGATATGGCATCGCGAGTCGAACGATATTTCCTGGGCGCCGGCCCATCACGCCATCTTATCGATCCTCTGCCGTCGTTTGTGGGGAAGCGCATCGGCTGGGCGCGTGCCAGGCTGCCGGATGTCATCTTAAAGTTCGCCCATGTCGTCCCTCCTCCGCGGGGAGCCAGGGCGGCAGCGTGGATGTGCGGCGGAGGGAGGGGCGGGATGGTCGAAAGACGCTGCTATGCCGGGACGTTTCGCCATGACATCACTGGACGAAGTGCATGTGTGGTGCTGGTCGCACATACCAAGTACATACATGGCACCGCCGCGGCAGTCGACTGCAGATTCCCTACTGCGGTGCCTCGTACGAAGTCAGGCGCAGAACACGCCGGACACGGGGTGGTGTGGCCTGCCGCAGCATCATCGGCTCGTCTGCCGAGCCCTCGATCTACCTTTGCATCTCAGCCGTGGTGGGATGGGGATTGAAAATTTCCCTTTGCGGTTCGAAGGGGTTGGGGGGAGGGGAGAGAAGGGGGGGGTAGGAAATCGCTGGACATCTGTGGTTCCTAGGTAATAGTACTGCACGACAGTTCGCCTCCAACACCATCACCGTCACCTCCAACGACCACTAAAAGACAGTGAGGGCTGGGGAGATGGTACTGTACAGTATGGACCCGGGTACAGTACCTCGCTCCCCAGCCTCCAATTGCATCAGCTGGATTTTCACAGGACTGCTCCTGCTCCTGCTCCGTATATGCAAAGCGCCCAAAAAGCTCGACGTTCGGCAGCCAAACGAGTGGGGAGGGGCGGTGTCCTCGCCTGGGAATCTGCGCAGGCTGCGATTCGGCGACTCGCAGCGCTGGGAGCCAAGGAGCGCTGCACCAGTTTGTTCTGAGACTTGCGCTCGACCCGTCATTGGTCGGGGCCGGCGGGACCTATCTTTAAAAGCCAGCGCTAGGCCGCGTTAGGATCCTGTGCAGCCAATCCGGGACCGGTCTCAAGCGCCGGCCAGGGGCCTAGAGGTGCTGCAGCTCCCGTCACCTCCACAGAAGCGCCTTAGAAAAAGAGCCCAACGAGCTCTCCACGGTCCCTGGGAGCTTCTTGTTCTTCTTGCATATTCCCATCTGGCCATATTCTAGGTAGAGCAAGCGATTTCGTGTTTCTTCTTCTTCCTCTCTCACCTGGTCCCTTTCCACGCCTCTGGGAAACCTGCTGCCGTGCTTCGAATCGATTTTTTTTTTGGAGAAACCAAAAATCCAGCTTCTCTCGTCGCCCCCTGGCCACCGCACCCCGGCTCGATTCGAAACCCCTCCCACCCCTGCGCTCAAACACCGCTCGTCTCAAGCTCTCCCCCTCCACGTTCCCGGCCGTCCCACTGCAGGCCGGCTGATACAGGGCTTGTGCAAGGCGAAACTCCATCGACGTCTGATCTTCCCATCGCGCCTGGGCAGACCCTCGAGCTTGCCATCGGTCCGCCATCTCGTCTTGTGGGCGTGGGACCCCGGACCGCCGTCTCGTCTCCTCCCACCGGCCGCCCCCCTAAGCGTAGCATTGGCCGCCCCCCCGGGCGCCCGCCCCTAACGGCTGCGGCTCCTCTGCCTCCCCCCAATCTCGTCTACTACACAGTGCTACCCGGCACCACAACCGCGCACGGCGCCCTGTGCCCTACCCAGCCCATCATTGCTCCAACTGGCCTGAAGTTTCAAGGGCCACCTGACATCCGAAGACAGAGGCCCCTCTCTCTGGACGTTCCGCCCAAATCCGGATTCGCCTGTGCGTCGACCCGCCAAGGGTGTGGCTCGCCCCAACTCCCATGACAGCCGCTGGGGCTCGCTTGTCCGCAACTCTCTTATGACATTGTGCTCCCCCCACCCGGCCTCTTTCCGTCCTGCTGCTCTTTTCTCTCCTCCCTCATCGAGCCAAGACCCGACCTTCCTTTCACTTCCTTCCGCTGCTGGCTCAGATCGCTCTTTTCTTTTCTGTTAGTGTATCATCGAGCCGTGCTTGTCTTGTCGCGAAGGCAGAACGCCAGTAATTCGGAGGAGGAAAAGAGAGAGAGAATCCACCACGGTCTTTTTTTTTCTCGGTCGCCGTCTCTCGACCGTCGAAAAGCCCGTCCGCTCACTTGCCGCCGCCGACGTCGCCGTCCCGCACCCGAGGGGCATCAGGCCGACGAATACCGAGTCGCAGGTCGACAACCTTTTACCTAATCGAGGTCTCCCGGCTCCGACGAAAGAGGGGGAACATTGGTCAAGATGGCGTACTGGGAACTTGTCAAGAAGCAGTTTACTGGACCCAAACTCACCTGGTATATCCTATTTTGGGTATTCCACTGGTAGGCTTACCCTCTTTCTACTGCCTTGAGGTGCTCGTCGGTAGTGGCTGACCAAGCGCAGGGCCATCTTTGCGTACGGATGGTGGAAGCAGGCGACCGAGATCCGCCTGGCGGGCCTGAACACCCTGCGTAAGACCCCCCCTTCCCAAACCAGAATTGTAGTTTTCAAACCATGGCGGCGACAAAATCTGGGGTTGGGTCTTGAAATGAAGCTAACAGCAATTAGAATTCTCGGTGTGGTTGTCCCGAGGCGCTGGTCTCGTTCTTAGTGTCGATGGCATGCTCATCCTCCTCCCGGTGTGCCGGACCATCATGCGTTTCTTCCGCCCGAAGCTTCGCTTCGTTCCCCTCGACGAGAACCTTTTTGCCCATCGCCAGCTCGCCTATGCGATGCTGATGTTCACCATCATCCACACCAGCGCCCATTACGTCAACTTCTACAATGTGTAAGTCTGATCACCTCCCTCCCCCCCACTTCTTCTCTCGCGAAGCACTCTCTGACGAAGCTGGGGAAACAGGGAAAAGACCCAGATCCGTCCTGTGACGGCCTTGGAAATCCATTATACGCAGCCAGGCGGAATAAGCAAGTTCCCCCATGTCTGAATGATCATTCTAGGAAATTACTAATACTCCAGCAGCCGGACATGTGATGCTCCTGTGCATGCTCTTCATGTACACGACCGCCCACCACCGCATCCGCCAGCAGTCGTTCGAGACCTTCTGGTACACCCACCACCTCTTCATTCCCTTTTTCCTCGCTCTCTACACCCACACGACCGGCTGCTTCGTGCGTACCAGTGCCGACGCTGTCTCGCCCTTCGCCGGTGACACCTACTGGAACACCTGCATCGGCTACCTCGGTTGGCGATGGGAGATGTGGACCGGCGGCTTCTATCTCATCGAACGTCTCTACCGTGAGGTTCGCGCTCTTCGTTACACCAAGATCACGAGGGTGGTCAGGCATCCGTATGGTACGCATTCCCCTGTCTAATACTCGAGCGGGCTCAAGAGGCCGCGTATATATAGGGTATTAACACACGCCAGATGCCGTCGAGATCCAGTTTGAGAAGCCCTCTTTCAAGTACAAGGCCGGCCAGTGGCTGTTCCTCCAGGTTCCCAGCATCTCGCAGTACCAGTGGCACCCCTTCACCATCACCTCGTGCCCCTTCGACCCCTATGTCTCGGTCCACGTCCGCCAGGTTGGTGACTTCACCCGCGCTCTCGGTGACGCCGTCGGTGCCGGTGCCGCCCAGGCCAAGCTGTACGATGGTGTGGACCCCATGGGCATGTACGAGGTTGCTCTCCAGAACGGCCAGCAGATGCCCGGTCTCCGCATCGACGGCCCCTACGGTGCCCCGGCTGAGGACGTGTTCGAGAACGAGATCGCCGTCCTGATCGGAACTGGTATCGGTGTCACTCCGTGGGCTTCGATTCTGAAGAACATCTGGCACTTGCGCAACGGCCCCAACCCCCCGACCCGTCTCCGCCGTGTCGAGTTCATCTGGGTTTGCAAGGATACCGGTTCCTTCGAGTGGTTCCAGACCCTGCTTTCGTCGCTTGAGGCACAGTCGGCCGAGGCTGCCCAGCTTCCCGGCTCCTCGGGCGTTGAGTTCCTCAAGATCCACACCTACCTGACCCAGAAGCTCGACATGAACACCACCCAGAACATCATCCTCAACAGCGTTGGCACCGAGGTCGACCCCCTGACCGAGCTCAAGTCCCGCACCAACTTTGGCCGTCCCAACTTCGCCCGTCTCTTTGCCAGCATGCGTGACGGTATCCTTGACCGCACCTACCTCAACGGCCTTGAGGGTAGTATGAAGACTACCGTCGGTGTATACTTCTGCGGTCCTTCGGCAGCTGGTGAGCCCCGCCCTCGACCCCTTGTACACCATCTCCGTCATGCTAACCATTTGATACAGCTCGTGACATCAAGAAGGCCGCGAAGCAGGCGACGGTGCGCGAGGTTGAGTTCAGCTTCTGGAAGGAACACTTCTAATTGTACATATTCCTTGTGCGACATGCCAATATGTGGTGGGATCCTTCGGGAGTTCGGGGGCAGGCAACCCCCCAGCTGGGCCTTAGCCGACAAGACAGCGGTAAAGACGAAAACCCTTTCAATCATGGAAGATGACACGCCGAAGAGCTGTGACGAGCAGCCGGGGAGGCGGAGTGGTGGTGGCGGTTCCGCTGGTGGGCGGCGCGGGCCGGTGTTTTCGATATGCATTCAGAAGCGGTCTTTTTTTGTTTGGACCTCGGGAGCACGAGTGGCAGAAGTCTCGAGCGTCTATCTTTCATGCTGGACCATTCACAGGCCTGGCCATATTCACCACCGCCTTCCTCGCCCCCTTTTTCTGGAGAGGATGTCCTGGATTCCTGACGACCAGCTACCGGAGAGGGGGACTGGGCTGGTTTCCGGGGCAAACAGGGCTGGTTGCATACATCTTCTAGATATTACCAAATTAAAACATGGGCTTGCGTCCAAAGACTATAAGTTATTTCGGCTTTTGTCCTGGGTTCATCTCAGATCTCGTCTGATGTCGCCCCATGTCGCCTAAGCAGTGGCGCCCTCTTGCAGTGTTTCTGCGGGCGTCCCAAGTAAACGGACGGCGTTCTTTCAACGTCCCCAAGACGTGGGGCGTCAATTTAAAACGCAGCCCCATCGTCTGAACTCTTCTGACACACCTTTGGTGAAGCGGCTATCAAATCAGCCGTGGAGGCGCCGGGCCAATCACACGCCCCACACTTGCTACACTGAAACGCCCTCTGCGGTCGATCAGTGAGAGGTCAAGGGCGAGTCGGGGGCTCGTTTCTGGGAGAGACGGCTCTCTGTATGTAAATTATGCTGGAGATGGTTGCTTCGACTGGCAGCCGTTTCCATTCGCGCTGCCAAGATTGCACAAAGCATGCCTCTAGTTAGCGCAGGCTGGCAGTTGGAAGTATTTATGGCATCGGGCTTGCTCGAGCAGTCCATCGTGTTCGGATGTTGACAACGGACTGCCTTCATTGTGGCTGTGCTGTCCACTCTCCTGTCATCTGAGCTCGTGCCCCTGAAGCTGCTCTAGGGGAAGGGCAGCGGAGGCTGGGCAAGTACCAAGAAAGCTACTAGCAGGGTGCTCCTTGTGTGTTTGGGTCAGTATATGCTGTGCCAAGTGTATAGCAGCCGTATATGTTCTTGTTTCTATAGCATTGTTTTGAAACTATTCAGAGTTGAATCTGTTACCCGGCCTGTACGACCATGCCTGTCACGTCAACAACATTTTAGTCTAAACGAAAATATCGTACAAGCAAGAAGTCGGTCTCCGCGGAAGTCAACAGTATTGTCTTTCAGAGGATTTCAAAAACCGATATATTTTAGTACTATCCTACACTATGCTTCTGTCTCAAACGTCTGACTGTTGATGTTGTTATGCTAGCGAACTCGGATAGGCTGTTTGGTCTAGTTGGTTCGCTCTAGCCCAGTTGGCTCATCATGGACTGCTCAACCAACTGCGGCCCAGGAGTACAGCAGAGCATTCCAACCTTAGCTCGGCCTATCAAGATAATCGTCATTCATTCGGCAGTCCTTTGTTCCCCAGCGCAAAGCAGGTTGATGGCAGTGTTCGCTGGAACAAAGCAATGATACCGAGCAGTCTGAAGTTGAATAGACAAAGAAGTTGACACAAGAAGATAAGAATATGACTTGGAGTTGTGCTGTCTCGCTCTTGCGGGCACATGGTGTATCGAACTTTTGCTCTCCCGCTATCTAATATCATTCCGGTGTTGACGCATATATCATCATTTAGACACTCCGAAGAGAGGACATCTCCAACAGCGGTGAAATGAATGACAAGTTGATTCAAGCTGTCCCCGGACAGAAACGCCTACCCTCTGAATGCCACGCGGGTGGCCCGAAGAAGAGGATAAGACTGTCGAGTGGCCCGGAGCCAACAGTTCCCATCAAGCCAGACCTGCAGGCACACTCGGAGAATGATACCTACCCCATCCGCGCCGACGATGAACTGGTCACCACGCAATACCACAAAAATGCCGTGAAGCAGCCAAAGTACTCGCCGATCCTCGTTTCTCCGACGAATCCTCTCCCGCCTCGGCGGCCACCGCAGGTCGCCATCCCTCCCTTGCCCTTCCCGCCGGCCAAGCGTGCCGGCCGCCGAGGTGACTTCTGTCCCAAGACCCGCCACCTGACGGCCGCCGAGGTCGAATCGCTGCTACCGGGTTCCATGTTCGACTGCGGCCGCCACGTCATGCAGCGTGGGTACTGGAGCGTGGCGGACGAGAAGGTGCTGAGACGCTCCTGGAACTGGGCTGATGAGCGTGTGCTCGCCGACGTGGGAACTCCTCGCTGCGAGATCGGGGTCTGGGCTATTATGGCGGATCTGTATCGGTGCACGCCGCGCGACCTCTTCCGTTATGGTGTGCGCTGGGTGCCCGACTCCGAGCGCCGGGACGATCACGAGTGCTTCCACCAGGTGCTGATGCGGCTGCTGCCGCACCCCTTCTTCCGCAAAAACCTGGCCATTCTCCGAGCCGCCCTACAAGTCGCCGTGACATACCGAATTGGTGAGAAGAGTCATGTCCCACCGCTGGGTCCCGGGTGGTCCCGCGAGCTTCCCACCTTCGTCCGATGGCTGGACGAGATAGCCCCTGAGTACCGAGGCCTGAGCTGGTACCGAGACCGCTCCCGCGTGGCTGAGATGCGCTGGACAACGCAGGTCTTGCGTCAGCTTAGCAACAACACGAGGGACAATGCCCTAGTGGAACCTGGGCCGGAGTTTCACGGCGTACTGGCAGCATATTATCGTCGCCTGCAGGCACCAGTGGAAGATAAACCGCTACCAAGGGCATCTTGGACGGATCGAATTTTATTTAGGGTCCAGACCGTCGACCTGTACGCTCTGGAGTTTACGCTCAACAGCCTATTCGTCCAGTGGCCAGGAGGCCACACTGTCTACGAATACTTCGCGAACTACTGGGCTACCCTCGACCAGGCCGGAACCGGCGAGCACGAGCGGGTTGGTCCAGTTGACCGCGCGGAGGTCAAGGCCCAGAAGCGGCTCGCCGTGCTTGCCGACCGCCGCGAGGCCCTCGTCCGGGCCCGCATGCACGCCGCGGGTGACCTGTACCAGCTTCTCGACATTCCGCCGTTCGACCCCGACCCGGGGTTTCACCACTGGGAGGTATGCCGGCGGGGGATTCGGACCGACTTGGGCCCGTTGCTCGCGCTGCAGTGCACGTCAGTGCTGGTCCCGAGCACAATGGAATGGCTCGCCCGCAGGGTCAAAGGCGAGGCGTGCATCCGGATCGAGAGAGATATAGCGGCTGCGGAGCTAATTTCGCGAAACCGGCGGCCGACAACCTCGTGGGGGCTTTTTGGCGGCCCGGACTGCCGTGGCCCCTTGTCGACCAGCAGTGTGTACTCGTCGCGGTCGCTCTGGCGCTCGTACCTTGCCGACTCGCTGAGCCCCCGTGCAAACTTCCACTGGGCCCACTGCATTGTGAACTCGCGCCAGTCGGGCATTAGGTCGGATTACAAGTATAACCAGATAGACAACCTGCTGTTGATCCAGGGGATGGATAGTTCCGGTTCCGGGTCGGGTGGGTATACTGTGGAAGCCTTGCTCCAGCAGGCCGAGTACTTCCTCGAGCAGTCTGCTTCTGCCTCTGAGATGGCCTCAGAAGATATGCTAAGTCTCACTCCGTCTCTAAGGGGTAGCTGGTTCGGAGAAAACGTGCGGGAGACGTCTCAGGAGCAAAATCGCAGCCGTGCTCTCAGTGTCAGTGACCTCTGTGTGAGTCTTGATGCACTAGCGCAGCTGCCCGCGGCTCAACACCTCAAGAGCGCATCCGCAAACGCTTCCCTGCCTTTACAGAAACGCCGGAAGGGGTTTGAGGCACCGCTAAAGGTTTGGGTGTGATGGTCAGGCCGGAGGTGTTGTCATTAGGGTCATGGGGTTCGGGCTGGCGGAAAGGAGAGGTTCTTGAAGAAGATTATGGGAAGGTGCTGAAAGGGGCACCAGCGGCTGCTTCGCTGTGATCTGCCCTGCTGCTGCGGTGCCCAGCGTGGACTTCGATCCGATCCAGGCCGGATGCCTTTTTTCTATTGATTCAGGGATCCGGCATCGTCCTGGAGACAGACCTCATGGCCTGACGAGACTGGACGGGAGCCTTTCTACGGGCATTGGGTTGTAGGGCCAGACTGCTATGTAGATGCATAGATAGCCTTGATCGGTCTATAAAAGCAGTGCGGTTTTGGCCCGTAGGGACTTGTATGGAGTGTAAGATCACAGCCTGGGAATCCCCTCGTCCCGGTAGAACCTACATGGAGTATTCACCGTAGCAGATTGAGGATGACGAAATCTTAGCTGGGAAGATCAGGGCCAGTGATCGGGGCTGGCCAGTGGAACTACTTAAGGATCGGACCTTGGCGGCACTTCTTCCTCTTCTGTTTCATTATTCATCGCACAAAAAAGAGACGTGAGTGACTGGTTTCTTACTTCCTCCTCTCCTATCGCGGGGCTTCCCTCCGCGATGCCATCTTCGTGATCGCAACACCCGAGACCTCTCCCTGCCAACTCACCACTCTTGCTGGTCACTTCGAGATTCCGATCACTTCGTAGCACTCATCTATACTCTACTTCACTTACTCACATTGCCACCTCACTCATCTACACTGTCACTTCCAATCTTTCTGAGCATCAGTCTACCATTCCAAATGTTGAGAACTAGATAATCATTGAAATCGCTGCTCTGTAGACGAGTCTGTGGTAGTAATTCTTAATCTAGGCTATGCCTCATTGACGTCCTATTCTATCTCCCAGTCGCACAGAAGACCGTCGCCGCTTTGATTAGCAGCTTCCGGGCGGCGATCTTCAATTCAGAGGTCATGATCACCTGTTAAGTCTGGCTCTGACTTACCGGATAGTCGACGGCATGTAAAATTTCTTCTCGGACGGTGAAAATGCGAAGAAAAATTAAAATTGAGAAGGGTATTTGACAACTAAGAGGCAACAGGCAATTTGCTCACTGCTACCTCCCTATCTTTCTACCCTGACCTTTTGGCAACCATCTCCGGCGTTAGCCCTGGCCATGACTGGCGTAGGCCATGGTCCAATTCATGGCTACGATGTCAGCCAGAGCCATGGTTGGCTGCACACCGGCCGGATCGTCAGCTAACCAAGTTATGATTGTTTATTTGGCTCTGATCATAGCTCTTTATCTCTCATCTTTTATATCGAACGCTTAATTGACCGGTTCCTCGTGTATTCGTTACGTTGCCACCTTTTCACGCCCCTATACGATACGCCGCTTTCTAGCTGGCCTGTGTGGGTATGTGTATGTGTGATTTTGTATGTGGCATGGTTCAAGGCGAGCGGTCCTGCCTCGTCCACTTCAATGAGTCTCACCAAGAAGCGGTATTTCACGGCCGACGAGCACTGGGGAACCAATCTGTTTGTTCTCGAGAACACTCGTGAGAGAAGATAGGGACCTCCTTAGAAAAGGCGCATTAGGAAGTGGCTCATGCTATCTTTCCGGAGCCGAGGCAGCTAGCTACTCCGGAATATCTTATTGGTGATGGGTAAAAGAGCCCATAATCAGACAAAGATGAATGGGATGGTTCAATGCCTTATGCGTGCATCAGGCTTATGCTTGCCAGCCACAAGGTAAGCGGTAATTTAATTAGGGTATTTTTCCTGCTCGTGATATATTATGTGTAATTTATAACATATTTTCTCCTGTAACATTGCTGTGGCTGCTGCGCCACTGCCATGATGTGGCTCGGAGCTTTAGCGCCATTGCCCCACCACTTTCGTCACAGGCCCCAGCGTCTCACGAGACGCTGCCACAACCACCTCTGCCAACCATTCTGTTTTTGCAGGGCCGAACAGGCGACACACTCTCTTCTCTCTGTGTCGTTATACTTGACACCTAAGAACACGTCGTAGGCGTTTCAGATCGACTGATTGCGGCCGCGAGATGGTGAGTACTTGCGGAACCCTCTCAGGCGCAGAAACCTGGCAGCAACTGACGGCGGCGAGCAGGCGATTACTCGACGAGCCAAGGACAAGGCCTCACGGGCTGCCGCCTCCGCCGGCGGAGGAGGTGCGCAAAAAAAGGACGCAAAGCCGAAAAAAGCTCAGTTTGAGACTAGCAAGAAAAAGACTATAGGTAGGCCTCGGCCATCCCTCGCCATTGCTGTTGGGCGACGGCTTCTGGATGATACTGACGGTAGAAGGCGTATCCGATCTGACGCTGCTCTCGAAAATTTCCAACGAAGAAATAAATTCCAACTTGCAGAAGCGGTTCGAGGGGCGGGAGATCTACACATACATCGGCCATGTGCTGGTGTCGGTCAACCCGTTCCGGGACCTGGGCATCTACACAGACCAGGTGCTCGCATCATACCAGGGCAAGAATCGGCTGGAGATGCCCCCGCACGTTTTCGCCATCGCAGAAGCAGCGTACTACAACATGAAGGCATACAATGAGAACCAGTGCGTCATCATCTCAGGCGAGTCCGGCGCGGGGAAGACGGAGGCAGCGAAGCGCATCATGCAATACATCGCAAGCTCGTCGGGCGGCGGCAGCTCGAGCGATATCCAGCAGATTAAAGAGATGACGATAGCCACGAACCCGCTGCTGGAGAGTTTTGGCAACGCAAAGACGCTGCGCAACAACAACTCGTCGCGGTTCGGCAAGTACCTCCAGATCCACTTCAATGGTCAGGGCGAGCCAATCGGTGCCGACATCACCAACTACCTCCTCGAAAAGACGCGGGTGGTAGGGCAGATCACCAACGAACGCAACTTCCACATCTTCTACCAGTTCACCAAGGGCGCCCCCAAGCAGTACCGGGACACGTTCGGGGTGCAGGGACCCGAGACATACCTCTACACCAGCCGGTCCAAGTGCCTTGACGTGGATGGCATCGACGACCTTGCCGAGTTCGAAGAGACGCTCAACGCCATGCGAATCATCGGGCTCACCCAGCAGGAGCAAGACAGCATCTTCCGCATGCTTTCGGCAATCCTCTGGACGGGCAACCTGGTTTTCAAGGAGGGAGACGACGGCTACGCCACGGTGGCGGACGGGTCGGTCCTAGACTTCGTAGCATACCTGCTCGAAGTGACCCCCCAGCAGCTGATCAAGGCCATCACCATCCGCGTATTGACGCCGCGGAACGGCGAGGTCATCGAGTCCCCCGCCAACGTCGCACAGGCGACGGCGACGCGCGACGCCTTGGCGGGGGCGATTTACTATAGCCTTTTCGACTGGATCGTCGAGCGCATCAACGTCTCGTTGAAGGCGCGCCAGGCCAAGACAAACTCGATCGGCATCCTGGACATATACGGATTCGAGATCTTTGAAAAGAACAGCTTCGAGCAGCTCTGCATTAACTACGTCAACGAGAAGCTCCAGCAGATCTTCATCCAGCTGACGCTCAAGGCCGAGCAGGAGGAGTACGAGCGCGAGCAGATCAAGTGGACGCCTATCAAGTACTTTGACAACAAGGTCGTCTGCGATCTCATCGAGCAGATCCGTCCCCCGGGTATCTTCTCCGCGATGAAGGATGCCACGAAGACGGCACACGCAGATCCGGCGGCGTGCGATAGAACATTTATGCAGTCCATGTCGTCTATGTCCAATGCCAATCTAACCCCGCGACAGGGCAGCTTCATCATCAAGCACTACGCTGGCGACGTGAACTACGCTGTCGATGGCATCACGGACAAGAACAAGGATCAGCTCCTGAAGGGCGTGCAGAACCTCTTCCAGGCCAGTCAGAACCGCTTCATCCACACCATCTTCCCCCACCAGGTCGACCAGGACAATCGCAAACTCCCTCCCACAGCAGGCGATAGGATACGCACCTCGGCGAACCTTCTGGTGGACACTCTGATGAAGTGCCAGCCCAGCTGTGAGTAACCCCAGCTTGCCCACACCTGGACCCTCAATTCTGCGAACCCCCCCCCCCCCCATGTACATGTTTGAGTCTCTCACCAGCGTCGCTAACAATCCGGACAAGACATTCGTACGATCAAGCCCAACGAGAACAAGAGCCCTACAGAGTACAATGTGCCCAATGTGCTCCATCAAATTAAATATCTTGGTCTGCAGGAGAACGTGCGGATCCGGCGGGCCGGTTTCGCTTACCGGCAGGCTTTCGACAAGTTTGTCGACCGGTTCTTCCTGCTGTCTCCGGCTACCTCCTACGCGGGCGAATATACCTGGTCTGGAAGTACTGAAACTGCTGTCAAGACTATTCTTAAGGATACCAGCATCCCGCAGGAGGAGTGGCAGATGGGCGTTACTAAATGTTTCATCAAGTCGCCGGAGACGCTGTTTGCGCTCGAGCACATGCGGGACCGCTACTGGCACAACATGGCGACGCGCATCCAGCGCATGTGGAGGGCCTACCTCGCGTACCGGGCCGAGTCGGCGACGCGCATCCAGAGGTTCTGGAGGAAGAAGCGGACGGGAGCCGAGTACTTGGTGCTCCGGGACCAGGGACACAAGGTGCTGCAGGGTCGGAAGGAACGGCGGCGCATGAGCCTGCTCGGCTCTCGTCGGTTCCTCGGCGACTATCTCGGAGTCAACGCGTCGGCGGGCCCTGGCTCTGTGATCCGGAACGGAGCCGGGATCGGAAGCAACGAGAAGGTCGTCTTCTCGTGTCGTGGCGAGATCCTTGAGGCTAAGTTTGGCCGATCGAGCAAGCTTAGCCCGCGAACCCTTATCGTCACTAACAGCAAATTCTACATCGTAGCGCAGATGCTCGTGCAGGGCCAGGCGCAGGTGATGGTCGAGCGGTCCGTTCCGTTGGGTGCCATAAAGTTCGTCGGGACGAGCACAGCGCGTGACGACTGGTTCAGTCTCGGTATCGGGTCCCAGCAGGAGGCGGACCCGCTTCTCACCTGCATGCTCAAGACGGAGATGTTCACGCAGATGCAGCGGGTGATGCCGGCCGGGTTTAACCTGAAAATTGGGGAGACGATCGAGTACGCTAAGAAGCCCGGCAAGATGCAGCTCGTCAAGGTCCTGAAGGACGCGCCCACGCCCGTTGACTTCTACAAGAGCGGCGCGATCCACACCCAGCAGGGCGAAAGCCCAAGCTCGGTGTCGCGGCCCACTCCCAAGGGCAAGCCGGTCCCACCGCGGCCGATCACGCGCGGGAAGCTCATCAAGCCCGGCGGCCCGAACGGCCGACCTTCGAGGATCACCGGCAACCGGGCTGCTCAGCCGCGTCCGGCCGCCGCCGCAACGCCGAGGGCGGTGCCGACTCCGCGGGCCACTCCCTCGGCCGCGACCGCCATTCCTTCCCACACGCGCCAGCAGAGCAACACGTCTGCGGCGCGCGTGCCGCCCCCGCCCCCGCCTGCCGCCCCGCCCGCGAAACCCAAGAACATGGCCAAGGTACTCTACGACTTCGCCGGCCAGCGAGAGAACGAGCTTTCCATCAAGGCTGGAGACCTCATCGAGATTGTTCAAGAAGCGGACAATGGTAAGTACTGCCCCAGGCTGTGACATCCCGCGCAGTACTGACACCCGCGTTAGGATGGTGGCTCGCGAAGACCCCAGGGGGACAGGCGTGGGTGCCGTCCTCGTACGTCGAGAAGCAGGCGCCGCCCCCCGCAGCAGCACCTCGTGCGCCGCCCCCGCCCCCCAATGGCGCTCGCTCCAAGCCGGCGGCGCCTCAGCCTCCCGCCAAGCGTCCCGCGGCCGGCCGTAAGCCGGCGGCGCTACAGCCCCGTGACTCCGGCATGAGCCTGAACGGGCCGAACGGCTCCGACGGCAGCAGGAGCAACACTCCGACTCCCAGCTTAGCAGGATCGTTGGCCGATGCGCTGCTGGCGAGGAAGAACGCGATGGCCAAGAAGGAAGACGACGACGACTGGTAGATAGCGGCATGGGTCTGATGAAGGGTTCCAATGTTTTTTAGTTCGATACGTACATACGACTCGCGGCCAGGGGCGAGACGGGGCGATGGGTGGTTATGACGTCTAGGACTGATGATTAGAGGCGTTGGCTGCCTTGGGTATACTATGTAGAGTGACATCCAGCGCAGACAGTGTTGACGGTTGTCCAGTCTAAGCTTTGAGTTCGTGCGCAGGTCAAATAGATGCGTCACGATCGTCGCCCGGATTATGAACCGAGAATCATCACGTCCGAGTACAGGAGAAACAGGCCGATGGAGCATAGCACTTTGTTAGAGGTAGGGGTGGCAATCTTGATGTGCACGGCTATTTGCATATTGCATGCTCTGGGTATTGGCTTGTAGCTACGATTAGAGCAAGCTGTTCCGAGAGAAAGAAAAACCAGAGTTTTAAAATTGCCAGAATCGAAGGCTCCTATCGCCTGGAGACAAGGAATCCATGCCAAGATGCTGTGCGCGCAGTACATGGACGGACCAAACGCCGAAGATGCTGTCGCCCTCCTCCGGGCAGCAAATCGCTCCAACCACCGCCTCGCTGTGATCTCCCTGAACTCGTGAGCAGTCATCCAGATCCGGAGGCCATCGCTACGGCCGCCAAGAGCGGGTAGCAGGCTTCTAGCTGCTGCTGTTGAGAAAGCTTAGGTAGCAATTCCAGAAGATACTGATCACGTTGACGAAGAGCACGCGGTGCTGCAGCGGCAAGAATTTGAAATTGACGAACTGGACAGCGGGCCAGATCATGTAGTTGGCCGACAGGGCATTGACATAGTTCTTCTGCAGCTTCTCCTTGGGCGAGCCGCCCTCCAAGACGGCCATGCTGGACAGGAAGATGCCGATGAAAGTCGGCGCAAACAGGCCCTGGTCCATGGCCACACGGGCGAGGATGGTGCCGTTAGTGGACCGGAAGTTGACGTTGCGCTGCAGGAACTTGAACCAAGTAGAGGCCGCGGGGCCGAAGACGCCTGGGCTTGGGGTCAGCATGGACGGCAACGAGCGGACGGCGCGGCGATGGTGCGGGTGCGGGCGCGAAGCACCGGGGCAGACTCACTTCCGCCGTACAGCATCATGCGGCCGGTGCGGGCATAGTCGTGCTTCTCGAAGCCCCTCTTCTCCACCACCTGCTGGGCGGTGAGATCGCCCACGCCGAAGAGCACCGACGTGGTGATGCTCTGGGTGAGCAGCGGACGCGCCGCGAGTCGGGCCTGGTACCTGGAGGCCGAGTCAGCGTCGCGAGCGCCGCAGACCGGGGCGGCGCGAGGCGTGGGGCACATACCAAGCGAGCATGGCGACGGTGGGCAGCAGCGGGGCGGTCTTCACTCAGAGGCCACAGCTAGCGGGAGCAGAAGCTGCCCAGACTTGCGACTCGGCGTTGGTCGCTTCACCCGGCTCGGCGCAGACTTCTGTCGAGCAATCGCGGGCCCGTGGAAACTCGGCGGGC